>OY731408.1:3504137-4059458 GCA_963425845.1 Sphenostylis stenocarpa
CATCTCAATTTTTTTAACATTCAGGCGAGACTCAAAATTTTAGGTGTTTGAAGTGCATATGTGAAACGTTAATGGTGATGGCAAAATATGTTATCACCTATAATGTACATAAACTAGTTAGATTGCAGTGACATAACATTCTTTCCTTTCTTTCTCATAAATGTTTTCTTTGTTTTATGAGAAGAGTTTCTTAAAACAATAATTCTATCACTTTAGAAAAGGGAACTTAGTCAAAACTTTAGATTCCAAACATTATCATTATCTTTGAGTGGCACAAAAAAAAATTGAAATTTTTGAATGCACTCAATTTAAAACTTTTGTACACTGTGTTTAACTCATAACATAACATTCAGTTAAATTTTTGCTTTTTACTATTTTAAATTTATAATGATTCAGTTCAACTAATAAAATTTCAATTCGGTAAGTATCTTCTTCCATAACATCTTTGAAATTGTTTACCAAAAAATTTTGACATATACATGACTTTTATATAATAAAGTTAATGTAGAAATACACATAAGAAAATAGTTGTTCAATACAATGAATTTTTATTGACATTTTGGTTTAGAATATAAAGGTTTGACTAAAGTTTTTATTTAGAGCTATAGAATTATGGTTTTTATAAGAAGCTCTCATATCTAAACAAAGAAAACATATTTATGAAAGAATGAAAGGAGATATGTCACCATCACCATAAACTCTCACATTGCATTCCATGCATTCATGGTGGCCTGTAAATTTTTTATTTTAAGTCTCTCTTAATAATGTTTGTCATATTGGAGAAGTTGAGATGATATCTCATATCATAGGAATCTGAACTACGTTGACAAGAGAAGAATGTTGCGAAGGATTTCTATATTAAGATTCATATTCATCACCATAATTTTTCAGAATTAAGGTTTTATACATAAATGCCAACTGTTCATACATGGTTATAGCTGACTTATAAATGGTTACCACTGCAAATAATAAGTGTTGCTGGAAGATTGCAACAATATCTTCTTCACGTATTGTTACCAAGAAATTATTCGATTCAAATTGTTAAAAAGAAAATAGATGTTTTTGAAGAAAAATAATAATACTGGTATTTCTCAGATGAATAACTGTATCATAT
The DNA here is from genome assembly GCA_963425845.1 of Sphenostylis stenocarpa. Classification (NCBI taxonomy): domain Eukaryota; kingdom Viridiplantae; phylum Streptophyta; class Magnoliopsida; order Fabales; family Fabaceae; genus Sphenostylis; species Sphenostylis stenocarpa. The sequence continues at coordinate 3,505,252 of OY731408.1, forward strand.
ATAAAAATAATAATAACTTTTTATATATATAAAAAAACTCAATCTAATTTATAATGCATCACTACATATATATGCTACTTACTTAAAAAATCATGTAATATTTTATTATAATATACGTTGCTGATTAAACCATTCAAATCAACAATAATTGGTTCATTTTTGAAAAATAAAATAAACATTAATATTTAATATTCAAGTTATTTTCATTAGAAATAAAATCTCACCATAATATAAACAAAAGTAATATTAACGTGTTTAATTATTAAATTTAATATATTCATATATTCATCATATTTAATAAGTTATTATTTAATATAATGTTATATCAAAATCAAATCTTTAATTTACAATGAACAATTATATAAATAATATTAGTCCTTTTTTATTAGTTTTATCTCGTATAATCTCTCCTTTATATCTTTCATAAAAAAAAACATTCATATTCATCACCATAATTTTTCAGAATTAAGGTTTTATACATAAATGCCAACTGTTCATACATGGTTATAGCTGACTTATAAATGGTTACCACTGCAAATAATAAGTGTTGCTGGAAGATTGCAACAATATCTTCTTCACGTATTGTTACCAAGAAATTATTCGATTCAAATTGTTAAAAAGAAAATAGATGTTTTTGAAGAAAAATAATAATACTGGTATTTCTCAGATGAATAACTGTATCATATATAAAAATAATAATAACTTTTTATATATATAAAAAAACTCAATCTAATTTATAATGCATCACTACATATATATGCTACTTACTTAAAAAATCATGTAATATTTTATTATAATATACGTTGCTGATTAAACCATTCAAATCAACAATAATTGGTTCATTTTTGAAAAATAAAATAAACATTAATATTTAATATTCAAGTTATTTTCATTAGAAATAAAATCTCACCATAATATAAACAAAAGTAATATTAACGTGTTTAATTATTAAATTTAATATATTCATATATTCATCATATTTAATAAGTTATTATTTAATATAATGTTATATCAAAATCAAATCTTTAATTTACAATGAACAATTATATAAATAATATTAGTCCTTTTTTATTAGTTTTATCTCGTATAATCTCTCCTTTATATCTTTCATAAAAAAAAACATGTTTTTTAAAAATTGTTATTTTTTATATTAAAAATTACAAAAAATTGAAGAAAAGTTAATTATATTATTAATATTTACATTATATATTTATTTATGTCAAGATATAACAATTAATCATTTTATAAATATATAATATTTACACATTTTATTATAATAATAAAAATAAATAAATAAGTAAATACTATTAAAATAATGATGAAAATTATTAATATAATAAACAAAATTTTATGTTGGTTAAAAAAATTTGTTGTGATTTATATTCTAAGTTATTTTATACCACGAACTCACTTTTTTTATTATTAACAATTGCTTTGTATGATTAATTGTTAGTTATTAGTTAGATTTCATAAGATTTCATAATTAGTGAAATTTGATTATGTAAGATTTTATGAACAATTAAATCAAACATGTAATTAATGTCTCATCTATGTAGTTTTAAAAATTAATGAAAAAACATAAAATAAAAAATAAAACTTAAATAAATTATTTATAACTTAAAATGTGTTATTTTTTATAAGATGTTGACGTGGCATATATAAAACATGAATACTTATCCGTCACGATTTTATCTTATTATCATATTGATAGAGTTTTTCTTTTTATCCTAACTCGTGTAAACTTTTCATTAAGTTGGTAAATAGATTGGTGAAAATAACGAAATGCTCTAGGAGAAACATGAAGACTAAGAAAGCCAAAGAGAATTAGGCAGGTATAGTCCAATTTCTTCTTATCCATGTTAATAAAACTCTTTTTAACACACTCTTTTATGTAGTTTTGGCAAAATCTACGTCACAAACAAACATAGAAAAAGTTTACACTCTTATATCATTTACATGTTTCTACCACCGTTCATTAGTGAGCTTAAATATCATTGTTTTAACATTTTGTAAAAAGGTTACCTAATCAACTCATTTTAAGATAGAGGTTCTTTGTTGGTTCATTGTGTTACTAAATCTCATATTCCTTGTATTTTCATTTTTTTGCTGTTTTTCATAAATATGTCAGATGATGAAATTTTTTTGTATTTTCTTTCTTTTGTTGTTTTTCATAAATATCTCACAAGATGAAATTTGTCTCAATAACATATCTGATTTTTAGAATGGTGATGATTTTTTTTAAGAAGGTGATGACTATGGATTCTAATATCATTCTGATTTTCGTAAAAAATTGATTTTCTTTTCCATCAGAGAAACACTGATGAATTTGACGTGTATTCTCATCATAGTTGATATGTGATACGTATTTTTCCAATTCAAAGATGAGGTTGGCATCCTCGTACAAATTTCAATATGTTAGCCAATGAATTATCTCTAAAACATTTAGGCAATAACAATATTATTTAAGATTGAATATAAATCATGTCAAAAAAAGATTAAGAAGGTATGTTGATATATTTATTATTAAGATTATGCTGCTGGAAAAAAATAATATATATATATATATATATATATATATATTATTTTTTGCGGTTACAGTTATTCTCATCTCATTTCAACTTTATTTTTCATAATCTTTAATTTGGTTGTTATAGTTATAGATGATAATAATCTCATTCAGCTTCTTAATCCAATAATCAATTTTTCGGTGTGATTTGATATTCGAGAAGTTTTATCAAAATTTACAGTATTTGGGATCAAAGTTCAGATCATGGCTGTGTCCTCACAAACTTTTGTAATTATAAAAATTATTTCAGGAAATAGGTTAAACCTTGAACTATTTTTTTTATCCTTAATTTGATTACTTATTCTAATACAACTAACCAAATTTATCACAAAAAGTAATAAGCTTTATAAAAAAAATGAAAAAGAAAACAAAACAATGAAAAGAACTTGATTTCATTTATGATCATAATATTGAAAATATATATATATATATATATATATATATATATATATATATTCTTTATAATACATATAATAATAATAATAATAATAACAATAATAATAATAATAATAATAATAATAATAATAATAATAAGTATTTAGATTATATCAAGATAAAATATAATCCTATAATAGAAACATTTTTAAATAATGTATTTTTAATTATATTAGGTTTATAATTATATTAAAGTTATAATTATAGAATTTATTTATAACAATTAAAAAAATTCTAAAATATAATGTAATTATAATTAAAAAATTAAACTTTTTAATTATGTAATGTTATCATCGAATTAACATTGCTGCAAAACTAATGTAAATAATAAGTGCTCTGCATTACTTCAAGAATATTATTTATGTTATCTTATGCAAGAAGATACAAAGCAAATGATTCAATTCACAATGAAAAAGAAAATTAGAACAAATTTAATCTTAAATTTTAGACATTCTGAATAAAAACATGTAATTCAAGTTGTGGTAGACAGATCAAAAATTCAATTTTAAAAATATATTAACTTGATTTTAAATATCAATTTGAATGTATATATATATTAACAAAACCTATTTACACATTTTTTTCAAAGTTAAACTAAGGTGGTTTAGTTGATAGAAATATAAATTCTCGAACCAATTTCATTAAACAATTTAAGATTAATTATCCACTTTATAATTCATTTTTAGTTGAAATAGTATAATAATTAATAACAAAGTTTATATATGTGAAGAGATAGATAATGGAGATCAGCAGGCAGATACAAATATATCAAATGATACAATACAACTGCGAGAATCCTTTATTGTAGATAAAATGATTACAAATGATACAACAATTATATTGCAAAGTCAAAAGTATTTAAAATGATAACATAAATGTATATACAAATAAAAGAAAAAAATTACAGATAGAATCGTTGCTGATGATACAGAAGTATTAGAAAAAAATAAAAAGGCGGGTGGGCGGGATGTGATTACCCAGAAAACTTTAAAAGTGAAGAAAAAAAAATGTTGGCCATAAAGAAAATTTGAAAAATGGGTGATGTATGTCATTTTATTATTTATTTGTTGATTTAAGAGCATTTTTTTAAGTTAATTATTTTATTTATAAATCATGCATGCATTTAACATTAAAGAAAATTTGTAAGATGGGTGATGTATGTCATTTTATTATTCATTTGTTGATTTAAGAGTATTTTTCTAAGCTAATTATTTTATTTATAAACCATGCATTTAACATGTTTTTATTAAAAATGTAACATAATTCAATTTTTCTTAATTTATTGCATTTTACCCAGTTTTAACATAATAAACAATATATATGCATACATCTACATTGCATATTTTTTTTTTCTTCTTGGAAGTCAAAGTTTGCTAATTGTGCAACCCACTTGTAGAACGTTATAAATAAAAATTTTGAATCAAGCAAATAAACTAGTGCATGTAACGTTATAAATGAAAATTTTGAATCAAGCAAATAAACTGGTGCATGTATCCAATTTAGCTTGAATTAAAGATCAGTAAGAATCAAGAATTAAATGCAAATCGAGTGCATGATCACTCAAAATAAGAAAAAAGTAGATTATATTTTCTCCAAATCAGTCCCAAAAATTTCTTTTCACATTAATCCAAATTTGTAATTAATTATTTGAGAAATATTAAAATTACTGACAGATCAAAATCCATCGAAAATTGGGTTGTCGGTAAATATTATCGATGGATTTAAATAGTCCGTCGATAATATTTTTATTATTTATTACCCCCATTATATTTTTATAACTTTAAATTATTAGTAGATTAAGAGAATTGTCATTGGAAAAATTCAAACTCGAGTACCTTAGAGTTAGAGGTCGATACTCCAACCGTTAAGCTACTCGAATTTTACGATAATAATTTACAAATAAATTATATTTATATATTTATATACTTATATATTTATATATTTATATACTTATATATTTATATACTTATATACTTATATATTTATATTTGTATATTTATATATTTATATATTTATATACTTATATATTTATATACTTATACATTTATATATTTATTTTTTAAAATTATTTAATTTAATAAATTATAATACATTAATCTAATTATGATTAAATTAAATTATTAAATAAAAAATATATAATTTTTTAATTAGGTGAATAATTAATTTATTAGAAAATATTAAGTAATTATTATATAATTTTACCGATGAAAATATCAGTCGGTAAATAATTGTTAATTTATCAACGGATATATCCGTTGGTAATTAATTGTTAATTTACCAACAGATTTACCGATGGATATATCCGTCGGTAATTAATTGTTAATTTACCAAGCGGATATATCCGTCGGTAACTAATTATTATTTTACCGACGGATATATCCATCGATAAGATCAAATTCTATATCCGTCGGTAATTTCTGTCGGTAATGACTCATTTTCCGATGACTACAAATTTGTCTGTAAAAATCCATCGGTAATATACGATTTTCTTGTAGTGTAGAGGTCTTACAACAACACAAAATCACAATCTCCTAGCCTGGGGTGAAAACTGTTGTTTTGTCTCATCCCCATTTTCTTTTTCTATTCTCATTTCTTAGTTTAGTTTTTAGTTAGGCGAGTTTATCTACTATTACTTGTACTTCTTGTCTGTTCTTTTTTATTTAATTTGTAATTTTTATTGAATTTTCCTATTTATGTTGTTCTATTTACTTTATTTATTCAATACTCATTTTAATTTTTTCTATTTAATTGTTTAGAATTTTTATTTCAATACTACTTAATTTTCATTTTTAATTCATCTCTTTTTTAATTTCAATTCTCAATTTAGTTTTAGAATTGTCCTTTACAGAAATTTTAAATAAATGACTGCACTATTTTATTTTAAAGCAATTATTAATTCTTTCATTTTTAATTAAAAACACTTTATTTTGATTTTATAATTTTCAGTTATTTAAATTCTACTTCCATTTTATTTTAGTTGTCGTTAATATTACTGTAACAATTTGATTTTAAATTTTTATTATTCTGCATCAGTTGTTTCTTTTTCACTCTTTCATTCATACCCTATTTACTTGTTTTAGAGATAATGATATGTGGTAACTAGTATGTTCCTATAATTGTGATATTCGACACGGTTTAGCTATATTTCATTAGTTTAACAACTTATTTATTATTTTTATCAGTATTTTGTGCGACCAAAATGTTGTAAATAAATGATGTCATTGTCGGGGATACAATTGTGTTGTGTAACATTGTCTAATATCATTCTTTTTTTTTTTTTACTTTTTCTAGCTTTACTAAATAAATAAATAAATAAATAAAAAGAAAATTCTTATTCTTGAAAATCATTCTCATAGGAAACTTTGGATATAGCTTGGTAGTATGAAATACATGTTTAGGAGGATTTTTGGCTAGGAAAGACTTGGTACTTAAGCGTGTCCATTAGTGACCCACTTCTCTTTCTTGGAAACATACCTAGTGTATGATGACAACTCATTTGTCAATATTTTTTCTAGTTAATAGAATAAAATTAGATTCTTTTAGGTTCTTATTCTATTCTATTATATTAGATTTTCATTTTTAGTAACAAATATGTAAAATCACAAAAATATACTAATTTCTGTATTTTAACATAGTTTTTGTATTACTTTCGATTTCTTCACTAACCAGTTTTGACCTTTTCCTCTTCTTTGATTTATATATTTTTCTACAAAACTACGATTAAGCTGATTCTTTTTGAGTTGGAAACTAGACATCTTAAGCTTCAATTTGAGCCCAAATTTGACTATATATGGAGCAAGGAGCTGTCTTTAATAAATCAGACAAAATGGTGACGTGAAACTGAAAATCCTGTTATGGAAGTGATACGAAAATTAACTATAGTTAGATTTAGGAAACACTTGTAATTAGTTTTAATCATGGTTTAGTTAGTTTTAACTTTAGTTAACTCACATTTGAACCTATAAATAAGTAATTTTCGTTCCATTGTAAGACATACTGAATTCTATTCTTTAATTAATGTGAAACTAGTTCAAGTTCTCTCAATTCTGATTCTTTCTTTTGCTCTCTTTAGTTTTCTTTTTGTCTCTTTAGTTTCTACTCTTTCTGCTTTGTTTATTGTTCTTCTAGATTTACTTTATTTTTTCTTTCAATTCAATTCTATTTTACATTTGTTCTACACAAATTTCTACTTTAATTCATCACATAACCATAGATTGTTCACAATGTTGTTTTCAGCTTTGTTCTTCTTCATTGTTTTCAGGTTTTACATTGTTTTGGAAGTGATTTAAGTGTGATTATTGTTGTTTTTCAAGTCTTAATCAGTTCCTTATTCATTAAGGAGAAGAATCAGGTCTCATTAGTCAATTTCACAAAGTTTTCATGTGATTTTTGTTGTTCTTGTTGTTTTGACGTTGTTTTACCATTTCAATTTTGTTTTTGTTGTTTTGGTTTAATTTTTTCAATTTGATTCACTACAAGAAAATTGTGTATTACCGATGGATTTGTATCCGTCGGAAAATAATTATTACCGACGGAAATTACTGACAGATATATCCATCGGTAAAATAATAATTAGTTACCGATGGATATATCCGTCGATAAATCCATCGGTAAATCCATCTGTAAATTACCGACGGATATATTCGTCGGTAAATCCTTCGTAAATTACCAACGGATATATCCGTCGGTAAATTAACAATCAGTAAATATTCAACTAATTAAAAAATTAAATATTTTTTATTTAATAATTTAATTTAATCATAATTAGATTAATTTATAATAATTTCTTAAATTAAATAATTTTAAAAAATAAATATTTAAATATATAAAAATATATAAAAATATATAAAAATATATAAAAATATATTTATATAAATATATAAACATATATTTATATAAATATATAAATATATAAACATATAAACATATATTTATATAAATATATAAACATATAAACATATATTTATATAAATATATAAACATATATTTATATAAATATATAAACATATATTTATATAAATATATAAACATATATTTATATAAATATATAAACATATATTTATATAAATATATAAATATAATTTATTTGTAAATTATTATCAAAAAAATCTGGTAGCTTAGTGGTTGGAGTATTAGTCTCTAATTCTAAGGTACTCGGGTTCGAATCCTGCCCATGACAATTCTCTTAATCTGATAATAATTGAAGACTATAAAAATGTAATAGGGAAAATATAAAGGAAATAATAAATAAGTTACATGTTAGGCTAATCCACATATTACCAATTGGTTTTATGTTGGAACCTTAACATGGTATCAGAGCTAAAGCCTAACATCTTTCCGGTTATTGTCATGGGCCAAAAGTTACCCTTTAGTTGGGTCAAAAGGTTTTATGTTGGAACCTTAACATGGTATCAGAGCTAAAGCCTAACATCTTTCCGGTTATTGTCATGGGCCAAAAGTTGCCCTTTAGTTGGGTCAAAAGGTTTTATGTTGGAACCTTAACATGGTATCAGAGCTAAAGCCTAACATCTTTCCGGTTATTGTCATGGGCCAAAAGTTGCCCTTTAGTTGGGTCAAAAGTACTCTTTGCCTGGTCCGGCTAACATCTTTCCGGTTATTGTCATGGGCCAAAAGTTGCCCTTTAGTTGGGTCAAAAGTACCCTTTGCCTGGTCCGGCAGGCTTCGTTGGAGGGGGTGTGTTGAAAGTCCCACATCGCCTACCTCATGTCATTTGGTATGGTTTAAATACATGTTAGGCTAATCCACATATTGCCAATTGGTTTTATGTTAGAACCTTAACAGTTAGACTATAATATTTCGATTAAATAAAAGTCGATCCCACGAGAAACAATTTCAATGGAAAGAACTGTAAATTGTTGAGAAAATATCAATTAAAGGTACTTAGGATTGACTTCCTTCCTTATCCCTCTTTTGTAATGACTATGTCAATTAAGAACGTCAATTAACCTAACAATGTTGATGCCACCTAATTAAATCATCCATGTTGATTCCTCACACATGAAATTCATAAGAAAACTTAATAAAATGTTGATTCCTCACATAATTAAGAGATTTCCCAGCATTAGGTTTAGGGTGTTAAGCAATTGATACATTCATTCCATTCCTGGCAATTAACGTAACAAATATTCTTACCATGATCTAGGGTTCAAGATATATTTTCCAATCATACCCCAAACATCAAGAATAAATCATTCCAAAGCACAAAGGATAAGAATAACAACATCAAAACATAGATTAATATCTCAAAATATCACCATGATACAAAAGAATTCAAAGGAAGTGCACCGAATCCTAAGAGAATGAAGTTAGCTACTCATGTTGGCCATTACAATGCTCAAATTGTGGAAGAAGTGAAGAATTGATGAAGATTCGACGAAACCCTAGCAGTAGTCGCGCCTCTTCTTCTCCAAAACCGTTTGTTTTTCTCAAAACACATCTTCTCTTTTTATTGGAAAAATTTGGGCTTTTAGGCTTCGTGTCTTTCGCTCGAGCGAGAACTTTCGCTCTAGCAAAAGTGGCCTATTTTTGCTCAAGCGATAAAACGCTCGCTTGAGCGAATGAACTCCAGAGAAGAATAACTAACATTCGCTCAAGCGAATTTTTCTGCGCTTGAGCGACTGACTTCTAGAGAAGAATAACTGATATTCGCTCAAGCGAATCTTGTCTCGCTTGAGCGAGTGAACTCCAGAGAAGAATAACTAACATTCGCTCAAGCGAGAATCCATCCCGCTCGAGCGACTTCCATGCTGAAAATCTTCTTCCTTCTTCCAATTTTACTCCAATTCTGTTATCAATCATGCTCCTTACTCTTGTATCAAGGTATTCTTGAATTCATCCTATATTGGGAGAAAAATATATTAGAATTAGCATCAGTTAAGTAGTTTCATAACAATTCAAGGTATAATTATATCAACTTTTTACCACTTAACAGAATGTTGTTCTTAGATGTTGTTTCAAGTTTTTTTACTTTGTTTTAGAATTCAATCAGTCAAAAATTGTTTTAGAAGTATTTTCTATTTGGTTTGTTCATAGCAATTTAGGTGTAGTTTTCAATTTAGGAATAACTTTTACATTTGATTGAATTTTTGTGTTTGATTTTGTAGAACTTGTTCTTCATAATTATTTGTTATTTTTGCATAATTTAGAAGTTATAAACATTAGTTAATAGGTTTTTAAGTTTTTCAAACAATTAAAAATTTGTTTCCAATTAATATTTGCATTCGGTCATGAGTAGTTTCAAGTATGTGTACATTTGAATTCTTCAATTGTTCAAATTTGTTCTTACTGTATTTTTTGTCCAGATTTAATTCCAAGCATGATTTGATTATGTTTTTGTTAATTCCAAACTGTTTTAGTTGTTTTAGTTTCTAAAATTTTTTACAAACATGTTACATGCACTAGTTTAGTATAGTTTAGAATTCTAGTCTAGTTTTTCATGTTGTTTCGGATCATAGGCTTAATTCTTCTTAATTTTTTGTGCTCTAAATCATTTAGAAACATTTCTATTTCTATTTAGAACTTAGTTTAATTATGTTTGAATTTTATTAGTTGCATATTTTAGGCAATTTAAATCATAACATGTTCATATGCATAGTTAGCAAATGTTTTAGTTTAATTGCAGTTTTTAATTCGGTTTTCCAAAGTTTTTTCTTAGTTTTTACATCATTTAAATCATTTTCTAATTCCAATTGTGTGCTTAATCAATTTGGTTTCTAGCTTTGATAATTGATTAGTTTAGTTTCCATTAGATTTACGACATACAAAATTTTCTAGCTAAATCTGTCACAAAATCCGTAACTAGTTTTGTTTTTGAATTCTAGCAATGTTTTTATTCGGTTCTTGATTTGTTTTTAATATCTTTAGTATTTTATTTTACCAATTTGATTTTACGATTTGGTATTTGGTTCCATTTAAAGTTTTTACCAATATCCATACAAAGCAATTTGACACATTTTAGTTTACTAGCACTACAAGAAAATCGCGTATTACCGACGGATATTTACCGACGGAATTGTAGCCGTCGGAAAATAATCATTACCGACGAAAATTACCGACGGATATAAAATATTTGTGAAATTTGATGTTACCGACGGATATATCCGTCGGTAAAATAATAATTAGTTACCGACGGATATATCCGTCGATAAATCCGTCAATAATTTATAGATGAATTTACCGACGGATATATCCATTCGGTAAATCTGTCGATAAATTAAGAAGTAATTATCGACGGATATATCCGTCGGTAAATTCATATGTAAATTAAAAATTATTTACCGACGGATAAATCCGTCGGTAAAATTATATAATATAATTTAATTATTCAAGTAATTAACAAATAAAATATTTTTTATTTAATAATTTAATTTAATCATAATTAGATTAATTTATAATAATTTATTAAATTAAGTAATTTTAAAAATAAATATTTAATTATATATAAATATATATAAATATATATATATAAATATATAAAAATATAAAAATATAAAAATATATAAAAATATAAAAATATATAAAAATATAAAAATATAAAAATATAAAAATACATAAAAATATAAAAATATAAAAATATAAAATATAAAAATATATAAATATATATAAATATAAAATATAAAATATAAAAATATAAAATATAAAAATATATAAATATATAAATATAAAAATATATAAATATATAAATATATATATAAATATATATAAATATATATAAATATATATAAATATATATAAATATATATAAATATATATAAATATATATAAATATATAAAAATATTTAAAATATATATATATATATATATATATATATATATATATAAATATATATAAATATATATAAATATATATAAATATATATAAATATATATAAATATATAAAAATATATAAAAATATATAAAAATATATAAAAATATATAAAAATATATAAAAATATATAAAAATATATAAAAATATATATATAAATGTATATATAAATGTATATAAAATATATATAAATATATATATAATATATATAAATATATATAAATATATATAAATATATATAAATATATATAAATATATAAAAATATATATAAATATATATATAAATATATATAAATATATAAAAATATATAAAAATATATATATAAATATATATAAATGTATATAAATATATATAAATATATATAAATATATATAAATATATATAAATATATATAAATATATATAAATATATATAAATGTATTTGTATATTTGTATATAAATATAATTTATTTGTAAATTGTTATCAAGAAATTTTAGTAGCTTAGTGGTTGGAGTATCACTACTTCAAGTCGGTTAATCCTAATGACATTCTCTTAATCGACAATGATTCAAAGTTATAAAAATATAATATGGAGAAATAATTGAAATAATTAATAATAAATTTGACCGTCGTAATTTTAATATTTCTTGAGTGTAGTTTAAAATTCCTTTTAGTTGTTTACTTTTAATTTTTTATAACTCAAGATCCCCACAAATTTACTTAGTTTTTTTTTTCATTCAAATTACACACCATAAAAAGAACAATTTGCAATTTCACTCCTTGGATTATACTTGGTTTACCTCTTACTACATTTTTGGAGAAACTAAAATTTGAAAACTGTTGAATTATTGACAAGTGTACCAAAATTATCAATCGCATAGTATTTTGATTAAATAAAAGTTGATTCCACGAGGAATGATTTCAATGGAAATTCCCAATAATATGCTTACTAAATGGATTAAAACAAAATGGGTTTTGCATAAAGAGTTGAATTGAAATTAAATGACGAAAAACTGTAAATTGTTTAGAAAAGATCAATTAAAGGCACTTAGGATTGACTTCCTTCCTTTTCCTTCTTTTGCAATGACTATGTCCAATTAAGATCATCAATGAACCTAACAATGTTGATGCCACCTACTCAAATCATCCATGTTGATTCCTCACACATGAAATTCATAAGAAAACCTAATAAATGTTAATTTCGCACACAATTAAGAGATTTTCCAGCATTAGGTTTAGGGTGTTAAGCAATTGATACATTCATTCCATTCCTAGCAATTAACGTAACAAATATTCTTACCATGATCTAGGGTTCAAGATATATTTTTCAATCATATCCCAAACATCAAGAATAAACATTCAAAAGCATAAAGGATAAGAATAACAACATGAAAAACATAGATTAATATCTCAAAATATCACCATGATACAAAAAAGTTCAAAGAAAGTGTACCCAATCCCAAGATAATGAAGTTAGTCACTCATGGTGGCCATTACAATGCTCCAAATGAGGAAGAATTGATGAAGATTGGACGAAACCCTAGTGATAGTCGCGCCTCTTCTCTCCAAAACCTCCTCCTTTTCTCAAAACAGTTAATGGTGACGACAAAATCTTTATCAATTGCAATGTACATGAATTATTTATATTGGTAAATGATAATGGTGACATATCATCTTCTTTTTTTCCTTCCTCTTATGATGTTTTCTTTATTTTGTGAGCTTCTTGGAAGAAACAATAATTATATCCCTCTATAAAAGAAACCTTAGTCAAACCTTTGGATTCCAAATTGAAAATTTTGAATGCATTCATTTTAAACTTGTAGACTCGGTTTAATTCATAAGTTAAATTTTTGCTTTTGTGGTTTTGAATTTATAATGATTTAGATTAACTAATAACATTTCAATTCGGCAACAACATATCCAAAGTAGTTTTTAATAAAAGTTGTATAGGAATAAAATTGGTCAGAGTTGTTTATATATACAGATGTAGAACCCACAATAAAATATTTACTCAGATGTGGAACCCACAATAAAATATTTACTTTTATTCTTAAGCAACTCCTTTTAGAGATGCTCTAAGTATCTTTTTCCATAATATCTTTGAAATAGTTTACCAAAATATTTTGACATATACATGACTTTATATATAATAAAGTTAACATAGAAATACACATTAATATCACTATGCAGAATATTAATTAAGCACCATTAAATATAGGCTTCTTGTAACAAGTGAATGTATGACAATAAATGTTGCATGTTTAGCGCCTTGGATGAAGCTGCTTGATAACACAAATAAATCAAATTTAAGCAATTTATTGTGATTGTAAAACATCACAACCCTCAACCTTTAAAGCCTTCGTTTTTCCTGTTTCATAAATATTGGATTCTTCATATTTGAAGAGACTACACTACACCTTTTATTTTGCTAAATCCTTTTTTTTTTTAAATCTTAGTTTAGAAGAGGTTAGGTATTAACATATTATAGTATATTATGTCTAAAAATATTAAGTCACATTAAAAAAACAAATACACGCCTAACTTCCAAAGTATTATTGACAATATTAGTATTGAGATGTTAGAAATATTGAATTATACAACTTGGATTAATAAGTTTGTAGTTTATAAAACCCTATAAACCTTTTCCATTTTGTGTTAATGTTCAAAAACAAACATTTGTAAAAGAAATGACGATGGAAAAGACGAAGTAAAGAATCAAGAACTAACTATAATTCAGAAATAAGGGTAAACATAACAAAAGACACATAAAATTTACTTTTTGGATGAAAGATAAAAGAGAAATGTAGACCCCAAATCTTGCCCCGCCTCAAAATAAAGAACAGAAGACCTCCTATTTGAAGATGGACAATGTAACATCCTAATTCTCAGTACCTCTACAACTTTTGTCAAAATTTTAAGAATTAAATTATTAGGAATTGGGTAAAGTAACTGTAGAGTTTTATTTTTATTAGATTATTTATGATTTTTGGGAATTTTTAGAAAATACTCGTGTGTGTGTGCCTGAACGTTGAGTATGAACTTAACAATTTTAATTGTCACATTTAGAAATTATTATTTTCTTTTATGCATTGAGTGTGGGTACATTAAAAGTTTATTATGTGTATAAATTAACAAGAAACATATGATGGTTAATATGGTTTGGAGTGATGTTGGAGTCTTAGTGGTTGTGGGTTCAAATCCTGGCTAGGAGAAAATAAAGAAAGTTTTTTTGTAATGTAATCCGCTGGGTGCATCATAAATGTGCTGAGCGGATTATGTTTGAAATCTTATTACTTGCGGCCTATAATCCGCTGGGCGCATCAGAAATGCACTGAGCGGATTATTAGGTGAAATATTTGACTTTAAAAAAAATAGTATGTTTGAAATCTTATTACTTGCGGCCTATAATCCGCTGGACGCATCAGAAATGCGCTGAGCGGATTATTAGGTGAAATGTTTGACTTTAAAAAAAAGAGTGTAATTCTGCAACCTGCAACCGTAGTTTCCTCGTTTCTCTCTTTCTCTCAAAATTTTCCTTACCTTCAAGCTTGATTTGGATGGGAAAATCTTGATTTTCTCTTGAGAAGCTCCAAGAGGTAAGTTGGTTTATCTCAATCTCTTCTACATTTCTACCGTTTTATTTTTCAAAACGGTGCATTTTCTATTTTTATCCTCACTTGAATGAGCTTGAATGGAAGTAGGAAGAGTGTTATTGTAGGTTTTACACCTAGGACACTAGAATAATACTTAGAATTGAGGATTAGAAGTGATTAAGCTAAAAACCTTAAGCATCCTAATTCGTAAGTCACTGTTCATTGAATTTTGGGACGTTTGTGAACAGAATTAGGAATTGGTATCTTCATGAAAGTTGTAGCTCTTTAAGTTGTCGAAATTTAAAAACTGGTTTCACATTAAACGGATTTTTATAGATTAAGTTATGCCCATTTTACTATCAAGTGTTCTAGCTGTGACGTTAAGAGGTAGTCCTGTTTCAACAGCCTAGGTTTTTGAATTACTGAGATGGATACGTGTGAAATTAGGACTTTATTCCTTCACAAAAGTTGTAGGAAATTATCTCCCCGAAATTTATAAAATTGTTTCATGTCAATAGCTTATGTGTAGCATGAGTTATAGTCAAATTACCAAGGCATGTTCAGAGTGGTATTGTAGTTGAGCCATGTTGGAAACAACCACTGTAAACTGAAAAGCTGCATTTATTCTACAGGGTATTTGAATTTATTTCCTTCATCAATATTGTAGGTAATTAAGTTATTGAAATTTTGGCTCTTATCTCATGCCAAAACAGCTTATATAACTCTAGAAAATTTTGAAATACTGAACCTTGTCCATATTTGTTATTAGGATTCTTCCTACTCTAAGTGTATTACTTCCATTTCTCTCTTCTACTTGTATTAATTCCATTAGCATCAATTTAGGCCCTAGAAATGATTTTATAACTCAAAGAACCATAGTCTTGAATTTTAGAATTTTAGGCTATGAAGGAGGTGAGATTTTAGATGTCTAATATAATTGGAATTAAGGATTTAATAGGGGTATTTAATTGGCATGTAGGAGGCTACTTAGAGGTGCAAAGAGGAGACCCAAAGACTTGATAGATTATTTGATCAAGAGTTACTCTTCACCAAGTTACAACATAAGGTAAGGGGTAGGATAATTTTTATAATTCACTTTTGCTTGAAATAGCATTGAGAAGAAGTCCCTTTACTTCTAAGTTAATTAGAAATTTATTTGGAATTATTTGAATGTTATTTCTATTTTTGATGAATTTTTAAAGTTTGAAGATTATGTGAATTTTATGGCTTCTAAATGGAGCAACTTGAGTGTATGGAACCTTGTATGATTATAAGGCATCCATGAATGTTGTTTGAATCGATTGCTTAATCATTAGTAATTTTATATGATTTATTGATGAATTTAGATTGAGAATTAACCTATTTCTATGTTTAGTATTATGATAATTGCTTTAAATTGATTATTGAGATATATTGTATGTATGTTATGAAGCATGATAAGTAGAAAATTATTGTGGAATGTTTTTGTTAAGATGGATTAGCATATAGAATTGCATTGTATAATTTGGTGGAATGGAGGAAAGGTGTGAGAAATGAACTATGTGAGAAAGAAAACTATTTTTTTTATATATTAAATTGAATTTTATAATTTAATTATGAAGTGAATTTTTATATTTTTATTTAATTAATAAATATTTTTCAAAAGTATTGGAATAATTTTTATCTAGGAGAAAACAAGTAATTGTAAGTGAAAATGAATTTTTAATAATTTTGAGGAAATTATTTGCAATTATTATTATTATTTAAGAAAAATAAATTAAAATTGAGAAAATTATGATTTTGAGTGATGATGAATATGATGAGGTGGAAGGATGGTTTGGTGAAAAGTAGAAGTGTTCGGGCTATTTTTGGTTATTTTGCGGGTGTTAAAAATTTTGGAAATGTCCGATTTACTGGGGAAACTCGTCGATTTTTCTAAAGAAATAACCTAGTATTATTTTGAAGAAGTTAAGATGTGATTTAAGTATAATGAGGTGAAACAAATTTGAAAGAGTGTGAAGAAGTTATGATAAGTCATGCATCATGTTCATGAGTCGGAGATTGAGTGTATGAGGAGGATATGGAAAATCAGGGTCGGTTCCATGCTAACCTCGGGGATGATTGAGTGTGATCGAGCTCATATGTGGCCCAGGCTCGCTACCTAAGCTGTGAGAGTCTCACTACCAAGCTTGATTATCCTGACTAAAGCCCCAGGGTTTCTCATGATCAGTTGAGCTGGACAAGTAATTATGAGTATACTACCGCGAGGCGGTGAGATGTTCCAGTGAAACTCCTGATCCTTCTCGAAAAAAAAAGAGAAAAAAAAAGAGAAAAGAGAAAGTGGTTTTGGGATCCCCATGGTCTTGCATACTAGAATGTGTCCTAGAAAAGATTAGTGGATACATTGCATTCATAATATCATATCATTTGTGTGCTGATTACTAGTATGTTTGTATGTGTAATTTCTAATTAACTCAATGATATTTGCATGCTCTAAGTGAATATAAAGTTGTCTTACCCTTTCTGTGCATGTATTGTTATTATGAAATGTTTGCATAGGTGACGTTGAACACAACTCATCCCCGGTATCATCTCCAAGTAAAGTTTAAATACGATCACTGCAAGTACTAAGTAGAGGACTTGATCGGACACCACTACAGTGCTACAAGAGATACTTCATTTTAGTGGAAGTACAAAATATATCTCCTCTTTAGTTAGGTTGTATAGTTAGTTTGTCTAGTTAATTTGTTTGCTCTGGTCTTGTGAACCCTTGTTAGGTGTATTTTGGGATGACTTTATGTATATTTACTATCTAGTTATACTTGACACTTATGAATGATATGTATATTAATCACTAAGTGTATGTTCTAATTATTGTGTACTTTACTTCTACAAGAGTGTATTGGTAATCAAATACTAAGAGGAACCAATAATAATTAATAAATCATAATAAAGTGAATGTTGGTATTAAAGGTGTCACAGACAGAGCCTAAAAAGCCACTAGGAGAGACTATTAGGCCCCATATTAGAGTAGGAAGACTTTTCTGTACAAAAAATAAGGATTTCCACCTTCAGGGGTCGAGACCGCCGTCTCGCTTTTCGGGACCGCTGTCTCGACCAATGGCAAGTCAAGACCGCCGTCTCGTTTGGCGAGATGGCCATCTCGCCACTTGCCATTGGCGAGACGGCCCTCTCGCCATTTGACAATTTGATACCACGGTCTCGCCAAACGAGACGGCGGTGTCGCCACTTATCAAAGTCGAGACTGCTGTCCCGAATGGCGAGACCGTCGTCTCGACCTTGCCAGGCGAGATGGTGGTCTCGACCTGATAGGCGCAAATTTCTATAAATAGGAAGCGCTCTCCCCTTCATTTCACACATCTCTTCCACCTTTCCTTCTGCAATTTCTCAAAATTCTTCCTTTAGAGCCCCTCCGAAGCATTTCCAGAGTTTCTGAGTGTTTAAGAGAGTTTTTATAGCGTTTTCAAGAAAGAATTCGACGTTGTGAGAGCGAAGGGTTACCAAAACGCACCCTACTTTTTTACGAGAATTAATTAAAGCTCGCTCTGGAGGTTTCTTCACTCTCTCCTTCTCTTTTGTTGTCCTTTTTACTTATATTAAATTATCCAGTAGCTACTAGGGTCATGTAGTCATTATTTTAATTCCGCAAATAAAAGGGTAAAAACGTCATTTCAAAAGTTTGTTTATAAAATGTTATAAAAGGAGGTTGAGATCAAGAGGGGGGGGGGGTGAATTGATCCTTGAAAGATTTTTCGCAAATTACAAATTATCTATTTCAAAGATTAAGAGTTCTGATCAATTCTTGGATCAAACAAAACAACAATCAAAGTAAAGGCAGTGGCAGAATTAAAGAGAGAAAGGTTTAGAAAGATACAACCAAGATTTATACTGGTTCACCCAATCCCAGGGCTACGTCCAATTTCCAGCCAAATTCCAACATAGTTCCACTAGATTGAATGTTTTACATATTACAATTCCAATCACACACTCAATCTACCACAAGAACCGAAATTCCAGTCCTTGCACCTAATCCTTCACCAAGAACCAACTTCCAGTTCTTGAACAACCATGCAACCAAATTCCAGCCACAGAAACTAGTGCCCACACTTCTAGGCACCCACAATACAGTAAAGAAAAGTAAAGAAACAAAAGGAAGAAACTAGAACACTCAAACCCCGTTTATGCAGCTCTGCAGAATGAGTTTCTTCACCAAAAGAATGCAAAATTTGCCTCAAGAAAGAACTTCGAAACACTTCACAAAACTTGTGTGATTCTTTCTTGAAAGTAGCTCTTATGATTGCTTTATTGATTGCTCAAAGGTGTGTTTTAAAAGACTCAAGCAATTCTGTTTATATAGAGGATTTTTCAAACTGTTGGTTTAATTAATCTGTTAAAACAATATTTTAATATGTTAAAAGTCTTGAATTAATTTGTTAAAACTTCTTTTAATCTGTTAAAATGTTCTTGATCATTTTCCATATTTGTTTTAAGCTGATACAACAACGTTTATATCAATTAAAACACTTTGTAAAAAATCCTTCAAATTGTTTTAATCGATTATTTCGCCTTTTAATCGATTAAAATATTGCAAAATGTTTTCATAAAACTTTCTAAGTGATTTTAACTGATAACAATCTGTTTTAATCGATTAAACCACTTTGGAAAAAAATCTCTTAGTTATTTTAATCGATTATTTCAGTATTTTAATCGATTAGAATTCTGCCAAAAAGTTTCCTAAAACTTTCTAAGTCATTTTAATCGATAGCAGACTTGTTTTAATCGATTAAAACATTCTGGAAAAAAATCTCTTAGTTGTTTTAATCGATTAATTCGCATTTGCATCGATTAAAATACTGACAGAACATCTTTCAAAACACTTCAAGTTATTTTAATCGATTATTTCGAGTTTGTATCGATTAAAATTTTGCCAGAACAATTTTCAAAACATCTTAAGTCATTTTAATCGATTATTTCGATTCTACATCAGTTAAAATACTTGCAGAAGGTTTTCAAAAACTCTTTTAATGAAAACAATCGATTATTTTTAAGACATATCAATTAAAATAGTTTCAGTGTATGTTTTAAAAGGTTTTAATTGATTATTTCGAAAACCTATCAGTTAAAAGCCTGTTGTTGAATTATTGGCAAGCGTACCAAAATTATCAATCGCAGTATAGTATTTCGATAAAATAAAAGTCGATCCCACGAGGAACAGTTTCAATGAAAATTCCCAATTATGCTTACTAAGTATATTAAATAGATTGGGTTTTGCAAATAAGAGTTGAGTTGAATTTAAATGACAAAGATCTGTAAATTGTTGAGAAAATATCAATTAAAGGTACTTAGGATTGACTTCCTTCCTTATCCCTCTTTTGTAATGGCTAAATCAATTAAGAACGTCAATTAACCTAACAATGTTGATGCCACCTACTCAAATCATCCATGTTGATTCCTCACACATGAAATTCATAAGAAAACCTAATAAATGTTGATTCCTCAAACAATTAAGAGATTTTCCAGCATTAGGGTTAGGGTGTTTAAGCACTTGATACATTCATTCCATTCCTGGCAATTAACATAACAAATATTCTTACTATGATCTAGGGTTCAAGATATATTTTCCAATCATACCTGAAACAATCAATAATAAATCATTCCAAAGCATAAAGGATATGAATAACAACATCAAAGCATAGATTAATATATCAAAATATCACCATGATACAAAAGAGTTCAAAGGAAGTGCACCGAATCCTAAGAGAATGAAGTTAGCCACTCATGTTGGCCATTACAATGCTCCAATTGATGAAGAAGTGAAGAATTGATGAAGATTGGACAAAACCCTAACAGTAGTCGTGTCTCCTCTCCTCCAATACTGCTTCCCTTTCTCAAAACACAACTTATCTTTTTATAAGAGAATTTGGGTCGGGCCTCGCATAATTTATTCGCTTAAGCACTCTTCTTTCTTTCAATTTTACTCCAATTATGCTCCTTACTCTTGTATCAAGGTATTCTCGAATTCATCCTATTTTGGGAGAAAAATATATTAGAATTAACATAAGTTAAGTGATTTCATAACAATTCAAGGCATAATTATATCAACTTTTTACCACTTAACAACTCCCCCAGCCTAGAATCTTGCTTGTCCCAAGCAAAGTAATTTTTCCAAAACAAAACCATCACCTATTATCTCGTTCTCTTCTAGAAGCACAACATAAAAATTTTCAGGGGTGATGCTCACAACTCCAAATTAAAATAGAACACATAAGCATTCAAGTTATAGAAACCAACAAAGAATAATTAGTCATCAACTATCCTCAGAGAAGCATTATCTCTCAAATAGAGTTATATATACTCATCTCTAATTCTCACAGGTAAGTGTTTATCTCATTCAATCACTTCATTTAGACAATCCAATATTGATAATCATCTTCAAGCAATCAACAATTGTTAAGCAAGATTTAAATCAAAAGGTCTTTTGAGACTTGTAATGGGGCTGGGCTAAGAAAGAATTATTGGTTTTTCTGGGATATACAAAAATATTTGAGAAATTCAACTCATATGAATGATTCTTGATTAACAACTCCTCAAGTTAGATTTCAAACTTCATGCTTTTGTCCCTAACACAATGACAATGAGTTAATAATCTCACAAGTTATTACCCCCCTTTTGACTTCTTTTTTTTTTTTTGCTTTTGCATGTATCCTTTTTTTGGCTTTGCAAATTTTTAAGCTTTGTTTTTCCTTTTTCTTTACACTTTTTTTTTTAACAATAACACCCCAACAATACCTGTAGGACAACAAGCAATACCCAACAATAGGAAAAATAGTGACATTCATACTCATTTCTTTTCTCAAATATAGGAAGGTAGATAAATAGTGTTTAGACTTAAAGGTTCTGTTTAAGAAACAATATTATTTTTGGCTCAGAAGGGGTTCAAATGGATGTCCTAAAATTAATGCAGGGTTGGCTATTTGGCTCTGGTTGAAATCTACTACAAAGAAAAAATATGCCTTTATCATTTTCAAGTCTTGCCAACATGCAATCACATCAAAGAATCAACCAATATCAGTTATCATCACAAAGTGTTGACACTCAATTTATCTGTTTGTGGTACTCTGCTCACCTGGGTTTTGGCTAGCTTCTCTAATTCAGTTAATTCCTAATTTTCCTCATCAATTCCTTTTCACTATCATACTCAATATCCCAAAATCACTTATTATTGGAAACAATCAAAATTATTTTTCACGTTCTAGATTTGAATTAGACAATAAGCAATAATCTCATATATGGCTCTAAAACAAATTATGGGACAACAAGGGAATTCAAAATTTAAAATAAAGCAATTAAAAACATTAAATTAAAAACAAATGAATTAAAAACATTAAAAGCAAAGTAATTTTCCTCCCTCATTTTCTTTACTTGTCATGTACTCCTTATCTTGTGCCTCAGCCTCAGCTGCAGACTTTCTCACCCCCTCCAGAAAAGTTGGATTGTCCCCAGGCCATTGAAGTAAGGCTTCAAAGTCTTGAGGAGAAGTGCACTGTGTACCTGGAGTAATCTTGCAAAGAAAGAACCTAAGGAAGAAAAATGCACAAAAAAACTTAAACTGCAAAAAGAAAAAAAAAATTCAAAACATTGGGTTGCCTCCCAGGAGCGCTTGTTTAACATCTTCAGCTTGACGCCTATTTACTTTAGGGCTCATGCAGGTGAGTGATCAAGGTGATATTTACACATTCTCCATCCCTTAACTATCCTTGTGGGAACGATTTTATTCTTTTCATTGCGAATAACCTTACAACTGTCAGAGATTGGATAAATCATACCTGCTTCAAGAGGTTTCAGTACCTTTATTTGAACAACTTCTTTCATAGTCAGAGTAAGATGTCTTTGGGGTTGTGCAACAGGCTTGTAATCTTGTTTTTCAGTTGAGATGGTTAATTCCTCCAAAGTGTCTATTCTGAGACAATCTTTCTTGTCTTTCGATTGTTGTACAACTTCAAACAAATTAAAATTAACTTCATCATCTCCACTTCTAATTTTCAACTTGCCCATGTCAACATCTATAATTACTTTGGCAGTCTTCATAAATGGCCTTCCCAGGATCAATGGGACTTCCTCATTTTCCTCCATGTCCATAATCACACAATCAACAGGAAATATGAAGTTATCCACTCTAACTAAAACATCTTCTGCTACTCCATAAGGAATCTTTACAGATCTGTCAGCTAGTTGTAATGTCATTCTTGTAGACTTTACTTCCAAGTTTCCTATTCTTTTGAGCATAGATAATGGCATGAGGTTTATACTGGCCCCTAAATCAAGCAATGATTTTTTCATTGGTAATTCACCAATTGTGACTAGTATAGTGAAACTTCCAGGGTCCTTGGACTTTTGAGGCAATGATTTTTGGAATATAGCACTGCATCCTGCCTCTAACTCTACTGTTTCATTAGTAAATCTTCTTTTCTTAGTTAAGAGCTCTTTCATGAATTTGGCGTATGTTGGCATTTGCTCCATAGCTTCCACAAATGATATATTAATTTGCAATTGCTTGAAAATATCCATGAATCTTGCAAACTGTCTTTCTGTATCTATCTTTGAAGGAGCCTTGGGATACAGTAACTTCTCTACAAATGGTTTTTGACTCCCTCCTGTTTCTATCTTCTCTTCGTTCTTCTTATTAGGAATATGTCTTTCTTTATTATTCTCATCTTCTTGCTCTTCATCTTCTTTTACCAAAACTTCTTCTTCAACAACTATATTGTCCCCAATCCCCTTACCTACAACTTTTCCACTCCTTGTAGTTATTGAATTGCATTGCTCCTTGGGGTTGGTTTGTGTGTTGGCTGAAAATTGTCCTCCTTGTTGATGCTCAGATAATTGCTTAGCCAATTGGCCTATCTGGGTCTCTATATTTCTGAATGAAGCCTCAGTAGTTTTCTGATTAGCCATAGTGCCTTGCATGAATTTTTATAAAGTTGCTTCAGTATTTTTCTGCTTAGCCATAATGCCTTCCATGAATTTTTCTAAAGTATTCTCTAATTTACTTATTCTGTCAGGCACTGAAGGATAATGCTGTTGCTGCTGTTGATATGGAGGTTGTTGATATGACTGTTGTTGAAATGCAGGTTGTCTAGTAGATGAGCTAACACCTTGGTTCCACCCAAAATTCTGATTCTGATTCTGATTTTGATTCCCTCTCCATCCTTATGCAGTATTATTCTGATAATTGTTAGGATTAGGAAAATTACCTTGTCTGCCGTGACTACTACTTTGGGCACCCATATAATTAGCTTCTTCTTGTTGAATGTTGCATTGATAAGAACATTGTTCATTTGCATGATCACCTCCACACACATCACAACTCATCTGTTGATTAAGAATAGATTGTACTGTGTGCATTTGTTGAGGTAATTTCTCTATTTTCTGGTTCAATGCTTCAATTTGTTGGGTCAAAATTGTATTCTGGGCTAAGAGAGCATTTGTGGTGTTAAGTTCAAGGACTCTCTTCCTTTGAATTGGATGTCTATCATGTTGGGCATGTTGGTCTGTAAAAGCTAGTGCATCAATAATTCTGGTGGCATGATCAATTTCTCCATCCAACATGGATCCTCCTGCTGTAGCCTCTAATAGCATCTTTGCATCATGTCGCAAGCCAGTATAGAAAATATTCAACTGAGAAACGTCATCAAATCCATGATTTGGGCAACTTCTCAACAGTGATTTAAATTTCTCCCATGCTTCACAAAATTGTTCATCTGCTCCTTGTTTGAAAGAAGTGATTTCAGATTTTGATTTGATGTAGCGGGATGGTGGGAAAAATCTATTCAGAAATTTTTCTTCTACACTACTCCAATTAGTCAAACTCTGATTAGGTTGTGCTTTTAGCTACTCCTTTGCCCTACCTGCCAAAGAAAAAGGAAATAATATCAAATATGCAGATTCAAGATTTGCTGCTCTAAATCCCATGGTACCAATCAACTCATAAAAAGTAGACAAATGAATATAAGGGTCTTCATGATCTAATCCAATGAATTGATGAGCACTAATCAAGCTTAAGAAAGTTGGATTTATCTGCAATGTATGATCATCCGGAATGACAATGCTGGAAAAATGTCTTGGACCTTGCTGCATAGCACAATTTCTAAGAGTTCTTCTAGGTGGATTTGCATTTGGATTTTGATTTGGATTTGGATTTGGATTTGCTCCTTCTTCCGCCATATCTTCTATAATTGGGTCTAGTAAATCAAGTGTGAAAGAAGAATTAACAGATTCTCTTGTGGCTTGTTCTTGAGTTTCCCTTCTTCTTCTACCCGGTTCCTCAGAGCTATTTTTTCAATTTTTTGATTAAATTCTAACCGCTCCGAAGATACCTGTCCTCTTAAACGCATAAATCAAAAGAGTAACTCAAGCAAATATTAGCACAAACTAAAAACTACAAAATAATAATAATAATAATGATAATAATAATAATAATAATAACAATGATAATAATAACGATAATAATAATAATAATAATAACGATGATGATGATAATAATAATAATAATAATAATAATAATAATGATAATAACGATGATAATAATAATAATAATAACGATGATGATAATAATAATAATAATAATAATGATAATAACGATGATAATAATAATAATAATGATAATAATAATGATAACAATAATAATAATGATAATAACGATGATGATGATAATGATAATGATAATAATAATAATAATAATAATAATAATGATAATAATAATGATAATGATAATAATAATGATAATAATGATAATAATAATAATAATAATAATGATAATAATAATAATAATAATAATAATAATAATGATAATAATAATAATAATAACACAAATAAAAATAAAATATTCAATAAGCTAAACAAAGAATTCTCAAAGAATACCGTTCCCAACAAGCTGTGCCAAAAATACTTGTTGAATTATTCGCAAGCGTACCAAAATTATCAACGCAGTATAGTATTTCGATAAAATAAAAGTCGATCCCACGAGGAACAGTTTCAATGAAAATTCCCAATTATGCTTACTAAGTATATTAACCAGATTGGGTTTTGCAAATAAGAGTTGAGTTGAATTTAAATGACAAAGAACTGTAAATTGTTGAGAAAATATCAATTAAATGTACTTAGGATTGACTTCCTTCCTTATCCCTCTTTTGTAATGGCTAAATCAATTAAGAACGTCAATTAACCTAACAATGTTGATGCCACCTACTCAAATCATCCATGTTGATTCCTCACACATGAAATTCATAAGAAAACCTAATAAATGTTGATTCCTCACACAATTAAGAGATTTTCCAGCATTAGGGTTAGGGTGTTTAAGCACTTGATACATTCATTCCATTCCTGGCAATTAACGTAACAAATATTCTTACCGTGATCTAGGGTTCAAGATATATTTTCCAATCATACCTCAAACAATCAAGAATAAATCATTTCAAAGCATAAAGGATAAGAATAACAACATCAAAGCATATATTAATATATCAAAATATCACCATGATACAAAACAGTTCAAAGGAAGTGCACTGAATCCTAAGAGAATGAAGTTAGCCACTCATGTTGGCCATTACAATGCTCCAATTGATGAAGATTGGACAAAACCCTAACAGTAGTCGTGCCTCCTCTCCTCCAAGACTGCTTCCTTTTCTCAAAACACAACTTATCTTTTTATAAGAGAATTTGGGTCGGGCCTCGCATCATTTATTCGCTTAAGCGCTCTTCTTTCTTTCAATTTTACTCCAATTATGCTGACAATTATGCTCCTTACTCTTGTATCAAGGTATTCTCGAATTCATCCTATTTTGGGAGAAAAATATATTAGAATTAACATAAGTTAAGTGATTTCATAACAATTCAAGGCATAATTATATCAACTTTTTACCACTTAACACCTGTTACGAAAGTGTTAAGAACATTTTAACTAATAAAGCTCATATAATATCAGTTAAAACAGTTACTTAAAAATCATTTAACAAATTACTTTGTGTTTAACAGATTAACCACGTTTTAGAGGCATTTGCAAAAACTTTTAAATGATGAAACCTCATGCAGCAAAGAGATATGAATGATTATACCTATGTATAGATGCAGACTCGCTAATCATTCTACCCTTTTGACCAAGTAACTCTTGACTGCAACAAAATAGCCTTCGACTTCATTTTGACTTCATCAAATCAACAAGATCTTCGTTTAATCAAATGATTCAATAAGATCTTCATCACTTTCAGTCTTCCCCTATTTGATGAAGACAAACATCTCTTTGAATAATATCTCTGCAGAAGAAGTCACTTGAATATACAGATTAATGAGTATTCAACAATTAATCACTTCTCCGCCTATAGGTTACTACTCCCCCTCAAATAGTGAGTATAAAAACAAAAACAATAATTTAAAACCAATTATTCAATTATTTCTCCCCCTTTGACTTCATCAAAAATAGGGAATAGAGAAGCAAAACAAACAATTGAGATGTATTACTCTTTTTAGAACCAATTAAAGTTGATTCAAACTTATTTTCATTAACATGTTTGTAATGAATACAATAGACACGTGTACAGATAAGGGAACCATGCTTTAGTAGCATGTTACAAGAACAACCATTAACTAAAGCCTTTAATTTTTCTTTCTAGATTAATAATCGATTAAAAACAAGGCATAATCAATTAAAATGTTCTTGTAACTGATTTTAATTGATACAAATAATGTTTTAATCGATTAAAATAGTAATGAAAGTTGAAATCTAAAAACTTAAGTTGATTTAATCGATTAAAGCAGCATGAAAAATTTTGTATAAGTGCTTTTAATCGATTAAAGCTTGCTTTTATCAATTAAAACAACCAGATTTGGAAATTAAATGAAGTTTAAAGTATCTAGGATTTCTAATTCATTTCAAATTTTGTAAAGCCAATTATTAGGAAGATGTTTTAAAATAGTGTCCACTAGATTGATTAAGATTTAACCAAAATATAGAGTAAAATCAGAATAAAATCTTATCTAGGTGATTTAACTGATATAAACTAATTTTAGTTGATACAAATTCACAATTTATAGCTTTTAATTGATTAATACGAGAATTAATCGATTATAATGATACAAATTTCCTATGTAAATGTTTCTTTAAATTGATTTAATCGATTAAATCAATTTTATATCAGCTAAAATTATCAGAGATGTGATTTTGATTCTATCTAAGCTCTCTTAACTCAAATAAAAACCTGCATCATATTAGGAAAAGTTAAAGAATTATTTCTGGTTTAAGACCAATTAATATTACAGTCCAAAATAAAAGTAGCAGTAAAAGAAACAAGACATAAAGAAAGAAAAAAGATTATGATAGAAAGGGACCCTTGTTGTCAAAACTCAATCATCCCAATTTCCTTAATTGAGTTGCATATCTTCCAATTTGGTATAGATATCAGCGATATGATTCCCAGGTTTGTGAACTGTGTGTTGGTCTGCTGGAAGTGTTGATAGGTCATTTGCATATGCTTCCTTTGATTTTCTTGCATTGTGGTCATTTGAGAAAGCATAGTCCTTTCAAACTGTGAAAGTGGAGTCCCACAGTCAGGTTGTTCTATGTAAGGTATTATCTCCATATTCTCATATGAAGCCTCCCCACCAGTGGACTCGGGAACTTCAGCAGCTGGAGGAGAAGGAATTTGATCAGCTTCTTCTTCATCTTCATCCTCATCTTCAGACATTCCAACATCAATTTTTGATATCCATTCATCACCAATTTTGATATACCCCATTTTCCTTAGAGTGGAGTCATCAATTTCATTTGAAGCTTTAGGAGTCTCCACACTTTCTCCTGTAAGATCAACTTCAAAATATCTAAAGAAATTGTTAATCAACATGGTATACGACAGCTTGTAATCGGATAACCTTTTTGCTTTCAACATGTGATCCTTGATTACATAAACCCAGTTGACCCGAATATTATTTGAAATGCAGTACATGAGAGCAAGGTCACCCTCATTGAGTATAGCATGATTACTCCCCCTTGGCGTAAGCATCCATGCAACAATGAAAGCCAACAACCTATGTTCAAGCAACAGTTTTCCAGCATTTAAAATTCTTACCGAATCATTTGGGTCTTTGAGACAGAACCTGAAAAATTGAATTTTGTTGAAGTCTGGTATTTCAGAGATGTTTCCTCTGGATACTTTGACACCACTATCCTTGAGGCCAGCAACTTGTTCCCAAAAAGAAGGAGTGATTTCCATATTAACTCCTTTTACCTGAGATTTGATTGTAGACCCATATACGGTTAGATTGGAATAGAAAACAAAACCAAATCAGGTTGAATATTCCCAGTAAACTCCATGAAGGTCCTTAGTTTCTGACTTTTCAACTTTCTTCTTAGAGATGTAAATCCTTCTTCGTCAAGCCATTTGAATTTGACGAACTTGGGAATAACAATTTGCTTTAGACTGAATTCAGCAATGAAAGTGTTCATTCTTCCAATATCTCCATCGAACCAGGCTTCCAAATGACCACCAGGATTGGCAGCAGAGCAAGATTCTGCTTTATGTTTCTTCCTAGATTTTGCTCTTTTAAACATTTTGTCTTTGGAATTCAAGAAGAGAACCAAAGCTAGGAGAAGAAAGAAGAAATTTCAGAGAATGAAAGTGAGAAAAGAGTGAAGAGTGAAGCTAAGTGTACAGAACCATGGATTTCGGATTTCAAATTTGTAATTTGAAGTCCAATTGGCAGGACCTGCAAAGTTGCAGCTTTAATTGCATATGTCCCCTTGACCGAAGGTAGAGGCGAAGGTTTTTGGACAGTGGGTACACCAGCTAAAGTGTTCTTGGATAAGTGTTGACTTGGTCAAAGTGATACAGTAAATGCACTTTGCAGATTTTGATAAGCACTAAAACTTAGAAATTTGTCCTTGATTAGCTGAGAATTTTTCAATTGACTGTAATTAAAATGATTTCCAGGAACGACCTAATCGATTAATCAACAAATTAACCAATTAATTTGATCTTGAATATTAGGTTTGACAAAGCAGCAGTGAAATAATTGATTAAAAACATAAAAGAATCGATTATTTTTATACTGAAAGAGTTAATGATATGATAGCAGAATTTTAATCGATTAAAACGAAGAAGAATCGATTAAAATTGTCTTTTTAATGATTTTAACTGATATAAATTATTTTTAATCGATTAAAACAAGTATACTAAAGATCCTGAGAGCATTTTAATCGATTAATTTGTATTTTAATCGATTAAAATTGTACGGATAGTTTTTTTGATCTTCTCTGTAAGTGAAATTAATCGATTAAAACAATTTTATATCAATTAAAATACTCAGTTTATGAATCCAGAAACGAAATTTGTTGATTAGGTACCAAAGAACTTCCAGATTTTGCTCCTGCAAAACAGATTTAAGATATATTTGGTACCCTTTTTATAATCATTGGGTCCAATCAAGTTAATTGAAATGAATTCTTGGGAATCCACTTCATTCTACCTCTTGGTATAACATACTTCTTGATTCTACCAAATTTCACAAAATGACCTCTTTTCATACAATAAAAACACTTAATAATAGATGATGAGTATGATTTCTTATTTACAACTGTTTTTCTGATTTTCTTGCTAGATGTAAATCCAATGCCAGATTTGTCAAAAATCAGTTTTTGTGACCCAAGAAGAACATCAAGATTAGCTTGGCCTTGTGTAAATTTAGAAACAGTTTGTGACAAAAAATCAATCTTCTTTTGTAAGTCTAGACAATTATTGCATGGTTTATTACATACACAATCAGAATTATCATGGATTAATTTTAAGAAATCAAGATCAGTTTCATCTTCAAGAATTTTCTTTTCAAGAGAATCAACTCTATCAACTAACCAATTGTTCATGCCTTTTAGCCTACCATTTTCTTTTCGGAGTTTCTTGGTTTCTTCATGCATTTCATTAAATTCCTCTTGTAATGAATTATAATTCACCAAATTAGAAGAAGAGCTAGAACTTACACTGCTGGTTTGATAGTTCTGATTAGCCATTAGACACAAGTTAGCTTCTTCATTAGAATTTTCTGTTGATGAGGTATCATTGTCATCCCATGCTACATATGCTCTTCTTTTGATCTTTTCTTCTTTCTTGTCATTGTATTTATTCTTTTCTGGACACTCCATTCTTACTTGACCCTGCTTACCACAGCCATAACATTTATAGTTAAAAGAATAAGATTTCTTTTCATACCTTTTGTGTTTTTCTTTATCTTGAATCTTTCTCCTGAGAAACTTGTTAAATTTTCTGACAAGCAGTCCAAGATTTTCACTTTCTTCCTCTGATTCTTGACCTTTTTCTTCAACTTTGAGTGCTATGCTTCTACCTTTCTTTTCAAAGATTTCTTGCTCATTGAATCTGTTAATTTCCATTTCATGTTCTCTGAGTTTGCCAAATAAGGATGTTATTGTCATCACGGATAAGTCTTTTGACTCTGAAATTGCTGTGACCTTAGGCTGTCATGACCTGTCAAGACATTTCAAAACTTTAATATTTAATTCCTCTTTATCAAAAGTTTTACCTAAGCCCATTAGATGATTGATGATATGAGTGAAGCGCTTCTGCACATCTGCAATACTTTCTCCAGTTTGCATTTTAAACAACTCATATTCTCTTATGAGAGTATGTTTTCTAGCTCTCTTTACATCAGCTGTTCCTCATGAGTAACCTCAAGAACTTCCCACATTTCCTTGGCAGATTTGCATTGAGAGACCCTGAAAAATTATCCATGTTTAGTGCAGAAGTAATTATGTTTTTAGCAGTACAATCACTTTGAACTTTTTTCTTCTCTTCATCACTTAGACTAGACCATTCTTTTTCTGTAATTAATGGACCATTAACAATTACATCCCAAACATTCCTATGAATGGATTCAATAAAGATCTTCATCCTAATCTTCCAAAATGGATAATCTGTACCACAAACCAGTGAAGGTCTATTAGTAGAAGCTCCCTCTGAAAAAGGTAATTTGTTTTCAGCCATGAAAGATTTGGACCGAAAGTCTTGAGTATTTTTCAAGACCCTTGCTCTGATACCAATTGTTATAAAAGGAGGCTGAGATCAAGAGGGGGGTGAATTGATCTTTGAAATATTTTCACAAATTACAGATTATCTATTTCAAATATTAAGAGTTCTGACCAATTCTTGAATCAAACAAACAAACAATCAAAGTAAAGGCAGTGGCAGAATTAAAGAGAGAAAGGTTTAGAAAGATACAACCAAGATTTATACTGGTTCACCCAATCCCAGGGCTACGTCCAGTTTCCAGCCAAATTCCAGCTGAGTTTCACTAGATTGAATGTTTTACAGATTACAATTCCAATCACACACTCAATCTACTACAAGAACCAAAGTTCCAGTCCCTGCACCTAAACCTTCACCAAGAACCAACTTCCAGTTCTTGAACAACCCTGCAACCAAATTTCAGCCACAGAAACTAGTGCCCACACTTCTAGGCACCCACAATACAGTAAAGAAAAGTAAAGAAAAAAAAGGAAGAAACTAGAACACTTAAACCCGGTTTATGCATCTCTGCAGAATGAGTTTCTTCACTAAAAGAATGCAAAATTTGCCTCAAGAAAGAACTTCGAAAAACTTCACAAAACTTGCATGATTCTTTCTTGAAAGTAGCTCTTATGATTGCTTGATTGATTGCTCAAAGGTGTGTTTTAAAAGACTCAAACAATCTTGTTTATATAGAGGATTTTTCAAACTGCTGGTTTAATTAATATGTTAAAACAATCTTTTAATCTGTTAAAAGTCTTGAATTAATCTGTTAAAACTTCTTTTAATCTGTTAAAATGTTCTTGATCATTTTCCAGATTTGTTTTAACTGATACGACAACATTTATATCAATTAAAACACTTTGTAAAAAATCCATCAAATTGTTTTAATCGATTATTTTGCCTTTTAATCAATTAAAATATTGCAAAATGTTTTCATAAAACTTTCTAAGTGATTTTAACTTATAACAATATGTTTTAATCGTATAAAACAATTTGGAAAAAATCTCCTAGTTATTTTAATCGATTATTTTGTATTTTAATTGATTAGAATTCTACCAAAAAGTTTCCTAAAACTTTCTAAGTCATTTTAACTGATAACAGACTTGTTTTAATCGATTAAAATATTCTGGAAAAAATCTCTTAGTTGTTTTAATCGATTAATTCGCATTTGCATCGATTAATTCGCATTTGCATCGATTAAAATACTGATAGAACATCTTTCAAAACATTTCAAGTTATTTTAATCGATTATTTTGAGTTTGTATCGATTAAAATTGTTAGACAAATGGCATCTAGAGGGGGGTGAATAGATGCACAAATTAAAATAGATGTCAAATTAAAAATTTATTTGAGTCAATAATTTGTTAAAGTGGAAGCAATAATATAATAAGGAAAAGAGAAAGAGATAAGGGAAAGAGAAGAGCACACAGAGATTTATACTGGTACGGGTATAGCCAACCCTACATCCAGTTCCTAGTCAACTCTTAACACAAGAGTGACTCCCCATTCACTATCTTTCAAATTCAGTTTACAAATTACAATCAACTCAGCAAAAGAACCAGTAAAAAGTAAACTAATTAAAAAGACAATCACCTCCTTAGAAACCCACTAAGGATGAACACCTCCCTAGAATCCCACTAGGGATGAACACCTCCTCTGAACAAATCAAAGGATGAAAAAAACACCTCCTTAGAATCCCACTAAGGATGAACACCTCCATAGAATCACACTAGGGATGAAAACCTCCTTTGAACAAATCAAAGGATGAAAACACCTCCTTTGCTACCAATACACAAAGGATGAAGGTAATAAAAATAAGAACAGACACACCTGGGTAATGGAGACAACAAATTGTAGAAGCTTGTAGAATGTCAATCTCCAAGAACAAGTGTGATTAACAATGAAAGCACAGAAGGCAATAGAGAAGAGGGTTTTCTCAAAAGGTGTAAAATATCTTTGTTGCCTTACTCAGAATTCTTTTCTCAAAACTGATTGAATGAAAATAGTATTTTCGAATTCTGTAATTGTGTGGTTTTGATTTTTCATCAAAACTTAATTAAATAGAAAAATAGCATCAGAAA
The DNA here is from genome assembly GCA_963425845.1 of Sphenostylis stenocarpa. Lineage (NCBI taxonomy): Eukaryota > Viridiplantae > Streptophyta > Magnoliopsida > Fabales > Fabaceae > Sphenostylis > Sphenostylis stenocarpa. The sequence goes on from OY731408.1 coordinate 3,539,799, forward strand.
ATAGCCGTTGGACATTAATATTTTCGTGAATAAAAATCAGGATATATTCAAAAATATTTATTCTTCAAAACAAATATATTTTTCAAATTTGAATTGACATAATTGATTATGTTACCAATATAATCAATTATGACAGAGAAAATCATCTTTCCATTTCTGATGCATCATAATTGATTATGACAGTGAAAAATATCATGTTATGAATTTTATCACACTTGTGTTTTGGAGGCTTATGCATAATATTACTTCATCAACTTGTACCTTCATATCCAGTATTCTAAGACTCTATCTAGTCTTCAGGAATCATCTTGGGCTTGCTTGAATCATCATCTTTATCAAAAATATATCTTGGGCATGTCGGAAAATGTTTCACATTTTCACCAACGTCATAAATTCAGCTTGTCCTTAATTCATCTTGAATGGTGTTTACTTGAATGTAGTTGACTTGAATCATCATCAAAATCATCTTTTGGGAATGTAGGGATATTTCCATCAATCTCCCCCTCATTGCTTTCAAAAATTCTGCCAGAACACTTTTAAAAACATCTTAAGTCATTTTAATCAATTATTTCAATTCTACATCAGTTAAAATACTGGTAGAAGGTTTTCAAAAACTCTTTTAATGAAAACAATCGATTATTTCGAAGACATATCAATTAAAACAGTTCTAGTGTATGTTTTAAAAGGTTTTAATCGATTATTTCAAAAACCTATCAGTTAAAAGAATGTTATTGTAGCCCCCTAATCTTACCCGGCCTCATAATAAAGACCAGAAGACCTTCTATTTGAAGATAGATGAAGCCTAAGAAGCCACTAGGAGAGACTATTAGGCCCCATACTAGGATAGGAGGGATTTTTGGCACAAAAATAAGGATTCTCGCCTTTTTAGGTCGAGACCGCCGTCTCGGATTCGAGACCACCGTCTCGCCTTACGCAAATGGCGAGACAGCCGTCTCAACCTTGTCAGATGAGACGACCGTCTTGACCTGACAGGCGCGAATCCCTATAAATAGCCGCGCCATTCCCCTCATTTCACACAGTTCTTCCATTCTCTCTCTAGGCAATTTTTCATATTCTCTTTCTAGAACCCCTCCGAAGCATTTCCGGAGTTTCTGAGAGCTTTCTAGAGTGTTTTATAGCGTTTTTGAGAGATTCTGACACTGTAAAGAGTGAAGGGCTGCCAAAAAGCACCCTAATTTCAAAGAATTAATAGAAAGCTTGCTTCGGAGGTTTCTATACTCTCTCTCTCTACTTTACCGATTTAATTTTAATTATGCAATAGATATTAGGGCCATGTAGTCATAATATTAAATTCCGCAAATAAAAGGGTAAAAACGTATTTTTCATCGGTTTATTTATTTAAATTAGCTGGCCTATCATAGGGAACCCGAAAGGGGCGTCGTAAGGGAACTAACACTTCCCTTACACGTAACTAACTCCCTTACCCAAATCTGGTTCTAATGAGCAAAGTTGGTTTTTCGAAAACCAACGCCTTTTTACTCCTTTTCCGATGTTTCTGGTAAAAACGTCGGTGGTGACTCCAAAAAGAACCCTTCAAAAACTAGTTCTTGGTTTAGCCCGGTTATCTGACAATCCAAGAGCGCCCTTTCGAAAACATCGCCCCTAGGCTCAGCCCGGTTATCGGACAACCTAAAGGCGTTGTAACCACACCAATAAAAACGCGAAAATTGGAAAGTCAGAACCATCACGTCGCTTCGACTGCCTCGTTTTGATGGCGGCGACAGATGGCGACTTCACTGGGGAAGCCTAGAGAGTTGATCCCATTTAGTGATGGGCCAGCTTAAAAGAAAATAAACCAAGAAAATTACGCTTTTACCCCACCTTGTATTATAACATGTTTTAATGCTTGGCTTTAATAACTGTTGTTTGTTTATACTTACGCAATTGTTTGAAATACAAACTGTACAAAAACCCTTGCACACAACAGTTCCCTCTATACCCGGGGGCAAGTGAGAAATCCATAGGGAGCGGGTGGTAGGTACAGTTCGCAGTAGTGATGGCCTTGTGCTCACCAGTGTGATCGGAAACCACCACTCAAGGTGATAACCTTCCTCTTTTGGCACAAAGACAGACTATGGCCTTAGTGCTAAGCATGGTCGGAAGGCTGGAGAGTGGGGACCCTATAATGGGGGCACCCTGGGGGCCTTAGCCTTGGTGAGAACAGTTAGAATCTACCTTCGCCAATGCACTTTTCTGCAGGAAAACCCTACCTCGTGATTAAAACGACTTCTCGCCTGTTCGTGCATGATCGAATTGCGTGTGCATCTGTTTGTTGCATTTGTCTGTTGCATAGCATAACCAAACAACAGAAAAATCACAAAAAAATTCTTTTGCAATAAACACCCTTATCTCGGACAGTCTGCCTTTTAGCTAGCCTGGTTTCAGGTTCTTTGTAGGCTAAGTAGCCACGCAGTCCGACAGAAGAGATAAGGGATGTTAACTATTCTTTCGCATAAAGCCATTTTTTATCTCGGACAGTCTGTCTTTTAGCTAGCCTGGTTTCGGGTTCTTTGTAAGCTAAGTAGTCATGCAGATCCGATAGAAGAGATAAAAGGCTATAAAATAAAAATAAAAATAAAAATAATAAAAATCCGATTCCAAAACCATAAATGGGACCTGGTTCAAAAATATTACCCCCATATAGGTAGTTTATTTTTAAAAAAAAATATACACAAATATCATACAAAACATGATAAATAAAAATAAACACTTGCATTCATTCAATAAGCATCATTTTCATAAAACATGCATTTTGGTTTTAGAAAATGGAGGGGACTAGTAGACAATTGAAGAAAGTGGACATTCCCCGATACCATGCTGAAAAATTAGAACGGCTTTGCGCGGTAATGCCACCAGAGGTCCGCTCCGACTTTGAAAAATCCTATGGAAGGATTCTCGACATGCTGAAGATCTGTGTCGATCAAGTTTTCGTCAGGGTATTAGTTCACTTCTGGAACTCCAGTCTGCGCTGCTTCAAATTTCCGCAGTTTGATATGGTGCCCACCTTGGAGGAGTACGAAATCATGTTGAAATGGCCCAAATCAGCCGGGGTCCATATACGCCACGGGGCATATACTCCTGCAGCACAAGTCACTGCCATCATTCAACTACCATTCCGGCAGACCACCCTGATAGGAAAAGGGAACATCCAGGGTTGGAAGGTCTCAATGTTAGAAGACCACCTATCCGATTTGGCTGAAAGGACAGAATGGGTCGCTTTTAACAAAACCCTGGCCTTAATAATATTCGGAACAATCTTGTTTCCCTTCCACCTTGACACAGTAGATCAAGCCATCATGGATGCCTTCTTTGCCTGGGACATGAACTCGAAAAGTCCCTTGTCTGCAATTCTTGCCGACACCTTGCTCTCGGTGGAATTCTGCCACCAGAAGCAAGGAAAAACACTTTGTTGCTGCTCTTCACTGCTCTTTGTGTGGGGCATTACGCATTTTTACGCCTCTAGTCACATGGGGATGTTCCCCAATCCTTTGAGGAGCTTCTCCAAAATCCCTCTCCAACGACGCTTAACTTCAGAATGGAAGGACGAGTTGGAACACTGGGACGCCAACAATTTATCCTGGGTCTACCCTTGGTCCGACCTGGTCCAGTTCTCATCAGATGTGGAGATTATCCGAACGTACCCTTGATAGGACTCAGGGGTTGCATAGGCTACTCACCTAGAGTAGCTATGAGGCAGCTCATGAGGACCCAAACTACCATTTCTCGAGGGGAACTCGGAGGACTGTGTTTCTTTGGAGACCCATGCACAATTGCCAACTCACTAGCCGTGAGAAAAGCATGGGAGAAACCAATCTTTATGGGAGATAGAGAGCTAGGAAAAGCTCGAGTAGCTGTCTCTAGTGACTATGAGGTGTGGAGAAAAAGAAGAGAGATGTCTCAATCATCCACCTCACTCATTATAAGCGCCAATAGTGAAGAGTTGCAGGCTCAAGTCGATGCCTTGACCCAGAGGATAGAAATCATGGGAGTCCAGATGAGGGCCCTTGAAGAAAGAGAGCAAGAATCTATCCTCACCATTGATGGTCTGCAAAGGCAATGCAAGAAAAAGGATCATGAAATAGAGCGCCTCAAGGACCAGTGTGCTGACTCTAATGAGCAAGCTATCCGAGCATCCAAAACTGCCAGAACCAGCTCGGATAGCCAACTTTAGGATATAATTGCCAAATCAGCACGCGTTGAGGCCAAATCAGCAAAACAGGCTCAAACGATCAAGGACTTGTTGCAAGACCTCACCAAGACTCGGTTAGAAATATGCCAAGAGCAGGAGGCCAATGGGAGGCTCAACAAAAGTCTCACTGAGCTACGCTGCAAAGAAAGAGACGAGCTAGCTCAGTACGGCCAAGTACTACAAGAAAAGGACCGAGCCCTTGCAAAACTCGATGAACTACAAGCCTTGGTCGTCCATCAAGAGGCGAAGATAAAAGAGGCTCAAAAGTACAACGAAGATATGAGCCAGGCAGTCCAAAAGCAAAGTGAAGCACTCGCTCGTCACATCCGGGAAGCCGAAAGGGAATTACATAGAGATCAAGACCCGCCTATGGGTTTCTTTAGGCTTTTCCGTTTTTGCCAAAAGTTGCTTCGTAGTATGGAATAGGGGAATGTACACCTTCCAACAGATAAATGAAATTTTTCCTTTATTCAACAATTGTCTACTTGCATGCATATCATTCATCTGCATATTTAATTTCCCCTCCTATCACGCTTAATAAATAAGATAATAAAAAGGAAGGATTAACTGAAACGTCTTCCAAATCAGAAGAATGGAGAGAAAGCCACTCCTAATCAAGCTTTCTCCAACGGTCGACTCATCACAAGAGGAAAATAAGCCTCGACCGTTGGTCCTCAAAAATAAGGAAGAGGGGGCAAGGACACCATTGCGACTATTTATGCCACGTCCTTTCCCCTACGAGTCAAATAAAGTTGTACCATGGAGATACGGAGAATCTTCACCAATAAAAGAGGATATCACGAATATAGCCAGCATTGGGGGCATGACTAGAAGCGGAAGAGTCTACTTTCCCAAGGACTCACAAGAAGATGTCCCCAAAAATAAAGGAAAAAATAAAAAGACCGAAGAGGAAAAAGAAAATAAGGAATCCAAGGAGGAGACAGAAGAATTACTCCAGTTTATAAGACAAAGCGAGTATTCCATTATAGACCAGCTCAATCACACATCTGCGAAGATAACATTGTTATCTCTAATGATGAGCTCGGAACCGCACAGAAACGCCCTACTGAAGGTCTTGAGCGAAGCGCATGTACCTCACACTATATCCCCAGAAAAGGTTGAGAGGATCGTCGGTCACATCATGTCAAGCGATCACCTCACCTTCACAGAGGAAGAACTACCCCTCGAGGGGTCGAACCACAACAAGCCCTTGCACATCTCAATCAAGTGCAAGGAGTACCTCATCGCCAAAGTTCTTGTGGATAACGGGTCATCCTTGAACGTGATGCCCAAGTGCACACTAGACAAATTGACTATCCAAGGGACTCGTCTATGCCCAAGCAGCACTATCGTTCGAGCCTTCGACGGATCAAAGCGAGAAGTAGTGGGAGAAGTTAATTTACCAATCCAAGTTGGACCCACTATCTTCAACGTCGATTTCCATGTAATGGATATTACTCCAGCATATAGTTGTCTCCTCGGCATGCCTTGGATTCATGACGCTAAGGCAGTACCTTCGACGCTCCACCAGAAAGTCAAGTTCATAGTGGACGATAAATTGGTCACGGTCCAAGCAGAAGATGATATCATGATCAGTGGACCGTCCACCCAACCTTATGTGGATGCAGCGGAAGAGGCCCTTGAAACATCTTTTCAAGCGCTCAAAATTGCCAGTATAGAAAGACTTCCCAAAAACACGAAGGTAGCCCGCATGATGATGAAGCATGATTACCATCCTGGCCAAGGACTGGGGGCAGATTCCCAAGGCATAAGGGAACCCCCAGAATTCCGAGATAATCCTTTCAAGCATGACCTAGGATATGACCCTACTAAGGGCCGAGTAGAAAGAAGAAAAGGGAAGTCTCCCCTCCGCACACTCAAGCAAATTTTCCGAAGTGGAGGGGTGCAAGCGTCAAGAGCTACCCTAGTCATTAGGAAATCTTTTTCTTCATTTAAGGGATGTAAACCCCATAATTGTTAGAGACTATCCCCCGGGGCTAGCCCGATCCCCGGGGCTAGCCCGATCCCCGGGCATTTTAGGGCACATATTCCCTTATTAATTAATAAAGAATGCTTCTTAATATCTGCTTCTTTTCTTGCTATTTCTGACTAGACCTCACAATAACCCTGTCTAAGTAAACGGAAAAAGAAAAAGAAGAATAAAAAGCGCATTCAAATAACCAAAAATTCGCCATTGCCAACACAATCAAACTGGTTGATTAGGAGCACCAAATAAGACTTTACTTCACCATAAAGAGAGTCATGCTTCGCCAATATTGTGAAAAAAAATATATACACACAAAGAAAAAAAACTCATAGAAGCCAAAGGCCAAAAAAGAAAAGGGCGAAATGCCCGGTAGGTGTCGCCGCTGTCAAAAACGAGGCGGTCGGAGCGACGCGATGGTTTTATCGACCCTCTTGTTTTCGCGTTTTTATTGGTGGTTACAACGTCCTTAGGTTGTCCGATAACCGGGCTAACCTAAAGACGAGGTTTTCGAAAGGTGTCCTTGAGTTGTCCGACAACCGGGCTAACCCAAGGACTTATTTATTTTGGGTTCTATGGAGTCGCCACCGATATTTTTACCATAAACATCGGAAAAGGGGTTTTAAAAAGGCGTTGGTTTTCGAAAACCAACTTTGGTCATTAGAACCAGAGTTGGGTAAGGGAGTTGGTTACGTGCAAAGGGAGTATTAGTCCCTTTACGACGCCCCTTTCGGGTTCCCTATGATAGGCCGGCTTATTTTATTGATAAACTAGAAAAATACACTTTCGCCCTTTTTATTCCGCTGAATTTAAAAGTATGACTACATGGCCCTACTCGTCTACCGCATAATTTAAAATAAAAGCGGTAAAGGTGGAAGGAGAGAATTTGAACCTCCGAAGCACGCTTTTTATATTAATTCTCTTGAAAAAATAGGGTGCTTTATGGCAGCCCCTTCACTCTACAAGACGTCGGAAACCTCTCGAACGCCGAAAATCACTCTTGAAAACACTCGAAACTCCGAAAATGCGTCGGAGGGATTCTAGAGAGAAGTTTTAGAGAGAAGGGAGAGCTATGCAGCTGTGGTGTGTCCAAATGAGGGGGAGAGCCCCTATTTATAGGTTTCCGCGTCGCCGGTGGCGAGACCGCCGGTCTCGCTCGACAGCAACGAGACCGCCGTCTCGCACAACGAGACCGCCGTCTCGTTTAACATAAGCAACGAGACCGCCGTCTCGTAACGACCGCCGTCTCGTTTAACATGAGCAACGAGACCGCCGTCTCGTTTCGCTGAACGGACCTCGTGCGGTAACGAGACCCCGGTCTCGGGTGAACGAGACCCCGGTCTCGTTTTCGTAGTCAACGAGACCCCGGTCTTGTTGGAGCATCCGTCGCTCAAGCGAGTATACCAGTCGCTTGAGCGAGACTTGACCCGGGAGTCCCCTTTGTTTGCGGCACCTGTCGCTCAAGCGACGGACGTACTCGCTTGAGCGAGACTTGACCCGGGAGTCCCCTTTGTTTGCGGCACCTGTCGCTCAAGCGACGGACGTACTCGCTTGAGCGCGACTTGACCCGGGAGTCCCCTTCAACGCGAGAAACTTTATTTTGGGCCAAAAAACCCTCCTATCTTGGTATGGGAGCCTAATAGTCTCTCCTAGTGGCTTGTTAGGCTCCGCCGTCTTCGAATAGGGGACCTTCGACTTTATTTGGAGGTCGGGCAAGATTTGGGGTCTACAGCTGCCCCCCCTTTACCTGACTAGTCAACTGTTGGCCTGTTATGCCAGACAGATTGACAGGAAGGTAAAGGAGTTGACCCTCTTGCCCGGTTACCCTTCGGATATCCCGTCTTGTGGCGGATGATCCTCTGGGAAATGTTGTGGTCGCGTGCCTCCGAGATACTACTTCTGACGTAGCCGATCCCTTTGGTGAACACGTGGTAGAACCTCCGGATACAACTTCTGACGTAGCCGATCCTTCGGTTGATGAGTATAAACCCCCCATCAGCCGGTAGTTGCGGTCCGTTGTGTGGGACCGGATGGGTATGAACCCCCATCAGCCGGTAATGGCGGCTTACGGTTCATGTGGCCCATGCGCCGGTTAGGCGCCTCTTATGTGCCTGGTTGATAGGTATGAACCCCTATCTGGCCGGTACGGTCCACTACGTAGGACCGGTGGTAGTGGCGGCTTATCGCTCGGGTGGCTCATGCGCCGACTCTCGGGGAATGATTTTTGTGCTCGTGCACTTCCAGGATACTACTTCGACGTAGCCGATCCCTTCGATGGACACGTGGTGGAACCTCCGGATACTACTCCGACGTAGCCGATCCTTCGGTTGATGAGTATAAACCCCCATCGAGGTCGGTAGTTGCAGTCCGTTGTGCGGGACTCGGATGGGTACGAGCCCCCCATCGGGCGGTGGGTACAGCCCGTTGTGTGGGACTGGATGGGTATGAACCCCCCATCAGGGTGGTACAGTCCGTTGTGTGGGACTGGATGGGTATGAACCCCCCATCAGGGTGGTACAGTCCGTTGTGCGGGACCGGATGGGTATGAACCCCCCATCAGGGTGGTACGGTCCGTTGTATCGGACCGGATGGGTATGAGCCCCCCATCAGGGTGGTAATGCGACTTACTGATCTGGCTCGGGCGCAGATCAAGCGCAGGTGTTGAGATGTGTTCTGTCTTTGTTTTTTTGTCTTTTCTGGGAATTGTCGTCCGGTCTGTGCCGGGGATTTTGTTGGTGTTCATCCAGCTTGTTGGTTGCTGGGGATTCTTTGATTTTGATTTTTTGGTAGTGATCATCCGACTTTGCTGGTTGTCGGGGATTTTTGATGAGTGCCTCTTAAGTAGGCGGATATCCATTGAGTTTCTGGTAATGCCTCTGAGTAGGCAGATGCTTCATCGGAAGTGAAGACTTTTGGCTGCATTTTGTTTTGCCTCTAACTAGGCTGATATTCCCTTATGGGGATACTGGCTCTTAATTGTCAGGTCTTGCCTATGCGTAGGCAAATGACATTCTGAGGATGAACCTGAAGTTTTGCCTTTGCAATAGGCTCACTGGGATGATCTTTTTGGTTGATCCACCGGGGAATTGGTTGACTTCCCGAGGGTCAGATTTTGGTAGCCCTTTTAGGGGAATGGAGTCTCGGCTCCTTGATTGACATGGGTGTGAGCTGGCTTTTGTGATGCTCTTATTCTATTGGGGGGAATGGAATTTCCGATTCCTTCTTTTTTTGTTGATTTTCCCTTTTTCTGAGGTGATCCACTCAGGGATTTGATTTCCTGAAAGTTAGGTTTTTTATTTGATTTCTCCTTTTTCCGCGATTTGTCTCTTTTTTATCGCGATTTTGAAATCTGGTTTCTTTTTTTTGGGGATAATGCGTAAGCCTTTTTACTTTTTAGTCTCTTTTTATTACGCTGGCTTTTTCCCTTCTTTTTTTGGGGGGGGTCCACTAGGGATGACGTTTTATTTCTTTAGTGATCCATCAGGGAATTAGTTGACTTCCTGGGATCTGATTTTTCTTTTCTAGGAAGGGAGTCTTGGCTCCTTGATTGACATTGATGCGAGCTATTCTTGTGAAGCTCTTATTCCACTGGTGGATGGGAATTTCTCATTCCTTTTTGTAGAATTTTTTGGAGATCCACTTGAGGATTTTTATTCGGCCTTCTCTGTCATGGCCTTTTTTGTCATCTGCTGGAGATGAAGGGTTTTCTCTTCTTTTCTCTTCTTTCTTTTTGTTGAGCCCTTGATGGTTTGGACTCTTTTGACTGTTGATGGTCTCTTGAAGCCTTTATTCTCCATTGGGGAGTGTGGAGGAGACTTTGGGTGAGTGTGCTCGATGACTCATGTAATGGCGGTGCTGAGCCATGGGGTAATTTTTGTTGTTGCCTTCGGAGTAGGCAGGGATCATCTTGGGGATGACTAAGCCTTTCCGTCGGCTTTTCTTTTATGATGTCTGATGATTGTGCCCTCTTTTATTGGATAGAAAAATGATGACTGGGGCTTTGGCTTCTGGAAGCTTCTTATTTCTTCTGAGCTTATTTGATGATGACAACTCGCTCTTCTTCTTGAGGGAGAGCAATGTTTGGAGACTTTATTATTTTCTTGTGCCTTCTTCTCTGGGTAGAAGGATGGTAGTCGGAGCTCTTGATTTTCAGAAGCTCTTATTTTGATGAGTCGCTTGATTGACGACTTGCTCTGTTTTCTTGAGGGCATTATTTGGAGACTCGGTCTCAGTGATCCTGTTTTCAATCACAAACATGGAGCTAGTCTCCTTATATGCATGAATGCCTTTCGTTTTTTTGTTATTTATCTGAAGTGATTTTTTTTTTCATTTTTTATCTTGACAAAGTCGTTTTGTGCGACTACTTGTGTGTGGATGCCCTAAATGCAATCTATTCTTTTTTATTGATGCATCTGGAAAAGTGACTGGCATTCTCCTGCTGGACTTTTTGTGATTATGATGAAGGGCCCCTCTCTTTTATTCATTTTCTTGGTTGAGCCCTATCTTTTGCCTAGACCGCCCTTTTGGGGTTTTCGGTCTAGCGGGCTGCCTTAATTCTTGCCTAGGGTATCTTAGCGGGCTTTTTCCTTTTTTATGAATGCCCTAACTTTTGCCTAGACCGCCCTTTGCGGGTTTTCGATCTAGCGGGCTACCCTAACTTTTGCCTAAGAATCTCCTAGCAGGCATTATTCTTTTTATTGTCATTTTTTCTTTCTCTTCTTTTTTTTGAGAGATAGGAGCCTATCATATGCATGCAATGTTTGCGATATGCATCCTATAATACTTTTTCAGTTAACTTTTCAAAAGGATTAACCAATGTGCTTTTACTTCTGATGAGCTTCTGACGTTATGTGCTTTTGTTGACAGAATAGGCTATACCGATTTCGCCGTCTTAACTTTGTCGTGACCGAAGAATGATTGTGTTGATTGCAGAGCGACTTGTCATGTCAGTGTGCCCCTTCCTTTCCTTGGGGATGTCAATCCTCCTATTGATTACTATCTCCACATTTCCCTACTAATTACTAGAATGTTGTAGTAGTAAGGGTCAAGAGAAAAGAAGGAAGGGGATATTTAATTCAAAGGCTTGTGTTTTAGAATTGTTTTATTTTGACAAAAAATGGTTTTTGTAAGCACGGCTAGCCAAGGTTGGTTAGAGTGTTTAGGCTAGTTTAGGCAAACGTTTTGTTTATGGAGTGGCGTCTTATTCTATTGCGCTCGCTATGACTGATTGACTTCCCTAATCTGCCCTTTGGGTTTTCAGCTTAGGATGTTGTGTTTTGTTTTGTCCTAACTTTTGTCTAGGTTTCTTTTTTTTTGTTGCTTTGGGAAACCTAGCGGACTTTATTTTGTAACCCTAATTTTTGCCTAGGCTACCCTTTATGGTTGTTCGGGTTTCCTAGCGGGTTTACCCTAACTTTTGCGTAGCCCCCTTTTGTGGGTTTCCTACTGGGTATCTTGCCCTCTCTTTTTGGCCTTTAGCTTTTATGGGCTTCTTTTGATTTTTGTTTTCTTTTTTGCACAACATTGGCGAAACACGACTTTACTTATGACGATGTAAAACTTTATTTTGTGTTTCTAGTCAATCAGTGGTGATGGATTTGACTTTTATTTTGGTCAATGACGCATTTTGATTACTTTGACGCACTTTTGAAAACGTTTGCTTAAACGTGGTTATTAATGAGGTTTAGACATTAATAGCAAGAAGAGAAGCAGATAGTAAGAATGACATTCTTTGTAATTAATAGGGAAATATGTGCCCTAAAATGCTCGAGGGTCGGGCTAGCCCCGAGGAGTAATCTCTAATAGTCATTGGATTTACAAACCCTAAGAATCAGAAGGAGAACATCTAATGACTAAAGTTGCTTTTGACGCTTGAACCCCTCTATATGGGAAAATCTGATTCAAGGTATGGAGGGGAGACTTCCCTTTTCTCCGTGCAGCTTGATCCTTTGTAGGGTTATGCTTCAAAGGATTGTCTTTGAAATCTGGTGGCTCCCTTATTCTTGAGAGTTTCTAATGAGCCCTTGGTTTGGGTGACATCCATATTTTCTCATCATGTGGGTCACCTTCGTATTGTTGGGGAAGCCTTTTCATATTGGCAAAAGATATTTCAATGGTCCTTTTCAGTCACATCCATTCAAGGTAGGGCAAACGACTTGCTGATTTGAATGCTGTCTCTAGCTCAAACTGTGACTAGCTTGTCGTCTACCCTGAGTTTGTCTCTTTGGCGGAGCGTTGAAAGAATTGCCTCAGCGTCGCGAATCCAAAGTCTACTTAGTTTCCTCTTTGGATTATGTTTTTCTTCGGTCTTTTTATTTTTCCTTTATTCTTGGGAGCATTGTCTGGTAGCTCCTCGGGGGAGTAGATTCTTCCATTTCTAATTTTGCCCCCAACGCTAGCTATTGTGGAGATATTCTTGTTAATGGGCAGTGTTTTTGCGTATCTCCATAGTGCAACCTTATTTGATGTAGGAGGCGTGAACAAACGCGATGACGCCCTTGCCCCCTCTTCTTTATTTACTCAGATGACCAACGGTTGAGACTTATTATCCTCCCTAGGGGGATCAACCGTTGGGAAAAACTTGACGACGAAAGGTTTGTTCTTCATCTTACTTTGATTCGTGAAAAGTACATCGACTAATCCTTTCTTTTTATTATCTTATTTAAAGTGAGAATGAATGAATGCAATAGACGATTGAAGAGATGATGAAAACAAACAATTTTATTTATTCCATCCAGACAGTGTACATCCCTCAATGCAATGTTTCGAAGCCTAAATAGGCGGGTTATAATTTCTTTTTAATTTCTCTCTTTTTTTGTGCATGGCATGCGAATGCCCTACCCTCTTTTCGTAGTATTGAGGAATGTTCACTTTCTTCAACTGTCTATTGTTAGATGCATGTTATGAGGATGAAGTTTGGTGGATGCATGTATGCAAGTGTTTTTTTTTTTCTAAATATTATCATGTTTTATTTTCTAACATGATGTATGACAGTGTTTGGGATTTTGTGTTTTTTTTTTTTGTATGCGGATGAGGGTATGAAGAATACCAGCCGCTTTCTAGAATGCAAAAGGATTTTTATTGTTTAAAATGAATGATTTATGAGATGGATATTCCTTAAGACCATGGCTTAGGTATCCTCCTTAAAGCTTATGCTTTGTGGGGTATCCTACCCACCTCGGTGTAATGGTTCCTTCCCCATCACAGATTTGACAAGTATAATGGCAATCACCATCACACCTTAGTACACTTGTCCCTTCCTTGTCGTGAAGGTCACAAATATGCTCGGAGCCTCTTTCACCATTGTCTTAGGGATATCTAGTGCTCCCTAGAATGAATGTATTTATGTATGCGCCAGTGCAAAAGGGCGATAGATGTTCAAAGTGACATAACTTTTGACTGGGATGTCCGATTTGGACACACAGCATACCAAAACGAAGAGAAAGAGGTGAGGAATCAGGCTGCAAATTCCCGTAGGGGATTTGGCCCAGTAATTTCTCCAAAAAACGCCTCTAAGACCCACTTTTTGGGGATTTATTAAAATGATGCGTATGTATACTTTCCTTATGCATTTATTTTTTCTCGTGGTTTTTCCACTTATGACATGATGTGATATGAATGATACGACTTCGTCAAAATTATTTTTACAAATGTTTTGATTATTTTATTTTATTTTTTATTTTTTTGTTTTTATAGCCTTTTATCTCTTCTGTCGGACTGCGTGGCTACTTAGCTTACAAAGAACCTGAAACCAGGCTAGCTAAAAGGCAGACTGTCCGAGATAAAATGTGGCTTTATGTGAAAGAATAGTTAGCGTCCCTTATCTCTTCTGTCGGAACTGCGTGGCTACTTAGCTTACAAAGAACCTGAAACCAGGCTAGCTAAAAGGCAGACTGTCCGAGATAAGGGTGTTTATTTGTAAAATATTTTTGTGATTTTGTTCTGTTGTTTGTTTATGCCATGCAACAAACATATGCACACACAATTCGATCATCCCCGAACCGGCGAGATTCCATTTTTATCACGAGGTAGGGTTTTCCTGCAGAAAAGTGCATTGGTTTAGGGTAGGTTCTAACTGTTCTCACCAGGCTAAGGCCCCCAAGGTGCCCCCATTATAGGGTCCCCACTCTCCAGTCGTCCGACCATGCTCAACACTAAGGTCAGAGTCGGTCTTGTTGCCAAAAGAGGAAGGTTATCACCCTGAGTGGTGGTTTCCGATCACACTGGTGGGCACAAGGCCCTAACTGCAGCGAACCGTACCTGCCACCCACTCCCTATGGTTATCTCTCTTGCCCCCGGGTATAGGAAGAACTGTAGTGTGCAAGGGATTGTGTGCAGTTTATATCTCAATCAATTGCGTAAGTATAAACAAACAACAGTTTATTGAAAGCCAAACAATAAAACATGTTATAAATACAAGTTAAGGGCAAAAAGTGTTATTTTCTTGGTTTATTTATTGTTTAAGCCGGCCCATCACTAAATGGGACTAACTCTCTAGGCTTCCCCAGTGGAGTCGCCATCTGTCGCCGCCGTAAACAACGAGGCGGTCGGAGCGACGCGATGGTTTTATCGACCCTCTTGTTTTCGCGTTTTTATTGGTGGTTACAACGTCCTTAGGTTATCCGATAACCGGGCTAACCTAAAGACGAGGTTTTCGAAAGGTGTCCTTGAGTTGTCCGACAACCGGGCTAACCCAAGGACTTATTTATTTTGGGTTCTATGGAGTCGCCACCGATATTTTTACCATAAACATCGGAAAAGGGGTTTTAAAAAGGCGTTGGTTTTCGAAAACCAACTTTGGTCATTAGAACCAGAGTTGGGTAAGGGAGTTGGTTACGTGCAAAGGGAGTATTAGTCCCTTTACGACGCCCCTTTCGGGTTCCCTATGATAGGCCGGCTTATTTTATTGATAAACTAGAAAAATACACTTTCGCCCTTTTTATTCTGCGGAATTTAAAAGTATGACTACATGGCCCTACTGTCTACTGCATAATTTAAAATAAAAGCGGTAAAGGTGGAAGGAGAGAATTTGAACCTCCGAAGCACGCTTTTTATATTAATTCTCTTGAAAAAATAGGGTGCTTTATGGCAGCCCTTCACTCTACAAGACGTCGGAAACCTCTCGAACGCCGAAAATCACTCTTGAAAACACTCAGAAACTCCGGAAATGCGTCGGAGGGATTCTAGAGAGAAGTTTTAGAGAGAAGGGAGAGCTATGCAGCTGTGGTGTGTCCAAATGAGGGGGGGAGAGCCCCTATTTATAGGTTTCCGCGCTGTCAGGTGGCGAGACCGCCGGTCTCGTCTGACAGCAACGAGACCGCCGTCTCGCACAACGAGACCGCCGTCTCGTTTAACATAAGCAACGAGACCGCCGTCTCGTTTAACATGAGTAACGAGACCGCCGTCTCGTACAACGAGACCGCCGTCTCGTTACCGCCGTCTCGTTTTCGCTGGTAACGAGACCCCGGTCTGGGTGAACGAGACCCCGGTCTCGTTTTCGTAGTCAACGAGACCCCGGTCTTGTTGGAGCATCCGTCGCTCAAGCGAGTATACCAGTCACTTGAGCGAGACTTGACCCGGGAGTCCCCTTTGTTTGCGGCACCTGTCGCTCAAGCGACGGACGTACTCGCTTGAGCGAGACTTGACCCGGGAGTCCCCTTCAACGCGAGAAACTTTATTTTGGGCCAAAAAACCCTCCTATCTTGGTATGAGAGCCTAATAGTCTCTCCTAGTGGCTTGTTAGGCTCCGGCCGTCTTCGAATAGGGGACCTTCTGACTTTATTTGGAGGTCGGGCAAGATTTGGGGTCTACACTAGGAAACCCACTAAGGGGGCTACGCAAAAGATAGGGGCGACCCGGTAGGATACCCGAACAAAAATAAAGGGTAGCCTAGACAAAAGTTAGGGTTACAAGATAAGGTCCGCTAGGATTCCCTAAAAATACAAAAAAGGGTACCTAGACAAAAGATTGGGCCAAAACACAATATCCTAGTTCGAAAACCCGAAGGGCGATCTAGGGAAATCAACTAGCCATAGAAAGCAATGGGAATAAAACTAAGGCACAAGTACAAAAAAAGGGGGAAAACGCTTGCTTTGACAAAAAAACTTAAACACCTAAGCCTAACCCTGGCCAACCAGTCTTACAAAACCTTTTTCTAAATAAAACTAACCTTCTAAAACACAAGCCATTGAATTTACCTATTTTCTTCTTTTCTCTTGACCCTCACAACGATATTCTAATAATTAATTTGGGAATATGGAGGCGTATAGTCAACAAGAGGATTGAAACCCCTAGAGTGGAGAAAAAGGGAAACTACATGACAAAGAGTGCTCTACAAAAAGAAGGAAAGTAAAAAGGAAAAACAAGTTATCCTTCGGTCACAAGAAGTCTGACATGGTACAACCAAGCGCGAAAACACAAATCAGAGGACATTCGACGCTACAAGATACGTCAGTTAAATCCTTCTGAAAAACTAATTGAAATAGGCATTATAGGACATCAAACATAAAAACATTGCATGCATAAAATGTTTTTGAACCAGGTCTTATTGCTTTTTTTACAAAAAAAAAACCCTTAATTCGAGATGGCTGTCCGGAATTCCCAGACCGTCGTCTCGGTCTCCAGCAAATCGGGACCGTCGTCTCGACCATCGAGACCGCCGTCTCGACTTGGCTAAAAATGAGACCGCCGTCCCACTTAGCGAGATGGCCGTCTCGCTTAAGGCCAAAGTCGAGACCGCCGTCTCGACTTCCCAGACGACCGTCTCGACTTGCACAAAACCGAGATCACCGTCTTGACGTCCTAGACGGCGGTCCCGAATTGAATTTTTCCCCTATAAATAGGGGAGGGGTCTTGAGGCTCTCCACAACTCCTCTGCACTCCAACTCTATGATCTCTCACTTCCAAGTACTTTTTCGTCAAAATGTTCCGTGGAAATCAGTCAAGGAAGAGAAGAGGACCTACTGGCCCTAGCAGTTCCTCAACACCTGCCCCTCAAGACCCCACGCAGCTTTCACCACTACACCAGGCTCGCCTAGAGCACATTAGGGGGTACACATGGCACCCCATGCTCAAGCTAGACTTCGGCATCCTCGCTGAATTTGGATGGGAGGACGACGTTCGGGCCAACATTGACAACATCGGATGGGGCTTCCTCCTACAGTCTCCACCCACCCACGTGTACCCTCAGGCAGTGATGGAGTTCCTGGCCTCCATCTCATACGTCGAGACTCCCGCCATGATCCCAGGCCTGTCACCGACGAAGATGGTGACATACTTTATGGGAGGGATGTATCAGAATACCACCCTAGACGAATTCAATGTGTCCATCGGATTCGTCCAGCCCGGGGACGTGCTGACCCAGGAGTACCAAGAGGCCATCTGCGCACGCCCCACCAACCTCACCGCTGGCGAAATGTGGGAGGAGCTCACCAGGGCACCCACCTTGCCCACGCTGATGAAGGGCTCAGCACTCCCCCCGACCCTCCTCATTTGCCACAAGCTGCTGGCGGGGACCATCCACGGCAGGAAGGAGAGTCAGGGAAAGGTAATTCTCCCCGACCTCTTTGTCCTTTACTGTATGAGCCAGAGGCGTCGATGCAACCCTGACTACTTCTTCCTGAAGGCCCTCAAGGACTTCGGGAGCAGGCCAGTGGGAGCTGTCCTCATGGCCCCCCTCATCACCCCCCTGGCAGAAAAATGGGGGTGCAGTGGCCGGGAAGAACTGGTCTCCAACCAACGACCCGAGTCCATCAACGGGTCGATCCTGGTCAGCATGGGGATGCTGATGCGCCAAGGGACCCAGCTGGTCCTCCACCCATCGCTGGATTTCACCTTGGATCTCCAGGATATCGTGGCAATGTGCGATCTCCCGACACCTCCCGAGTTCCAATAGCCACAACAGCAGTAGCAACAACAATAGCAACAGTACGCAAACAACTTTGCTGGCGTAAACCGCAACATCTACGATCTGCGCCAGCAATTTGAGCAAATGTCTGTAAGGCAAGAACAGATGTCCCTAAGGCAGGAAGCCTTCGACACCAGACTGGAGATGAAATACCAGTATCAGGAGGGAATGAGGCAAGACTGGGCAACATTTCAACAAGAGTACCGTGATGAAGTCCGGGACCAAGTAGAGTTCTGGAGGCATATGTACTGACAATTTCCCTCCTACGGATCGTCTCCCGACGAGAGCCCATCGCCTTAGGGATAACACTTATAGAATAAGACTGCTGTAATAAAATATTTCATGAATAAAATTTTATTCCATGCATCTTTTTATTGTCCCTTTCAAAAGTCAGCGTAATCAAAAGAAGATAAAGAGTAAAAAGACTTACGCTCAAGAAAAAAGCCAAAATCCAAAATCGCGAGAAAAAAGAGATAAAACCGCGAAAAAAGGCAGGATTAAAACAAAGTCAATCACCTTGATCAACAAACTTCAACAACCAAGCAAGTGTCGAAAAACAAACAAAGTCCACTCGACCAACCAGCAAGAGTTGGGTGATCACCATCAAAAGATCAAAAACAAAGAATCCCCAGCAACCAACAAGGCTGGATGAACACCAACCAAATCCCCAGCACAGACCGGATGACCAAATAAAAAACAAAGAAAGCACATCTCAACATGGGCGCATGAGCCACCCGAGCAGTAAGCCGCCACCACCACCAGTCCTACACAACAAAATGTACCAGCCTGATAGGGGGTTTATACCTATCAACCTGCGCACGCAAGTGCGCCTGATCTGCGCTCAAGCTGGATCAGTAAGTCGCAACTATCAGCCTGATGGGGGGTTCATACTCATCTAGTCCAACACACAGCGGACTACAACTACCAGCCTGATGGGGGGTTCATACTCATCCAGTCCAACACACAGCAGACTGCAACTACCAACCTGATGGGGGGTTTATACCCATCAACCGAAGGATCGGCTACCGTCAGAAGGAGTATCCTGAGGTTTTACCACGTGTCAACTGAAGGGATCGACTACCGTCAAAAGGAGTATCCTGGAGGTGCACAACTCAAATTTTTCCCAGAAGATCAATTGCCGCAAGACGGATCATCCGAAGGGTAACCGGGCAAGAGGGTCAACTCCTTTACCTTCCAGTCGATCTTCTTGAAACAACAGGCCAACAATCGACCGGTCAGGTAAAGGGGGGGCAGCTGTAGACCCCTAATCTTGCCCCGCCTCATAATAAAGACCAGAAGACCTTCTATTCGAAGATGGATGAAGCCTAAGAAGCCACTAGGAGAGACTATTAGGCCCCATACTAGGATAGGAGGGATTTTTGGCACAAAAATAAGGATTCTCGCCTTTTTAGGTCGAGACGGCCGTCTCGCCATTCCCGCAAGGTGAGACGACCGTTTTGAATGGCGAGACGACCGTCTCGACCTTGTCAGACGAGACGGCCGTCTCGACCTGACAGGCGCTGTAGACCCCAAATCTTGCCCGGCCTCCAAATAAAGAGCAGAAGACCTCCTATTTGAAGATGGACGAAGCCTAGCAAGCCATTAGGAGAGACTATTAGGCCCCATACTAGGATAGGAGGGAGTTTCTGTACCAAAAAATAAGTTTTCTCGCCTTGTTTGGACGAGACCGCCGTCTCGCCACTTGCGAAGGGCGAGACGACAGTCTCGCTGCGTTTGACAGGGCGAGACGGCGGTCTCGTTGGACGAGACGGTGGTCTCGACCCTGTCAGACGAGGACGACGGTCTCGCCACCTGACAGCACGAAAACCTATAAATAGGGGTCCTCCCCCCCTCATTTCCACACACCACAAGCTTCTAGCTCTCCCTTCTCTCTAAAACTTCTCTCTAGAATCCCTCCGACGCATTTCCGGAGTTTCTGAGTGCCTTTGAGAGCGTTTTTCGGCGTCTAGAAAAGTTTCCAGCGTCGTGTAGAGTGAAGGGCTGCCAAAAAGCACCCATTTTCTTCAAGAGAAATAAAAGAAAGCTTGCTTCGGAGGTTTAAATTCTCCCTCTCTACTTTTACCGCTTTAATTTTAAATTATGCAATAGATTAGGGCCATGTAGTCATAATTTTAAATTCTACAAAATAAAAAGGGCAAAAGCGTAATTTTCAACGGTTTAAATATTTTTAGATAGCCGGCCTGTCATAGGGAACCCGAAAGGGGCATCGTAAAGGGACTAATACTCCCTTTACACGTAACTAACTCCCTTACCCAACTCTGGTTCTAATGACCAAAGTTGGTTTTTGAAAACCAACGCCTTTTAAACACCTTTTCCGATGTTTCCGGTAAAAACATCGGTGGCGACTCCACAGAACCCCACAAAAATAAGTCCTTGGGTTAGCCCGGTTATCGGACAACCCAAGGACACCTTTTCGAAAACCTCGCCCCTAGGTTAGCCCGGTTATCGGAAAACCTAAAGGCGTTGTAACCACCCATAAAAAACGCGAAAATCAAAAGGGTCGAAAAAACCATCGCGTCGCTCCGACCGCCATCTTTTTTACGGCGGCGACAGATGGCGACTTCACTGGGGAAGCCTCGAGAGTTGATCCCATTTAGTGATGGGCCGACTTAAATAATAAATAAACCAAGAAAATAACACTTTTGCCCTTAACTTGTATTTATAACATGTTTTAATGTTTGGCTTTAATAAATTGTTGTTTGTTTATACTTGCGCAAATTGCTTGAAATATAAACTGCACACAATCCCTTGCACACAACAGTTCCCTCTATACCCGGGGGCAAGTGAGAAAACCATAGGGAGTGGGTGGCAGGTATGGTTCGCTGTAGTGAGGGCCTTGAGCCCACCAGTGTGATCGGAAACCACCACTCAAGGTGATAACCTTCCTCTTTTGGAAACAAGACTGACTATGGCCTTAGTGCTAAGCATGGTCGGACGGCTGGAGAGTGGGGACCCTATAATGGGGGCACCTTGGGGGCCTTAGCCTGGTGAGAACAGTTAGAACCAACCCTGGCCAATGCACTTTTCTGCATGAAAACCCTACCTCGTGATAAAAACGAAATCTCGCCTGTTCGGGGATGATCGAATTGTGTGTGCATATGGTTGTTGCATTTGTCTATTGCATAACATAAACAAACAACAAAAACCAAAAATATTTTTCAAATAAACACCCTTATCTCGGACAGTCTGCCTTTTAGCTAGCCTGGTTTCAGGTTCTTTGTAAGCTAAGTAGCCACGCAATTCCGACAGAAGAGATAAGGGACGCCAAAATATTCTTTCACATAAAGCCATATTTTATCTCGGACAGTCTGCCTTTTAGCTAGCCTGGTTTCAGGTTCTTTGCAAGCTAAGTAGCCACGCAGTTCCGACAAAAGAGATAAAAGGCTATAAAATAAACAAACAAATAAAAATAAAATCTATTTTTCCAAAGTCTGTAAATAAGACCTGGTCCAAAAATGTTATACTCATAAAACATTCATATAGATAGTTTATTCTTCCAAAATAAAAATACGCAAACATCATGTAGAAAAACATGATAAATAGAAAATAAACACTCACATACATTCAAATAAGCATCCATTTCATCAAAAATGCATTTTGGTTTTAGAAATGGAGGGGACAAGTAGGCAGACAAAGAAGGTGGACATTCCCCGTTTCCATACTGAGAGGTTGGAACGGCTAAGCACAGTAATGCCATCGGAGGTCCGCGCCGACTTCGAAAAATCCTACGGAAGAATTTTAGACCTTCTGAAGATATGTGTCGATCAGGTGTTCTTAAGGGCACTAATCCACTACTGGAATCCAAATCTGCGATGTTTCAAGTTTCCGCAGTTCGACTTGGTGCCCACCCTAGAGGAGTATGAGACCATGTTGAGGTGGCCCAAATCAGCCGAGATCCACGTTCGCCACGAAGCATATACTCCTGCAGCACCAGTCGCTGCCCTTATTCAGTTGCCATTCCGCCAGAGTACCCTGATAAAGAAGGGGAACACCCAAGGTTGGAGAGTAACGATGTTAGAAGACCATCTGTCCTACCTGGCTGAACGGACAGAGTGGGTTGCCTTTAACAAAACCCTGGCCCTCATAATTTTTGGAACAGTCTTGTTTGTTAGAATCGCACAGCGGAATGATCGCGTGGTCGGACAAAAACCAAGAGGGGGGTGAATTGGTTTCTTAATAAAAATTAGGTTTTCAAAATTCTCCCCAAATTTTACCGATTAAAAACTGTGTAAATGTAAATAGAGAAAGGGATAGAGTCTTACACAGGAAATTTATACTGGTTCGGATCAAAAGACCCTACGTCCAGTTGCTAATCACTCAACAGAGGATTAACGCTGTCACTATAAACAAATTGTTACAATACAAATTACAATGGAAGAGATAAAGTAAAAGATGACACCTCTCTTGAAACCCACAAGAGATGAAGAACAACTTTCCCCAAAGACGGCACAACACACAATCCACTAAGAACTCCACTTAGTGATTCTTATCGCTTCTAGCCCACACCAGGTTCAGAAAGCCCCCTTTCCTTGCAACAAACAGTTCGCTGGCACTTACAGCACTTAACTTTTGTATGGAAAAGGTTGTTCTTAATTTTCTGAGTGCCAAAGGAGAGTTTAAGTAGGGAAATTAGGGTTTAGAAAAAGGGGATTTTGAAACTAGGGTTCTTGGTAATTGGGTTTTTGAAAATAGGGTTAATTTGAAATTTAAAATGAAAAACAGACTGAAATAATCGATTAAATGGAGTTATAATCAATTAAAACAGAGCCAAAAAAATAGAACCCAAAACCTCTCTGTTTTAATCGATTATTTGAAGTTTTAATCGATTATTTGACCTAATAATCGATTATTTTGATGTTTTAATCGATTAAAACAGTGAGTATATACTGAAAATGGTTTTCTCACTATTTTAATCGATTATTTCCCTATATAATCGATTAAATCCGAGCCTGGATGATATATTTGGGCTTTTCGAAGCTTATAAGTTGCAGACTATGTACCGGCTATCTCAAACTCTATAATTACAGACTCAATCTAATTAAAACAGAGTTATTACACTACAAAAACAAGTCTTCAACACTCTAAGTCTTTGAGTTCTTGAATCATCATCAAAATCAACAATCTTCATGTTCATCAAGTGCAACATCAAGTCCTTGAATGTTCAACAATCTCCCCCTTTTTGATGATGATCAAAATTATCTTTTAAAGCCCTTGTAATAACCTGTTTTATCTGTCATACTAACAAACACATCAAACATACCAGATAATATTTAAATGCAATTCATAATGCAATTCATAAGAGGCTTTAAATATTTCTCCCCCTATTTTGATTATAATAAAAAAGAACTCTGCAATAACAATCATAAGAGCTCCCCCTCAAAATATGCATAAGTTGGAGACAACTCCCCCTCAATCAAAGCATTTAAAGAAACAAATTTCATTTCATAAAGAAACGTCATTACAGACAAAGAGATATATAACATTTCAATCATGTAAAAGCTGTTTATTTAAGCAGAATTTAGGCAATGTCTAATATTCCTATGTCTCTTCTAAGATCATAGAATCTATCCTTGGGTAGAGGCTTAGTAAAAATATCTGCTAATTGACGTTTGGTATCTACATACTCTATTTTACAGTTTCCTTTGCTGATATGGTCTCTTAAAAAGTGATGTCTTATTTCTATATGTTTAGTCCTAGAGTACATTACTGGATTCTTAGTTAAGTTAATTGCACTCGTATTATCACACATCAAGGGTATGTCATCTAAAAAGATATTATAATCTTCTAACCTGTTGTTTCATCCACGAATTTGAGCACAACAACTACCGAACTGCAATATATTCAAGCTTCAGTGGTAGATAAAGCAACACATGCCTGTTTCTTAGAATGCCAAGATATTAAGGATGAACCTAACAAATGACATGTTCCACTAGTGCTTTTTCTATCAATTTTACAGCCACCATAATCGAGCATCGGAATATCCTATTAAACTCATACAAGCATCAGACGGATACCACAAACCAAAATCAGTAGTTCCTTTTAAATATTTTAAAATATGTTTTACTGCAATTAGATGAGATTCTTTAGGACAAGCCTGAAATCTAGCACACACACATACAAAATGCATAATATCAGGTCTACTTGCAGTTAAGTATAATAGTGATCCTATCATACCTCTATACATAGTTTGATTAACTTCCAAACCTGATTCATCCTTGTCTAGATAGCATGAAGTTCCCATGGGTGTGTTAGCTTCCTTTGAGGTGTCCATACCAAACTTTTTGAGGATCTCTTTACAGTACTTGGTTTGAGAGATGAAAATGTCATCTTTAAGTTGCTTGATTTGTAGTCCAAGGAAGAATGTCAATTCTCCCATCATAGACATTTCAAACTCTCCCTGCATTATCTTATCAAATTCTACACATAATGAATTATCAGTTGATCCAAAAATGATATCATCAACATATACCTGGACCAATAAGATATGTTCTTTAACTTTCTTTATAAACAGTGTAGAATCAATTTTTCCTCTTGAAAAATCATTTGCAGTTAGGAAACTACTTAATCTTTCATACCAAGATCTAGGAGCTTGTTTCAACCCATATAATGCTTTCTTTAATTTGAAAATATGATTAGGATAATTAAAATCCTCAAATCCAGGGGGTTGCTCTACATACACTTCTTCTTTAATAAACCCATTTAAAAATGCACTCTTTACATTCATTTGATATAATTTAAATTTCATCATAGATGCATAAGCAAGAAGTAGGCGTATAGCCTCTAACCTGGCAACAGGAGCATAAGTTTCATCATAATCTATACCTTCCTCCTGACAATAGCCTTTTGCAACAAGTCTGGCTTTATTCTTTGTTATGTTTCCATCTTCATCAAGCTTATTTCTGAATACCCATTTAGTTCCAATAACTTGATGTGACTCTTCTCTTGGGATTAATTCCCAGACTTGATTCCTTTCAAATTGGTTAAGTTCTTCTTGCATGGCTATGCACCATTGATCATCTTTAAGTGCTTCCTCAATGTTTTTAGGTTCAATCTGTGACACAAAAGCAACAGACATACAGAAATTGGTCATATTTCTAGTTCTTACCCCTTTTGAGATGTCACCTATGATGTTGTCCATTGAGAGTCCTCTAGGTGATTGCCATTCTTTTGCTAATTGAGGAGTTTGAGAAGGCTCATTATTTTCCAAGTATAGTTCATCAAGGGCTTCTCTTATATACTCATCATCACCTGCAAGTTCTTTATTTGACTCAAGAGGATTTCCCCCAAGGTCTACAATTTCATCAAAGGTAACATGTATAGATTCTTCTATATTTAAAGTTCTCCTATTAAACACTCTATATGCCTTGCTATTTAATGAATATCCTAGAAAAATGCCCTCGTCGGCTTTTGAATCAAATTTTCCTAGATTGTCCTTTCCATTATTTAGCACAAAACATTTACATAAAAAAATCTTTAAATGAGAAACATTAGGTTTTCTACCATTAAACAATTCATATGGAGTAGATTTAATAATTGACCTAATGAGCATTCTATTTAAAACATAACATGCAGTACTAACCGCATCAGCCCAAAAATATTTAGGAACATTAGATTCATTTAACATAGTTCTAGCAAGTTCCTCTAATGACCTATTTTTCCTTTCAACTACACCATTTTGTTGGGGAGTCCTAGGAGCAGAAAAGTTATATAATATTCCATTTTCTTCACAATAATTCTCAAACTTTTCATTTTGAAACTCACCACCATGGTCACTTCTTAAAACTTTAATTCTTATGTCTTTCTCATTTTGAATTTGTTTAGCAAACTTTCTAAAGACTTTAAAAGCTTCACTTTTCATAGTTAGGAAAAATGTCCAAGTATATCTAGAGTAATCATCAACAATTACAAGTCCATAATAATTTCCACCAAAGCTTTTTATCCTAGAAGGTCCAAATAAGTCTAAATGTAATAATTCTAGGGGTTTTGAAGTGGAAATAACATTCTTTGATTTAAATGATGATTTTACTTGTTTACCCTTTTGGCATGCATCACACAATCTATCTTTTTCAAATTTTAACTTAGGCAATCCAATAACTAAG
This sequence comes from Sphenostylis stenocarpa, assembly GCA_963425845.1. NCBI lineage: Eukaryota > Viridiplantae > Streptophyta > Magnoliopsida > Fabales > Fabaceae > Sphenostylis > Sphenostylis stenocarpa. Next base: position 3,566,018 of record OY731408.1, read on the forward strand.
TCTTTTGAGATCAATTTGTTCAAATGATGCATATTTATATGAGCCGCTCTCTTATGCCATAACCAAGGGTTCTCTTCCTTAGCAACTAAACATGTTATACTTGACTCGTGCAAACAATCCAAATCAATCAAATATATGTTGTTATGCCTAATGCCTTTCAATGTTACATTTTCGGAATCTATCAAGTGAATGGTGCAAAATTTGCTTTCAAAGATTACCTTGAATCCTTTGTCACATAATTGGCTTATGCTAAGGAGATTATGCTTTAAACCATCAACAAGAAGCACATCCTTAATCTCCAAAGTGTTTGCACCACCTATGTTTCCAATTCCGAGAATCTTCCCTTTGTTGTTATCCCCATAAGTCACATATTCTTGTTCTTTGGCTTTGAAACTCACAAATTTCGATTTATCTCCAGTCATATGTTTTGAGCATCCACTATCAAGATACCACATAGACTTCTTTGATTTGGAAGTTTCCTACAAAACAAGAACATAGTAAACTTAGGTCCCCACAACTTTTGGGTCCTTGGGGTTAGAGACATAACAATCTATTTAAATACTGCAAAACTTTCTCATAAAACTTTTCAAGTTATTTTAACTGATAAAAATAAGTTTTAATCGATTAAAAAAGTTCTGATCGATCATAACTAAATTTTGATCGATCATAACTGATTCTGATCGGTCATAATTGGATTCTGATCGATCATCCTGACCCTTTAAGTGATTTTAATCGATTGAAACTTGTTTTAATCGATTGAAAAAATTTTGATCGCTTATAATTAAAATCTGATTGATCACATTTGATTCTGATAGGTCATAATTGGATTCTGATCGATCATCCTGACCCTTTAAGTGATTTTAATCGATTGAAAAAATTTTGACCGCACATAATTAAAATCTGATCGATCACATTTGATTCTGATTGGTCATATTTGTATTCTGATCGATCATAATGAGTTCTAAATGGTTTTAATCGATTAAAAACAAGTTGTATCGATTAAAATACTGTAAAAACACTTCTTTGAACATTCTAAGTGATTTTAATCGGTTCTTTCAAAACTATATCAGTTAAAAACATGTTTAAGAAAGCTTTTGTAAAAATACTTTGTTTTTTGTTGTTGTTTAAAACGATTTTAGAGGCATTTTGCAAAATCTTTAAGTGAAGAACCTTCATGCAGCAGAAAAGATGAAATGATTTTACCTAAGCATTCTGTTTAAAACATACTAAATGATCCATTTTCTTTGAATAAATAAAAGAGACAAACAATTCATTTAACTATAGGAACCCAAATATATTTTCCTTTAGGAACACCAAAATGTTTGATTTTACATCTATTTGAAGTATGACCATGTTTCATACAATAAAAACATGCTTTTGATGTAGCTATGGAATAAGATGCATTATTAATTATAGATGCTCTAGTTCCTTTTTCTACCCATACACTTTTCTTTTTAATTTTAGGCTTTTTCAAAGGAACTTGATGATTTACACTATTTCGAGCGAACACCATTTCATGCTTCTTAAGATCATCTATTTCCTTTTCGGCTTTGTCTAGCAAATGGTTAAGAATATCTATGTCATATTCATGCTCTTTACAGTTTGCACATGCTAAGTTCTTATCCTCATCTAAACATACAATTTTCGTATTAGCTACTTCCTTTTCTTCCAAACATGCAATTTTCAATTTTAAGGACTCATTTTCCTTTTCCGATCTTCTTAGATTCTTCTTTACAACTTTATATTCATCTTTCAAATTCTTAAAGGCAATAAATAATTCATTGTAAGCATTTTGCAGTTCATCATGATCATTTTCATCATCACTTGAAGATGAGTCAGAATCACTTACCTCAAAGTCGGAAGAAATGATGTCATTTGCCAACAAGCAAATGTTAGCTTCTATTTCTGAGTCGCTTGATTCCGAAATTGAGTCACTATCATCGGTTCCTTCATAAGTTACTCTTAGTTTTGCCCACATCTCTTGAGCACTCTTACAAGTGGATATTCTATAAAACTCATCAAGGGTTAAAGCAGATGAAATTATATTTCTAGCCCTAACATCATATTGGGCTTTCCTATTTTCTTCATCCGACCATCTAGAAAATTGTTTTGGTACTTCTACTCCATTTTCAAAAACTTTAGGAATAAAAGGACCGTTTAAAATAGCGTCCCAAACGCCTCTATCAACAGACTCTAAAAATATTTGCATACGTACCTTCCAGAAAGGATAATTTTGACCCGCAAAAAGTGGGGGTCTGTTGATAGACGCACCTTCGGCAAAATTTTGATTTTGTCCGGCCATTTTCGAAAATTTGAATGACTATCAAAGCAAGCTCTGATACCACTTGTTAGAATCGCGCAGCGAAATGATCGTGTGGTCGGACAAAAAACAAGAGGGGGGTGAATTGGTTTCTTAATAAAAATTAGGTTTTCAAAATTTTCCCCAAATTTTACCGATTAAAAACTGTGTAAATGTAAATAGAGAAAGGGATAGAGTCTTATACAGGAAATTTATACTGGTTCGGATCAAAAGACCCTACGTCCAGTTGCTAATCACTCAACAGAGGATTAACGCTGTCACTATAAACAAATTGTTACAATACAAATTACAATGGAAGAGATAAAGTAAAAGATGACACCTCTCTTGAAACCCACAAGAGATGAAGAACAGTTTTCCCGGAGACGGCACAAGCACACAATCCACTAAGAACTCCACTTAGTGATTCTTATCGCTTCTAGCCCACACCAGGTTCAGAAAGCCCCCTTTCCTTGCAACAAATAGTTCTCTAGCACTCACAGCACTTAACTTTTGTATGGAAAAGGTTGTTCTTAATTTTCTGAGTGTCAAAGGAGAGTTTAAGTAGGGAAATTAGGGTTTAGAAAAAGGGGATTTCGAAACTAGGGTTCTTGGTAATTGGGTTTTCGAAAATAGGGTTAATTTGAAATTTAAAATGAAAAACAGACTGAAATAATCGATTAAATGGAGTTATAATCGATTAAAACAGAGCAAAAAAAACAGAACCCAAAACCTCTCTGTTTTAATCGATTATTTGAAGTTTTAATCGATTATTTGACCTAATAATCGATTATTTTGATGTTTTAATCGATTAAAACAGTGAGTATATACTGAAAATGGTTTTCTCACTGTTTTAATCGATTAAAGCCGAGCCTGGATGATATATTTGGGCTTTTTGAAGCTTCTAAGTTGCAGACTATGTATCGGCTATCTCAAACTCTATAATTACAGACTCAATCTAATTAAAACAGAGTTATTACACTACAAAAACAAGTCTTCAACACTCTAAGTCTTTGAGTTCTTGAATCATCATCAAAATCAACAATCTTCATGTTCATCAAGTGCAACATCAAGTCCTTGAATGTTCAACATTGTTCCCCTTCCATTTTGACACAGTAGATCAGGCTGTCATGGACGCGTTCTTCGCCTGGGACGTGAATTCGAAAAGTCCCCTGCCTGCTATTCTTGCCGACACCCTGCTCTCGGTGGAATTCTGTCACCAGAAGCAGGGCAAAATACTCCGCTGTTGCTCTTCATTGCTATTTGTGTGGAGCGCCACTCACCTGTACGCCTCCAGTCACATGGGGATATTCCCCGACCCTTTGAGAAGTTTCTCCAAGATCCCCCTCCAGCATCGTCTGACCTCAGAATGGAGGGATGAGTGGGAGCGCAAGGACGCCAACAGTATATCCTGGGTCTGTCCTTGGTTCCAACCCGGCCCAGTTCTCATCACATGTGGGGACTACCCGAGTGTCCCCTTGATAGGACTTAGGGGCTGCATAGCCTACTCACCTAAAGTAGCTATGAGGCAGCTCATGAGGACCCAAACTACCATTTCCCGAGGGGAGCTCGGAGGACTGTGCTTCTTTGGAGACCCATGCACCATTGCCAACTCACTAGCCATGAGAAAAGCATGGGAGAGGCCAGTCTACATGGGAGACAGAGAGCTAGGAAAAGCTCGGGTGGCTGTCACCAGTGACTATGAGGCATGGAGAAATAGAAGAGGAGTGGCTCAATCATCCACCACACCCACCATGAGCGCCAGAAATGAAGGGCTGCAGGCTCAAATCGACGCCTTGACCCAGAGGATAGAGATCATGGGAGCCCAGATGAGGGCCCTTGAGGAAAAAGAGCAAGAATCTATCCTCACGATTGATGGTCTGCGAAGGCAAGGCAAGAAAAAGGATCATGAAATAGAGCGCCTCAAGGACCAATGCGCTGACTCCCATGAACAAGCTATCCGAGCGTCCAAAACTGCCAGAACCAGTTCGGATAGCCAACTGCAGGAGATAACCGCCAGGTCAGCACACCTTGAGGCCGAAGCAGCAAAGCAAGCTCAAACGATCAAGGAGTTGTCGGAAGAGCTCCTCAAGACTCGGTTAGACATCCGCCAAGAGCGAGAGGCCAACAGGAGACTCACCAAAAGTCTCTCTGAGCTAGGCCACAAAGAAAGAGATGGGCTAGCTCAGTACAGCCAAGTACTTCAAGAGAAAGACCGAGCCGTTGAAAAGCTCGATGAACTACAAGCCTTGGTCGTTCATCAAGAGGCGAAGATCAAAGAGGCTCAACAATACAGTGAAGATATGAGCCAGGCGGTCCGCAAACAAAGCGAAGCACTTGCTCGTCATGTCCGGGAAGCTGAGAGGGAACTACAGAGGAATCAAGACCCTCCTGTGGGTTTCTTTAAAGTTTTCCGCTTTTGCCAAAAGTTGCTTCGCAGTATAGAATAGGGGAATGTACACCTTCTGTTGAATAAATAAAATCTTCTTTTTGTTCAATGTCTGTCTACTTGCATGCATGAGCATTCATTTGCATATTTAAATTTCCCCTCCTTCACGCTTAATAAATAAGATAATAAAAAGGAAGGATTAACTAACACGTCTTCCAACTCAGAAGAATGGAGAGAAAGTCACTCCTAATAAAGCTCACCCCAATGGTCGAATCATCGCAAGAGGAAAATAAACCTCGGTCGTTGGTCCTCAAGAATAAAGAAGAGGGGGCAAGGACGCCAGTGCGACTATTTATGCCACGTCCTTTCCCCTACGAGTCAAATAAAGTTGTACCGTGGAGATATGAGGAATCTTCACCGATAAAAGAAGAAATAACGAACATAGCCGGCATTGGGGGCACAACTAGAAGTGGAAGAATCTACTCCCCCAAGGACACACAAGAAGATGTCCTCCAGAATAAAGGAAAAAATAAAAAGACCGAAGAAGGAAAAGAAAATAAAGAATCCAAGGAGGAGACAGAGGAATTACTCTAGTTCATAAGACAAAGTGAGTATTCCATTATAGACCAGCTCAACCGTACACCTGCAAAGATCACATTATCTTTGATAATGAGCTCGGAACCGCATAGAAATGCCCTGCTGAAGATCTTGAGCGAGGCGCATGTACCTCACACGATATCTCAAGAAAAGGTCGAGAGGATCGTCGGTCACATCACGACAAACGATCACCTCACCTTCACAGAGGAAGAACTCCCCTGGAGGGGTCAAACCACAACAAGCCCTTGCATATCTCGGTTAAATGCAAGGAGTACCTCATCGCCAAAGTTCTTGTGGATAACGGGTCATCCCTGAACGTGATGCCCAAGTGCACACTGGATAAGTTGACTATCCAAGGAACCCGTCTGCGCCCAAGCAGCACCATCGTTCGAGCCTTCGACGGATCAAAACGAGAAGTAGTGGGAGAGATCAATTTGCCAATCCAAGTTGGACCCACTACCTTCAACGTCGATTTCCATGTAATGGACATTACTCCAGCATACAGCTGTCTCCTCGGCAGGCCTTGGATTCATGATGCTAAGGCAGTACCTTCGACGCTCCACCAGAAAGTCAAGTTCGTAGTGGGCGACAAACTGGTCACGGTCCAAGCAGAAGACGATATCCTGATCAGTGGACCATCCACCCAACCTTATGTGGATGCGGCCGAAGAGGCCCTTGAAACATCTTTTCAAGCGCTCGAAATTGCCAGCATAGAGCGACTTCCCAGAAACACAAAGGTAGCCCGCATGATGTTGAAGCATGGTTACCATCCTGGCCAAGGACTGGGGGCAGATTCCCAAGGCATGAAGGAACCCCCAGAATTCAAAGACAATCCTTACAAGTATGGCCTAGGATATGACCCTACTAAGGGCCGAGCAGAAAGGAGAAGAGGGAAGTCTCCCCTCCGCACACTCAAGCAAATTTTCCAAAGTGGAGGGGTGCAAGCGTCGAGAGTCACTCTAGTCATTAGGAAATCTTTTTCTTTGTTTAAGGGATGTAAACCCCATGATTGTTAGAGACTATCCCCCGGGGCGAGCCCGACCCCCGGGCATTTTAGGTCACATATTCCCTTATTAATTAACAAAGAATGATTCTTTCTATCTGCTTCTCTTCTTTCTACTTCTGACTAGACCACGTGAATAACCCTGTCTAAGTAAACATAAAAAAGAAGAAGAATAAAAAGCGCTTCCAAATAATCAACATTTACCATTGCTATTACCATCAAGCTAATTGATTAGAAGCACATAAAAATAAGACTTCACCTCACCCATAAAGAAAGTCATGCTTCGCCAATACTGTGAAAAAAAAAATCCACAAAAAAGAAAAAGCCCAGAGAAGCCAAAGGCCAAAGAAAAGGGCAAATTACCCAGTAGGAAACCCACTAAGGGGGCTACACAAAAGATAGGGTCGACCCGGTAGGATACTCGAACAACAATAAAGGGTAGCCTAGGCAAAAGTTAGGGTTACAAATAAGGTCCGCTAGGATTTCTCCAAAAATTTTACAAAAGAAGGAACCTAGACAAAAGTTAGGGCCAACACACAGTATCCTAGTTCGAAAACCCAAAGGGTGATCTAGGGAAATCAGCTAGCCATTTAAAAGGCAATGGAAATAAAACCAAAGAGCGCAAATACAAAAAGAAAGGAAAAATGTTTGCTTAAGACAAAGCCTAAACACCCAGGCTTAACCTTAACCAGCCATTCTTACAAAACCCTTTTATCAATAAAAATCAACCCTCTAAAACACAAACCATTGATTTTTACCCCTTTACTTCTTTTCTCTTGACCCTCACGACAATATTCTAATAATTAATTTGGGAATATGGAGGCGTATAGTCAACAAGAGGATTGAAATCCCTAAAGCAAGGAAAGAGGGACACTACGTGACAAAAGTGCTCTACAAAAGAAAAAAAGAAAAAGAAGAAAAAGAGAAAAATAGAGAAAGAAAGAAATTACCCTTCGGTCACAAGAAGTCCGGCATGGTACAGCCAAGAGTAAACGCAGCGAATCGGAGGGCTTTCAGCACAACGAGACACGTTGGTTAAATCCTTCTGAAAACTTAACCAAAATAGGCATTATAGGACATCAAAACATAAAAACATTGCATGCATAAAATGTTTTTAGACCAGGTCCTATTACCTCTTTCAAAAAATAACAAAAAAAGCAACAAAAAATACAAAAATAAAAAAAAATCTCTTCCGTAATTCGAGACCGCCGTCTGGGCCAACCAGACCGCCATCTCGGTTACCCAGCAAGAAGAGACCGCCGTCTAGACCAACCAGACCGCCGTCTCGACATAGCCGAAAACAAGACCGCCATCTCGATCAACGAGACCACCGTCTCGATTAAGCCGAACGTCGAGACCGCTGTCTCGATGGACCAGACCGCCGTCTCGACTTGAAGGAGACACGAGACCGCCGTCTCGCCTACCCAGACGGCGGTCTCGATTTTGAAAAATTTTCTATAAATAGGGGGCACGCTTGGGGGCTTCCTCACAACTCCCCTTGCCTTCAGAACCTCCTTTCTCTCAACTCCTGCATTCCCAAGCACCCTCTGGTTAGAATGTTTAGCAGAAGTGCTTCCAGGAAGAGAAGGAACACTGCCGGTGCCAGTAGTTCTGCAGCACCGCCGTCCCAGGACCCTTCTCAACTGTCGCCACAGCACCAAGCCCGCCTTGAAAATATCCGGACCTACCAGTGGCATCCAATGCTCAAGCTAGATTTCAACATCCTAGCTGAATTTGGATGGGAGGACGACGTCCGGGCCCATCTAGATAGCATCGGGTGGGGCTTCCTGCTGTAGCCGCCACCTACACATGTGTACCCGCAAGCAGTACTGGAGTTCCTAGCCTCCGTCTCCTACTCTAAGGTCCCTTCCACGGTCCCGGGCCTACCGCCCACCAGGATGGTGACCTATTTTATGGGTGGGCAATACCAGACCTCCACCCTCAAAGAATTCAACATAGCCATTGGGTTCGTCCGGCCCGAGGACGCCATGACCCAGGAATACCGTGACGCCATCTGCTCACGGCCCACCAACCTTACCGCCGCCGAGATGTGGCATGAGCTCACAGGAGCCACCACACTGCCCACGCTGATGAGGGGATCCGCTTTTCCCCCAGCACTCCGTATCTGCCACAAGCTGTTGGCAGGAACCATACATGGGAGGAAAGAGAGTCAGGGCAAAATATCCCTCCCTGACCTCTTCGTACTGCCCGGGTACTTCTTCCTGAAAGCCCTCAAGGACTTCGGGCACAGATCCACGGGGGCCGTCCTCATGGCTCCACTCATCACTCCCCTGGCAGAAAGTTTGGGGTGGCCTGGCCGGGAAGAACTGGCCTCCAACCTGCGACCCGAATCTATCAACGGGTCGGTCCTGGTCAGCATGGGGATGCTGATTCGCAGAGGGACCCAATTGGCCCTCCATCCCACACTGGATTTTGCATTGGAACTCCATGACGCAATGCAGGATCTGCCTACACCTCCCGACTTCCAACAGCAGCAGCAGCAGCAGCAGCCACGGTATGCGGACGACTTCGCTGGCATGCACCGCCACCTGAGCGATCTATGCCAGTAGTTCGACCATATGACTGTGAGGCAAGAGCATATATCCCAGAGGCAAGAGCATCTATCCCAAAGGCAGGATGCCTTTGGCACCCGGCTGGGAGAAATGTACTAGCACCAACAGGACATGCGCCACGATTGGACGACATTCCAGCAAGAATACCGGGATGAAGTCCAAGAGCATGCGGACTTCCGGTACCACATGTACCAGCATTTCCCTCCCCATGGATCGGGCCCAGAGGATAGCCCCTAGGGATAGTGCTTACAAAGATAGGGTTGTAATAAAATTCCCCCATAAATAAAATTTTATTTCACGCATCTTTTTGCCATCTCTTGCAAAAGCCAGCATAACAAAAAAAAAATACTTAAACTTAAAAAAGAAAAGGCATATGCTCAAGAAATAAAGCCAAAATCCTAAATCGCGAGAAAAAAGAGATAAAACCGCGAGAAAAAGGCAGGATTAAGACAAGTCATCACCTCAACCAACAAAATTTCGACTACCAAATCAGAGTCGAACAGAAAACAAGACTCATCCGACCAGCCATCAAGAGTCGGATAGTTGCCACCAAAAGAACAAAAACAAAGAAATCCCCAGCAACCAACAAAGCTGGATGAAACACAAAATCACCGGCACAGTCCGGACGACCATTCAAGAGGTCCAAACACATCTACCAAAACAGAAATCACTCCCCAAAGAGTCGGCGCATGGTCAGAATCAGTAAGTCGCCACCATTGCCAAAGGATCAGCTACCGCAAGATGGAGCATCCGGAGGCTTAACACCAGATGGGGGTGTGTACTCATCGGGCCTTACAAAAGGGGGCTTACCAGACGGGGGTTCATACTCGTTAAACACCAGATGGGGGTGTGTACTCATCAGGCCTTACAGAAGGGGGCTTACCAGGCGGGGGTTCATACTCGTCAAACCAGATGAGGGTTCGTACTCATTAGCTGAAGGGGTCAGCTACCGCATCAAAGGAGCATCCCAAGGTTTCACTGGCGCATGGTCAGAATCAGTAAGCCACCACCATTGCCAAAGGATCAGCTACTGCAAGATGGAGCATCCGGAGGCTTAACACCAGATGGGGGTGTGTACTCATCGGGCCTTACAAAAGGGGGCTTACTAGACGGGGGTTCATACTCGTCAAACACCAGATGGGGGTGTGTACTCATCAGGCCTTACAGAAGGGGGCTTACCAGGCGGGGGTTCATACTCGTCAAACCAGATGAGGGTTCGTACTCATCAGCTGAAGGGGTCAGCTACCGCGTCAAAGGAGCATCCCAGAAGTGCACAACACAACATTTCCCCAGAGGATCACCCGCCGCAAAGACGGAGTATTTGAAGGGCAACCGGGCAAGAGGGTCAACTCCTTTACCCTCTAGTCGATCACCTTGGCACAAAAGGCCGGAAGTCGACTGATCGGGTAAAGGGGGGGCAGCTGTAGACCCCAAATCTTGCCCGGCCTCCAAATAAAGAGCAGAAGACCTCCTATTTGAAGATGGACGAAGCCTAACAAGCCATTAGGAGAGACTATTAGGCCCCATACTAGGATAGGAGGGAGTTTCTGTACCAAAAAATAAGTTTTCTCGCCTTGTTGGGACGAGACCACCGTCTGGATTTCCCAGACCGCCGTCTCGCCTCATGCAAGTGGCGAGACCGCCGTCTCGCTTAACGAGACGGTGGTCTCGCCACCTGCGAAGGGCGAGACGACGGTCTCGCTTACCCAGACGGCGGTCTCGCTGCGTTTGACAGGGTGAGACGGCGGTCTCGTTGGACGAGACGACGGTCTCGACCCTGTCAGACGAGAACGGCGGTCTCGCCACCTGACAGCGCGAAAACCTATAAATAGGGGTCCTCCCCCCCTCATTTCCACACACCACAAGCTTCTAGCTCTCCCTTCTCTCTAAAACTTCTCTCTAGAATCCCTCCGACGCATTTCCGGAGTTTCTGAGTGCCTTTGAGAGCGTTTTTCAGCGTCTAGAAAAGTTTCCAGCGTCGTGTAGAGTGAAGGGCTACCAAAAAGCACCCATTTTCTTCAAGAGAAATAAAAGAAAGCTTGCTTCGGAGGTTTAAATTCTCCCTCTCTACTTTTACCGATTTAATTTTAAATTATGCAATAGATTAGGGCCATGTAGTCATAATTTTAAATTCTGCAAAATAAAAAGGGCAAAAGCGTAATTTTCAACGGTTTAAATATTTTTAGATAGTCGGCCTGTCATAGGGAACCCGAAAGGGGCGTCGTAAAGGGACTAATACTCCCTTTACACGTAACTAACTCCCTTACCCAACTCTGGTTCTAATGACCAAAGTTGGTTTTTGAAAACCAACGCCTTTTAAACCCCTTTTCCGATGTTTCCGGTAAAAACATCGGTGGCGACTCCACAGAACCCCACAAAAATAAGTCCTTGGGTTAGCCCGGTTATGGGGCAACCCAAGGACACCTTTTCGAAAACCTCGCCCCTAGGTTAGCCCGGTTATCAGACAACCTAAAGGCGTTGTAACCACCCATAAAAAACGCAAAAATCAAAAGGGTCGAAAAAACCATCACGTCGCTCCGACCGCCATCTTTTTGACGGCGGCGACAGGCGCGAATCCCTATAAATAGCCGTGCCATTCCCCTCATTTCACAATGTTCTTCCATTCTCTCTCTAGTCAATTCTTGAAATTCTCTTTCTAGAACCCCTCCGAAGCATTTCCAGAGTTTTTGAGAGCTTGCTAGAGTGTTTATAGCGTTTTTGAGAGATTCTGGCGCTGTAAAGAGTGAAGGGCTGCCAAAAAGCACCCTAATCTCAAAGAATTAATAGAAAGCTTGCTTCGGAGGTTTCTACACTCTCTCTCTCTCTCTACTTTACCGCTTTAATTTTAATATGCAATAGATATTAGGGCCATGTAGTCATAATATTAAATTCCGCAAATAAAAGGGTAAAAGCGTATTTTTCATCGGTTTATTTATTTAAATTAGCTAGCCTATCATAGGGAACCCGAAAGGGGCGTCGTAAGGGAACTAACACTTCCCTTACAAATAACTAACTCCCTTACCCAACTTTGGTTCTAATGACCAAAGTTAGTTTTTCGAAAACCAACGCCTTTCTACTCCTTTTCCGATGTTTCCGGTAAAAACGTCGGTGGCGACTCCAAAAAGAACCCTTCAAAAACTAGTTCTTGGTTTAGCCCGGTTATCGGACAATCCAAGAGCGCCCTTTCGAAAACCTCGCCCCTAGGTTCAGCCTAGTTATCGGACAACCTAAAGGCGTTGTAACCACACCAATAAAAACGTGAAAATTGGAAAGTTGGAACCATCACGTCGCTCCGACCGCCTCGTTTTGATGGCGGCGAAGTTACGAAAGTGTTAAGAACATTTTAACTGATAAAGCTCATATAATATCAGTTAAAATAGTTACTTAAAAATCATTTAACAAATTACTTTGTTTTTAACAGATTAACCACGTTTTAGAGGCATTTGCAAAAACTTTTTAATGATGAAACCTCATGCAGCAGAGAGATATGAATGATTATACCTATGTATAGATGCAGACTCACTAATCACTCTACCCTTTTGATCAAGTAACTCTTGACTGCAACAGAATAGCCTTTGACTTCATTTTGACTTCATCAAATCAACAAGATCTTTGTTTAATCAAATGATTCAATAAGATCTTCATCACTTTCATAAAATAACTGGCCTGTCATAGGGAACCTGAAAGGGGCGTCGTAAGGGAGCTAATACCTCCCTTACACGTAACTAACTCCCTTACCCAACTCTGGTTTTAACGACCAAAGTTGGTTTTTCTTAAAAAACCAACGCCTTTTTCTTCCCTTTTTTGATGTTTCTGGTAAAAACATCGGTGGCGTCTTCATAAGAACCCTTTTAAATTTGTTCTTAGGTCAGCTCGGTTATCGGACGACCTAAGAACACCCTTTTGAAAACCTCTCCCTTAGGTTCAGCCCGGTTATCGGACAATCTAAAGGCGTTGTAACCTCACCCATAAAAACATGAAAAATGGAAAGTCGGAACCATCACGTCGCTCCAACCGCCTCCTTTTGACAGTGGTGACAGATGGCGACTCCACTGGGGAAGCCTAGAGAGTTGATCCCATTTAGTGATGAGCTGGTTTAATAAATGAACTAAGAAATTTCACTTTTACCCTACCTTGTATTATAACATGCCTTAATTGTTAGGCTTTAATAACTGTTGTTTGTTTTACACAATTTTTTGAAATAAAAATTGTACATAAACCTTTGCACACAACAGTTCTCTCTATACCCGGGGGCAAGTGAGAAATCCATAGGGAGTGGGTGGTAGGTACAGTTTGCCATAGTGAGGGCCATGTGCCCACCGGTATGATCGAAAACCACCACTCAAGGTGCTAACCTTCCTCTTTTGGCACAAAGACTGACTATGACCTTAGTGCTAAGCATGATTGGAAGGCTGGAGAGTGGGGACCCTATAATGGGGGCACCTTGGGAGCCTAAGCCTTGGTGAGAACAGTTAGAACCTACCCTTGCCAACACACTTTTCTATAGGAAAACCCTACCTCATGATTAAAATGACTCCTCACGTGTTCGCGGATGACTGAATTGTGTGTACATTTGTTTGTTGCATTTGATTGTATAACATAACCAAACAACAGATAAGAAAAATATTTTTACAACAAACACCCTTATCTCGGACAATCTGCCTTTTAGCTAGCCTGGTTTCAGGTTCTTTGTAAGCTAAGTAGCCACGTAGTCTGACAGAAGAGATAAGGGACGCTAAATTATTCTTTCGTAAAAAACCATTTTATCTCGGACAGTCTTCCTTTTAGCTAGCTTGGTTTCAGGTTCTTTGTAAGCTAAGTAGCCAGACAGTCCGACAGAAGAGACAAAAGGGCTCTAAAACAAAATAAAATCAAATAAATCCAATACATAAATAAAATAATTTTTGACAAAGTCAAAACATTCATGTCGCATCATACCATGAGTGAAGAAAACCAAGAGAGAAAATAAAAGGAAAGAACGCATTAGTATCATCTAAACATAATCTCTCATACATAAAACACATCCATGCTAGGGGGCATTAGATATCTCTAAGACAAAGATGAAAGAGGCCCCAAGCACATTTGTGACCATCCACAAGGAAGGGACAAATGTACTAAGGTATATGGTGATCTTCGTCATGCTTGTCAAAAACCATGACAAGGAAGGAACCATTACACCGAAGTGGGTAGGATACTCCACAAAGCGTAAGCTTAAAGGATGATGTCATTGTCTTGAAAGATACTTGTCCTACACTCGAAATTCATTAATAAACTTCTTTTGGGCATTCTAGAAAGTGGCTAGTCCTCTCACCATTCGAACCCGCGCACAAAAAGCAAGAGCCATGGAATATCTGGAAGAGCAAAATCGCAAGCTCACCACAGAGGTTAACACCCTCTGGGAGCAAATGGCACAACTGATGGAGGCTATACGCCAAGGCCAAAATAAAGGCGAAGCCTAAGCCGAGCACGCCTCCCATCACGAAGAGGAAGAAGAAGAGGAGTTCCTCTTCGATCAAAAGGCACCTCCACAATCTGACACTCGGGCCATGCACATCCACACCCCGAAAGTGTCCAAACAACGAATCTCCGCCCTAGAGGAGAGATTGAAGGCGGTGGAGGGGCACAATTTTGACGTCAAAGAGGTAGCGGATATGTGCCTAGTAAAGAATATCCATTTCCCTCCAAAATTCAAGGTCCCGAAGTTCCCAAAGTACGTCGAGTTGACCTGCCCCAAGAACCATCTTACGATGTACTGTCGTAAGATGGTTGCGCACGCTGAGAACGAAAAACTCCTGATTCACTGTTTCCAAGAGAGTTTAGCTGACTCGGCTCTCAACTAGTATATGCAGTTGGAAAGAGGGCAGGTCCAAAACTGGAAGCAGCTGGCTGACGCTTTCCTTCGTCATTATCGATACAACATTGATATGACCCCCGACAGGTCAGATCTTAGGACCTTAAGCAAAAGGAACGAAGAATCCTTCAAAGCGTATGCACAAAGGTGGAGGGAAATGGCCGCCCAAATAGAGCCTCCGCTAACGGATAAGGAGACGGTGGCTATGTTCATTGACTCACTGACTGGAGCTTACTACGACAAAGCAATAGCTAGTACCTCCAATCTTTTTTCGAACATAGTCACTGTAGGGGAAAGAGTGGAGCAGGGGCTGAGAAGCGAGAAGATAACATAGTCTTCCCATGCTGGCCTCTCATTCAGAAAACCCGCCGGCAAGAAGAAGGATGAAGTCGTACACGCAATTAATTTCGCTACTCCTTCTTCCGCTCCACAAACGGCTCGACAACCTCGCAAGAAAGAAAGGAAGTTCACTCCTATCTCAACTTCCTATGGTAAATTGCTGCCTTAGCTATTGGAGGCCAAACTCTTGACCTGCGCCCCTCCCAAAAAGCAAATAGAGCCTCCCTACCCCAAGTGGTATAAACCAAACGAGAAATGCGATTACCACTCGGGTTCACCAGAGCACTCAACGGAAAATTGCTTGACCCTGAAGTATCGGGTCCAAGAATTAATCGACGTCGGGTGGATAACCTTTGATGCCTCTGCTTCTTATGTGGACTCCAAACATCTGTCAAAACCAGAGTAATAGGGGGAAAGGATCGAGAGGATCAACCCATAAGTTTCTTTTTTTTAAAGCTTTTTCTTGTATTTCCTGCGGTCCCCGCCCGTGGCCGCGGGAACTTTGACTAAAAGGGCTTGTAAATACGCTTTCATTTTTCTTAATACATGAGGCACTTTCTTATCATATTCATTCTTTTCCCTCTTCTATTTATTATTCTTTCAGAAATAATTGAATAATAAAATCTATGACTAAAACAGAACCTAAATCACATCATGTCTGTGATTGATGAATCTCTGTGGATCCCGGAAGCCGAGGGAGAATGGGTCGAGTCCGACAGTGAGCAAGGGACCATTTCTCCGAACATGCAAAGAATGTTTGAAAAAGAAGCACGCATTATACAACCGCATCAAGAAGAAACGGAAACTATCAATTTGGGAGAAGGGGATGATGAGAAAAAGATAAATATTGGAACCGAAATAGATAGTAGCGTAAGGGAGGGATTGACGCAGCTTTTAAAAGAATATATAGATGTATTCGCTTGGTCCTATCATGACATGCCCGGGCTCGATACAAGTATTGTAGAACATCGACTGCCACTAAAAGAAGGATTCCGACCTGTGAAACAAAAACTCAGAAGAATCAAGCCAGATTGGTCCTTAATGATTAAAGAGGAGGTACAAAGACAATTGGACATCAATTTCCTAGTAGTGTCCAAATACCCTGAATGGCTGGCCAACATAGTGCCTGTCATAAAAAAGAACGGTAAGGTCAGGGTATGCGTGGATTATAGGGACCTCAATCGAGCAAGTCCAAAGGATGACTTTCCCCTACCACATATAGACACACTAGTAGACCACACCGCTACCAACACGCTTTATTCCTTCATGGACGGGTATGCGGGGTACAATCAAATCAAATTGGTCGTCGAGGACAGAGAAAAAACTTCTTTCATCACACCATGGGGTACCTTCTGCTATCGAGTAATGCCTTTTGGACTAAAAAATGTAGGGGCTACCTATCAAAGGGCTATGGTCACACTATTCCACGACATGATCCACAAGGAAATAGAAGTATACGTGGATGACATGATCGCCAAGTCCAGAAACGAGATGGACCACATTCAATATCTCAAGAAGCTATTCGATCGACTTCGAAAGTATCAACTCAAATTGAACCCGACAAAATGTACTTTCGGAGTACGGTCAGACAACTCTTGGGGTTCATCATCAACAAAAAAGGAATCGAGGTGGACCCTGACAAAACCAAGGCGATTTTGGAAATGCCTTCACCAAGCATGGAAAAGGAGGTCAGAGGATTTCTGGGTCGAATCAACTATATTTCCCGTTTTATTGCACAGTTAACAGATCAGTGCATACCCATCTTTAAAAAAAATCAACCAACGGTGTGGAATGAAGAATGCCAACAAGCGTTCGATAAAATCAAAACATGCTTAACCAATCCATCAGTATTGGTACCACCCGTTGAAGGAATACCTCTAATCCTATATTTGTCGATACTCAAAGAATCCATGGATGTGTGTTCGGTCAACAAGACGAAACCGGGAAGAAGGAGCGAGGCATTTATTATCTCAGCGAAAAATTCCTAGATTATGAGACCCATTATACACCATTCAAAAAAACCTATTGTGCATTGGTGTGGGTCACTCAGCGTCTCCGACAATACATGGCTCGACACGTAACATGGTTGGTCTCCAAAATGGACCCAATGAAGTACCTCTTCGAGAAGCCCATTCTGACCGGAAGAATAGCTAGGTGGCAAGTACTCCTCTTGGAGTTCGACATCGTTCATGTCACCTAGAAAGCTATTAAAGGTAGCCCCCTAGCGGACTATCTAGCCCATGGATCAACAAATGAGTATCAGTCCCTA
Organism: Sphenostylis stenocarpa; assembly: GCA_963425845.1. Lineage (NCBI taxonomy): Eukaryota > Viridiplantae > Streptophyta > Magnoliopsida > Fabales > Fabaceae > Sphenostylis > Sphenostylis stenocarpa. The sequence goes on from OY731408.1 coordinate 3,583,335, forward strand.
CAGGACGACTTTCCTGATGAACATATCATGCACATTGAACACGAAGAGACCAAAGAAGAGGCATGGACCATGTTCTTCATCGGAGCCTTAAACATGCTTGGACACGGGATATGAGTTATTTTGATATCCCCTGAAAAGAAATATATCCCTGTAATGGCCAGGTTGAATTTTGATTGTACTAATAACATGGCCGAATACGAAGCGTGCGCGCTAGAAATCCAAGCAGCTTTAGATCATGGGGTTACCAAACTCAAAGTCTTTGGCGACTCATCCCTTGTTATCTATCAACTTAAAGGAGAGTGGGAAACCTAGAACTCTAAATTAATCCCATATTTAGAGCACATCCGTGATTTAGTTTCGAGGCTGGAAAGCGTCACCTTCAAGTATGTTCCCCGGGAGGACAATCAATTTGTTGATGCCCTCGCTACTCTATCATCCATGTTCTCTTTAGATCAAGAGCATGAGATGCCAACCATTCAAATCAAGTTGCATGACAAACAAGCTTTTTGCATGACAGTAAATGGTGAGCACAATAAAAACCCCTGGTATCACGACATCAAGCAATACCTCATGAAGGGCAAATACTCCGAAGGAATCAATGATAATGATAAACGGACCATTCGTAAAAGGGCAGCAGGGTTCACGTTGATTGAAGAAACCCTCTATAAAATGAGCTTCAATTCCACTCTGTTAAAGTGTGTGGATCATAAGGAAGCCCAAACCTTGATAAAAGAAATTCACAAAGGAGCTTTTGGGACCCACGCACCTGGGCATGTCATGGCAAAGAAAATCTTAAGGGCAGGATATTTCTGGTCCACAATGGAGGCCGATTGTCACTAATATGCTAAAAGATGTCACAAGTGCCAAATCTATGCCGATAATGTTCGTGTTCCGCTGCACCCCTCAGCACCCTAGCTACACCATGACCATTCTCTATGTGGGGCATGGACATCATCGGACCCATCGACCCCAAAGCATCTAATGGTCACCATTTTATCATAGTGGCCATTGACTATTTCACCAAATAGGTAGAGGGAACATCATACGCACACGTGACTAGAAAAGTGGTGACCACCTTCATCAAGAAAAATATTCTATGTCGGTATGACATCCCTCATCGGCTCATTACTGATAATGGGACCAACCTCAACAATAAGATGATGGAGGAATTATGCCAAGATTTTAAAATTCAACACCACAATTTCTCTCCATACCGACCTAAGATGAATGGTGCGTTAGAAGCAGCTAACAAAAATATCAAAAGAATCATCCAAAAGATGGTGATAACCTACAAAGATTGGCACGAAATGTTACCCTTTGCCTTGCATGGATACCGAACTTCTGTAAGGACCTCCACCAGGGCCACCCCGTTCTCCCTTGTATACGACATGGAAGCGGTATTGCCAGTAGAAATTGAGATACTCTCCCTAAGAATCATTATGGAAGCGAAGCTAATAGAAGTAAAATGGGTCCAGAATCGATATGACCAGCTTAACCTAATTGAAGAAAAACGGCTGGACGCCATATGTTGGGGGCAAGTTTATCAAAAGAAGATCAAGAAAGCCTACGACAAGAAAATCAATCCCCGCACTTTCCGAGAAGGGGATCTGGTAATAAAGAAATTGCTTCCAGCCCAGAAAGATAAAATTGGAAAGTGGGCTGCAAACTATGAAGGACCCTTTGTGGTCAAGCAAGCCTTCTCAGGAGGAGCCCTTATCCTCACCAACATGGACGGGGAAGAGCTTCGACATCCAGTCAACTAAGATGCAGTAAAGAAATACTACACTTGAAGACATTGCTCATGACCCGTCAGGATGAAAACTCGCAAAGAGCATCCTGGGCAAAAGATAGGGTTCATATTCCTCGCTAGGATATGTCCCAGGCAAAAATTAGAGGTCAAAAAAACAAAAAAAAAAACAAAAAAGAGAGCAATGATTACCTTAGCCGAAAACTACAAGGTGACTAAGGTAATACCTTCCCAGAAGCAGGCAAACTTTTCATGATCTTCACTCCGGGCTCGAGCATCTCAACTGAAGCAACCAAGAGAAGCAGAGAAATAGAAATCAGGACATAATTGTTACAACTTATACAGTGTAGCCAACCTTGGCCAGCTATTCTTCTAAATTCCTTTGTAAATCCTTCTGTAAAAATAAACCACTTGTTTATATCAATAAAAAATGTCTTCCTTTTCTTGACCAACTTATGAAAATACCTCTATATTAACGAAACATGAGCATGCATAAAGAATCAATACAAGAAAGCATAAGAAAGAAAAAAGGAAAAAGTAAAGAAAGATGTCTGCTAGGACATTCTTAGGAAAAAATTAGGGCAGCCTGCTAGATCGAAAACCTGCAAAAGGCAGTCTAGGCAAAAAGTTAAGGCCTTCATAAAAAGGAAAAAGCCCGCTAAGATGCCCTAGGCAAAAATTAAGGCAGCCCGCTAGGTCAAAAACCCCCAAAGGGCGGTCTAGGCAAAAGATAGGGCTAAAACAAAAATAAAAGTTCATAAGAATAACCACGGGAGAACAACGAAAAGAATACCAGTCGCTTTCTAGATGCCTCAACTAAAAATAGATTGCATTTAAGGCATTCATGTAAATAGTTGCACAAAAATGACTTTGTCAAAATAAAAAAAATGAAAAAAAAAACAACTACTTCAAACAAATAACAAAAACAAAAAAAGCATTCATGTAAGGAAATTAGCTTTGTGCTTGCATTTGAAAACGGGAAGCACTCACAAACACCCCGGTATATCAAAAGAGCAAGATAGAGATTCCCTAGCAACCAACAAGTTGGATGACCACCGAAAGAGTCGAAATAATCCCCGGCAAAAACCAGATGACTACTCCAGAAAAGTCGAAAACATATATCGAAAAGTAAGAGAACGCATCTCAACACCAACGCCTGAGCTACAGAGCAGTAAGTCGCCACCACCTCCAGTCCTACGAAGCGGACTGTACCAGCCTGATGGGGGGTTCATACCCATCAACTCGCGCACGAAGTGCACCACACCGGCACATGAGCTACAGAGTAGTAAGCCGCCACCACCTCCAGTCCTACGAAGCGGACTATACCAGCCTGATGGGGGGTTCATACCCATCAACTCACGCACGAAGTGCACCTGACTGTTAAGTGGTAAAAATTTGATATAATTATGCCTTAAATTGTTATGAAACCATTTAACTTATGTTAATTCTAATATATTTTTCTCCCAATATAGGATGAATTCGAGAATACCTTGATACAAGAATAAGGAACATAATTGTCAGCATAATTAGAGAAAAATTGAAAGAAAGAAGAACTCTTAAGCGAATGAATGATGCGAGGCCCGACCCAAATTCTCTTATTAAAAGATAGGATATGTTTTGAGAAAGCAAGCAGTTTTGGAGGAGAAGAGGCGTGACTACTGTTAGGATTTCATCTAATCTTCATCAATTCTTCACTTCTTCATCAATTAGAGCATTGTAATGGCCAACATGAGTGGTTAACTTCATTCTCTTAGGATTCAGTGCACTTCCTTTGAACTCTTTTGTATCATGGTGATATTTTGAGATTTTAATATATGCTTTGATGTTGTTATTCTTATCCTTTATGCTTTGAAATGATTTTTTCTTGATGTTTGAGGTATGATTGGAAAATATATCTTAAACCCTAGATCACGATAAGAATATTTGTTACGTTAATTGTCAGGAATGGAATGAATATATCAATTGCTTAACACCCTAAACCTAATGCTGGGAAATCTCTTAATTATGTGAGGAATCAACATTTATTAGGTTTTCTTATGAATTTCATGTGTGAGGAATCAACATGGATGATTTGAGTAGGTGGCATCAACATTGTTAGGTTAATTGACGTTCTTAATTGATTTAGCCATTACAAAAGAGGGATAAGGAAGGAAGTCAATCCTAAGTACCTTTAATTGATATTTTCTCAACAATTTACAGTTCTTTGTCATTTAATATCAATTCAACTCTTATTTGCAAAACCCAATCTGTTTAATATACTTAGTAAGCATAATTGGGAATTTCCATTGAAACTGTTCCTCGTGGGATCGACTTTTATTTAATCGAAATACTATACTACGATTGATAATTTTGGTACACTTGCCAATAATTCAACAAGTATTCGGCGCATGAGCTACTGAGCAGTAAGCCACCACAACCACCAGTCCTACGCAGTGGATTGTACCAGCATGATGGGGGGTTTATACTCATCAACCGAAGGATCGGCTACCGTCAGAAGGAGTATCCTGAGGTTCTACCATGTGTCATCCAAAGGGTTTGGCTACCTTTAGAAGGAGCATCCTGGAGGTGCACAACGCATTTTTCCCCCAGAGGATCAGCCACCGCAAGACGAAGCATCCGCAGGACAACCGGGCAAGAGGGTTAACTCCTTCACCCTTCAGCCGATCTTCATGGCACAACAGGCCAACAGTCGGCTAGTCAGGTGAAGGGGGGCAACTGTAGACCCCAAATCTTGCCCGACCTCAAAATAAAGAATAGAAGACCTCCTATTTGAAGATGGACAGAGCCTAAAAAGCCACTAGGAGAGACTATTATGCCCCATATTAGAGTAGGAAGGGTTTTCTGTACAAAAAATAAGGATTTCTACCTTCAGGGGTTGAGACCACCGTCTTGCTTTTCGGGACCGCCGTCTCGACCAATGGCAAGTCGAGACGACCGTCTCGTTTGGCGAGACGGCCGTCTCGCCACTTGCCATTGGCGAGACCCCCCTCCCGTTTAGCGAGACAGCTCTCTCACCATTTGACAAGTCGATACCGCCGTCTTGCCAAACGAGATGGCAGTCTCGCCACTTATCAAAGTCGAGACCGCTGTCTCGACCTTGCTAGGCGAGACAACGATCTCGACCTGACAGGAACGAATCCCTATAAATAGGGAGCGCTCTTCCCTTCATTTCACACAGCTCTTCCACCTTTCCTTCTGCAATTTCTCAAAATTCTTCCTTTAGAGCCCCTCCGAAGCATTTTCGGAGTTTCTGAGTGTTTAAGAGAGTTTTTATAGCGTTTTCAAGGGAGAATTCAACGTTGTGAGAGCGAAGGGCTACTAAAATGCACCCTATTTTTTACGAGAATTAATTAAAGCTCGCTCCGGAGGTTTCTTCACTCTCTCCCTCTCTTTTATTGTCTTTTTTACTTATATTAAATTATGCAGTAGCTACTAGGGCCATGTAGTCATTATTTTAATTCTGCAAATAAAAGGGTAAAAGCGTCATTTCAAAATTTTATTTATAAAATAACTGGCCTATCATAGGGAACCCGAAAGGGGCGTCGTAAGGGAGCTAATACCTCCCTTACATGTAACTAACTCCCTTACCCAACTCTGGTTTTAACGAAAAAAGTTGGTTTTTCTTAAAAAACCAACGCCTTTTTCGATGTTTCTGGTAAAAACATCGATGGCGACTCCATAAGAACCCTTTTAAATTTGTTCTTAGGTCAGCTCGTTTATCGGACGACCTAAGAACACCCTTTTGAAAACCTCGCCCTTAGGTTCAGCCCGATTATCGGACAATCTAAAGGCGTTGTAACCTCACCCATAAAAACGCGAAAAATGGAAAGTCAGAACCATCGCGTCGCTCCGACCGCCTCCTTTTGACGCCGGCGACAAGAAAAAAAGAAAAAAATTACAAAACAAAGTAACACATAGAACCGTAAATATTATAAATATAATAACAGAAATTATGTATGCTGTTAGGAGTGTGAGAACAACTTGTGGAGGAGGAGCCACGGGAAGAGCAGTGGCACCACCACCATTGTTATCGGTTAGAACAATCCACGCCAAACTCATCATGCATGTGCTTTACGAAGAACAAGTGAAGAAAATAAGAGACACACAAGAAATGTGATTTGCTACCACAATTTATAGGCAACTTTTTAATAATAGTAATAATAATAATAATAATAATAATAATAATAATAATAATAATAATAATAATAATAATAACAATAATAATAATAATAATAATAATAATAAAAAGAACTAATTTGCAATTTTACTCCTTAGATTGATACTTGGTTTACCTCTTACTACATTTTTTGGGAAACTAAATTTTGAAAATCTCTGCGACTAAGGGTTTATCAATGTACTTGTTCACGATTTATTGGTTTCATTCTAGTAAACAAGTGATTTTGAGAATATGAACTTTGAAAGAAAATTGGATGACCTAACATCTTTTGTACGACAATTGGCCATAAACCAACACACCTTTTAAGAACAACAATATGTATTGGGATATGCACCTTCGTAGATCATCCCACTGATGTATACCCTCAACTTCAAGAGACACCAAGCTTAATTAGGGAAACAGTGGGCGGTATATTTCCTGAACAACAACATTACGGATAATTAAAATGATACATTCAACAACAGTTGTACAACCCGTACTTGGCCACATATAATTCTGGTTGGAGAGACCATCCAAACTTGAAACATGATCTTGTCTTCAACCAGCCACCAAAGATTCCTTTCCAGCCAAACAACCAAGGCATTTACCAACAACAGGTGTATCAACCTCCCCCATTGAGTCAACAAGTGAATCCACACCTTGTGCCAATACAGCAAAGCCCAATTGGTACTATGCAACAAGTTCCCTAGAAGATCTGATGAAGCAACTCACACAATATATGATAACACAAAACACACGGAACACAGAACTAGAGCAGCTCATACGACCACCTTCAATGACATGCAAACCCAAATTGGTCAATTGACTACTACCATGAATTCACTACAGCAGCAAGGTGCAAATGCAGTTCCCTCATAAATAATTATCAATCCTAATGAGAATGTAAGTGCAATTACTCTGGGAGGTGGCCGAGAAATTCAAATAGAGCAGGAGAATTTTGATACATCTTTACTTAGTGAAGGAGAGTTATTCTTAACGAATGTCAGCTCAGTTGAAGGCCAAGAGGATCAAGAGCTGGATCTAGGAGTTGAACTTGGCCTGATCAGCCCTTAGAATCTTTAAATTTAAGCCAAGAGGAGTTTTCTGAAAGTGAATACACGGATGGAAGTTGCACTATATGTAAGGAGATTAGTATTACCTCTTTTGTAGGAGCGCACACAACTACTAAAACAAGTGAAGTAAGTACACCACAATAGCAACCTGAGGAGTTAGATCTAAAATCACTCTCATCCCATTCAAAGTATGCTTACTTGGAGGAGTCTAAAATGCTACCTATGATTATATCTAGTGATCTCCTCCCTAATCTAGAAGGAAGGTTGTTGAAGGTGTTAAAAGAGTGCAAGAAAACATCTAAGGAGATAGACCCGGGACCCAATCTGTTTGAGTTGGTTTTCATTTACATTTGCATGTGCATTTGCATAACATAAATTCTCCACATTGAGGACAATGTTGATTTCAAAAGTGGGGAGTATTTGCATTTCATGCATGAGGTTTCATTCATATATTTTGTTTAAATTGTTGTGTAATGTTGTAGATTGATGGGAGGCTACTTTGGAAAAGATGACCGACTTGATCAAGAGGAAGAGTTCAAAGTTTGAAAGGTTTGATTCACATGGGAAGTCATGGTCGGGTTACATTAACATTGATTTGGATTAATTTCAAGGTGAACAAAACACCTAGGTGAGTTTTGACACTTATTCCTTTTTGTGTGCACCACTCATGCATGACATGAGAACCTTCCAGAACTTGATTGATTTCTCTATGAGACCAAACGAGAATATACACTAGTAGATATAATTTAGGCCTTCTTTGTCTTAGCTACTTAACCAAATAGTCTACCCTTAATTAAATTATCCCAAGAATTAAAGTCTTTCCAACAAAAAGAAACCCACATCTAGACTTCAAGGGAAGTAAGGAGCATGGAATCATCATAAAAATCCACTTCTACTCATCGCCAACAATTCCAAAAAAAAGGAGAAGTGTCAAAGGATCAAGAAAAAGAAAAAGAAAAAGAAAATCATTTTGATTGTGTGTCAAAGCAATAAAAGAACTCTAAAGGCACTCTAACATAAAGGTGACAAAACAGAAAGATGCAATTGGAACAAAGTTTCACTGTATATTGATCTATGTTCTTTATTTTCCTAAAGTCTTAACTCACTTTCCTAAAATAACCTACCTTGAACCCTAGCCCCATTACAAGCCAAGTGAAAGTCCTATTGATCTGTGGAGGTATGTGTTCTAATGGTGGAAATTTAGAAACCTTTCAAGCCTATAGTAATGGATGATGTCATGATGTGATGATGAGTGAAATTTTTAGCATAAACACTTGAGATATTTAAGTAAAAACTTTACCACGAGAGGATGTTCTCTTGAAATGAGTCTTGGAACTCTTAAAGAGTACTTGACCATGATAATACTTTGTTAGTTATGATCTTGATCTTTTTTATTCTCTCACTTTTGGTTGATGAAGTTTTCCTTGAATATTGTAGTTTTCAGGATGTCACTAACTTTGCAACAATAATCTTTACACTGCATGCATTTTTTTTCTTTTCTTTCTTTTATCTTTTGCTTGGAAGTGCAAAAAAGCAAAGGTGGAGAGTATTTGATGCATGCCATTTTACTTTTTATTTCTTTATCTAATAGTATTTTCTAAGCTAATTATTTTATTCATAAACCATGCATTTAACATGTTTTCATTAAAAACATAACATAATTCATCTTTTCTTAATTTGTTGCATTTTATATAGTTTTAGCATAATAAACAATATACATGCATATATCCACATTGCATATTTATTTTTTTCTTTTGTAGGAGATGTAATTTGAGATGAACCAAATTAATGGAAAGAAATGTCCAAATTGATGCCTGCAGCTTCACTCTTCTTGGAAGCCCAAGTTTTCTTATGCAGTCTACTTGGAGAATGTTACATATGGAAATTTTGAATCAAGCAAATTAAATTGTGCGGGAATCCAATTTAGCTAAATTAAATGCAAACAAAAATCAAGAATTAAATGTAAATCTATGCAGGATCACTCAAAATAGGAAAGAAGAATATTATTTTCTCCAAATTAGTTCTAGAAATTTCTCTTCACAGTAATCCAATTTTGTAATTAATTATTTGAGAAATATTTGATTTTATACTAATTAATTTTAAGTTTAATTTCTCTTGTTCAATCCCCTATAAATAGAGGTCTTACAAAAAACACAATCATAATCTTCTAGCTTGGGGTGAGAACTGTTGTTTTGTATCGTCCCCATTTTCTTTTAAAGCAATTCTTAAATCTTCCGGAAATTTCAAATTTAATTACTGCACTGTTTTATTTTAAAGCAATTCTTAAATCTTGCACTTTTAATTAAAAACACTTTATTTTGATTTTATAAATTTCAGTTATTTAAATTCTACTTCCATTTAATTTTATTTATCATTAATATTCTATACCAATTTGATTTTAAATTTTTATTATTCTGCATCAATTTATTTCTTTTTCCCTCTTTCATTCGTACCCTATTTACTATCTTAGAGCAGAAGGTACGTGGTAATGAGTATGTTCCTATAATTGTGTACTTGTGAGATTTGACATGGGTTAGTTATACTGCATTAGTTTAACAACTTATTTATTATTTTTTATCAGTATTTTGTACAACAAAAAATGTTGTTATTATTGAGATAGACAAAATGGGATGATAAGAGCGACAACATCACCAGTTGTATTATTAGAATTCACACCATAGTCATTAAACCAAACCATTGTAAAAAAATGATAAAAAATAAAGTCATGGTGGATAAAAAAGAAGACATAAAATATTAGAATTGTTCCACAATTTACAATCAACAAGAAAGAGAACAAATTATAAAATAATGAGAGAATACTTACTTTAGATATAGTCAATTTAAAAAAAATATTTTTTAAATTAAAAATTTATTTATCAAATGTGCATTTGGTGTTAGATCTAAAAGTGATCCCAATATGTTGCAGCTTTAGGATCATTTCTCAATTCAAAATTTCTATATTTTGTTGTATTTCTTTCTTAATTCACTTAGAGTAATACACTAGTAAATAAATAAAAATGTGCTCTTACACATTTCCATCAAATTCATGTAAAAAATTATATTCTACCATTCACTTAGATACCAGAGACACATTGGTGTAAATTACTGTATTTAAGGTAGATATATATTACTTGCATTTAAGGTATATATATATATATATATATATATATATATATATATATATATATATATATATCTGATCAATCTCATAGTATATTATCTCCTTGTCGTGTCTCATTATTATTAAGATCTATTGTAACACATGTTTATATGTATGGGTGGGATTTGACGGCAATTTTTGGATATTTTTACATTCAAGATTTACAAGAGACATTAGGTTTCATGATAAATTAAATTCAATCATGTAATATTTCATAATCAATTAAATCCAAGTATATAACTAATGACTATGTAATTAAAACTTTATAAACCTAATTATAAAAGAATAATCTCATAAATTTGATAAGACAAATGATTACAAATAACATAAAATATCAAACTTAAAAATCCAATTTTTTTAATAAAGGGTTTTTAAAACTAAAAGACATTAGTTACATGTTTTAGATTTAATTGTTCAAAAAATATTACACAATTGAATTTCACTCATAATGAAATCTAACTAATTTATGTAAACAATGAATTAAAATATTCAATTAGGTAATACATGAATCAACATATAGAAAATATATTAAATTTTAAAAAATTATTGTCAAATCACACTGTAACTATAGATTATAATAGTTCTTAATAATAAAAGACATAAAGTGAAGACACAATACAGTATTAAATTAACTAAAATATGCATGTACCCTTAATATACTAATCACACAAAAAACAATTGTTAATGACAAAAGAGAATGAATCCCTATTATATAAATAGACATTAGAATTTAAATCTGTGAATAATATATTGACTGACACTTGTGGTTGAATTTATACACCAATTCCCATGTTATATGTGGCCCACGTTAAGATACTTGTGGTTGGTAAATTTATTAAATAATAATAATAATAATAATAGTTTTAAATTCTGATATATTTTAGTGTTATTGATTAAAAAATTATATTACTATTTCTTAAATAAAACAAATTATTTATATTGAGGTGGAGAGAAAATCTTTATAAAAGTACATATAAAAAAATAAAAATATACAGAAAGAATGTGTAATGTTATAAAGAATGAAAAAATATATAATAAATAAAAAAGAATAAATTAATTTTTAATTATAATTATAATATTAAAAAGTAAAAATTAATTATTTAAAAATTAATAATATAATATATTATGTGCACACATGAATATATGTCTCTGCTTATATGCATAAATATATTAATATCTTTTAATTTGTTGTTTTTAAAAAGTAATATAAAACTAATAAAGATTAGACATGGTAAATAGATTAATATATTGAACACACTAATATCACTTTTATTATATTTTATTGATTATTGAACTAGCTTTGTTTTGTGAATTAAAATAAATTGAATGTTAAAATATTAATGTTTATTTTATATTCTGCAAGTAAGTGTATTATGTGTTTTATTTGAATAGTTGAGTCAGCATCAAACATATTATAATAGATTATTACGTCATTTATAAACTCTTAAAGTAACACATATTTGCACAACTCTTGGTAAATGCATCTATGAAGAAGACAACGTTGCAGTCTTCCATAACAGCAACACTTATTATTTGCATTTGCACTGGTACCCATTTATAATTATAACCATAACCATTACGAATTCTTGGTGTTTATGCATAAAATCTTGTAAGTCGAGAATATACGATGAATTTGAATATTAATTAATCTTACATGTCTGTCATATATAGATACATTAACATTCTTGGATGGGTATCAAAAAGCATGAACAAATGTTTTGTCTTAACAGTACAATCCAAGCATTTGCATCGTGAAGAAGACAACTTGCAGTAATGCAGGAACCTTTATTTGCAACGTGAAGAAGATCACTAGCAGTAACGAAGGAATCCTTATTTGCTGACAGTATTCTTATATTACTAATACAATTCAGATTTCGTAGGAGACAGTCAGGACTTAGCATCTTAACTTTCTAACATTCACGACTTGAAAAGATTTAAAATTAAAATGTGGTGCTTGAGATGCATATGACCTAGAGAGACTCAAAATGAAAATGTGGTGTTTGAAATGCATATGAGAACAGTTAATGGTGACGGCAAAATCATTATCAATTGCAGTGTACATAAATTATTAATGGTGACATATCATCTTCTTTTTTTCCTTCCTCTTATAATATTTTCTTTGTTTTGCGAGCTTTTTGGAAGAAACAATAATTCTATCCCTCTACAAAAGAAACCTTAGTCAAACCTTTGGATTCCAAATTGAAAATTTTGAATGCAGTCATTTTAAACTTGTATACTCAGTTTAACTCATAAGTTCAATTTTTTCTTTTGCTGTTTTGAATTTATAATGATATAGATTAACTAATAACATTTCAATTCGGCAATAACATATCCAAAAGTATTTAATAAAAGTTGTTTAGGAATAAAATTGGTCAGAGTTGTCTATACAAACAATTTGCTTTCAATTTTAATTAATTTTCTCCACTTTTATATAACTCAAATGTGAAACCCACAATAAAATATTTACTTTGATTCTTAAGTAATTCTTAATAGCAACTCCTTTTAGAGATTCTCTAAGTATCTTTTTCCTTCCTCTTATAATGTTTTCTTTGTTTTGTGAGCTTCTTGGAAGAAACAATAATTCTATCCCTCTATAAAAGAAACCTTAGTCAAACCTTTGGATTCCAAATTGAAAATTTTGAATGCATTCAGTTTAAAATTGTACACTCGGTTTAACTCATTAGTTAAATTTTTTATTTTGCGGTTTTGAATTTATAATGATTTAGATTAACTAATAACATTTCAATTCAACAACAACATATCCAAAGGAGTATTTAATAAAAGTTGTTTATGTATAAAATTGGTCAGAGTTGTTTATACATATACAGATGTGGAACCCACAATAAAATATTTACTCAGATGTGAAACCCACAATAAAATATTTACTTTTATTCTTAAGCAACTCCTTTTAGAGATGCTCTAAGTATCTTTTTCCATTATATCTTTGAAATAGTTTACCAAAATATTTTAACATATACATGACTTTATATATAATAAAGTTAACATAGAAATACACATTAATATCACTATGCAGAATATTAATTAAGCACCATTAAATATAACTTTCTTGTAACAAGTGAATGTATGATAACACATGTTGCATGTTCACCGCCATGGATGAAGCTGGTTGATAACACAAATAAATCAAATTTAAGCAATTTATTGTGATTGTAAAACATCACAACCATCAACCTTTAATGCCTTCATTTTTCATGTTTCATAAATATTGAATTCTTCATATTTGAAGAGACTACACTATACCTTTTATTTTGCTAAAACCTTTTTTTTTGTTTTTAAATCTTAGTTTAAAAGAGGTTAAGTATTAACATATTATAGTATATTATGTGTAAAAATATTAAGTCACATTAAAAAAACAAATACACGCCTAACTTCCAAAGTATTATTGACAATATTAGTATTGAGATGTTAGAAGTACTTAATTATACAACTTGGATTAATAAGTTTGTAGTTTATAAAACTCTATAAACTTTTGCCATTTTTGTTAATGTTCAAAAACAAACATTTATAAAAGAATTGACATGGAGAAGACGAAGTAAAGATTCAAGAACTAATTATAATTTAGAAATAAGGGTAAATATAACAAAAGACACATAAAACTTACTTTTTGGGTGAAAGATAAAAGAGAAAAAAAAAGAAAAAAATTACAAAACAAAGTAACACATAGAACCGTAAATATTATAAATATAATAATAGAAAATTGAAGTTGTGAGGGCTATCGTTATGTAGGTTGTTAGGAGTGTGAGATCAACTTGTGGAGAGGAGCCACGGGAAGAGCATTGGCAGTACCACCATTGTTATCACAAGAACTACTGTTAGAACAATCCACGCCAAACTCATTATGCATGCACTTTCTGAAGAACAGTGAAAAAATAAGAGACACCCAAAAATTGTTATTTGCTACCACAATTTATAGGCAACTTTTTAATAATACTAATAATAATAATAATAATAATAATAATAATAAAAACTAATTTGCAATTTCACTCGTTGGATTTATACTTGGTTTACCTCTTACTACATTTTTGGGGAAAACTAAATTTTGAAAACCTCTGCGACTAAGGGTTTATCAATGTACTTGTTCACAGTTTATCGTTGTCGTTCTAGTAAACAAGTAATTTTGAGAATATGAACTTTGAAAGAACATTGGATGAGCTAACATCTTTGGTACGATAATTGGCCATAAACCAACACACATTTTAACAACAACAATATGTATTGGGATATGCACCTTCGTAGATCATCCCACTAATGTATACCCTCAACTTCAAAAGACACCAAGCTTAATTAGGGAAACAGTGGGCAGTATATTCCCTGAACAACAACATTACGGGTAGTTAAAATGATACATTCCATAACAGGAGTACAACCCGTACTTGACCACATATAATTCTGGTTGGAGAGATCATCCAAACTTGAAACATGATCTTGTCTTCAACAAGCCACCAAAGATTACTTTCCAGCCAAACAACCAAGGCATTTACAATCAACAGGTGTATCAACCTCCCCCACTAAGACAACATGTGAATCCACACTTTGTGTCAATACAACAAAGCCTAATTGGTACTATGCAACAGGTACCCTAGAAGATCTTATGAAGCAACTCACACAATATATGATAACGTAGAACACACAGAACATAGAACTAGAGCAGCTCATGACGACCACCTTCAATGACATGCAAACCCAAATTGGACAATTGACTACTACCATGAATTCACTACAACAGCAAGGTGCAAATACAATTCCCTCATAAACAATTATCAATCATAATGAGAATGTAAGTGCAATTACTCTAAGAGGTGGCTGAGAAATTCAAATAGAGCAGAAAAATCTTGATACATCTTTGCTCAATGAAGGAGAGTTATTCTTAACAAATGCCTGCTCAGTTGAAGGCCAAGAGGATGAAGAGCTGGACCTAAGTGTTGATCTTGACCTGATCAGCCTTTAGAATCTCTGTATTTAAGCCAAGAGGAGTTTCCTGAAAGTGAATATATGGATGGAAGTTACACTATCTGTAAGGAGATTAGTGATAGTATTATCTCTTTTGTAGGAGCACAAACCACTACTAAAACAAGTGAAGTAAGTACACCACAGTAGTAACCTGAGGAGTTAGATCTGAAATCACTCCCATCCCATTCAAAGTAACCTTATTTAGAGGAGTCTAAAAAGCTACCTATGATTATATCTAGTGATCTCCTCCCTAAACTAGAAGGAAGGTTGTTGAAGGTTTTAAAAGGGTGCAAGAAAACATCCGAGCAGATAGACCCGGGACCCAATCTGTTTTAGTTGGTTTTCATTTACATTTGCATGTGCATTTGCATAACATAAATTCTCTACATTGAAGACAATGTTGATTTCAATAGTGGGGAGTATTTGCATTTCATGCATGAGGTTTCATTCATATATTTTGTTTAAATTGTTGTGTAATGTTGTAGATTGATGGGAGGCAACTTTGGAAAAGATGACCAACTTGATAAAGAAGAATAGTTCAAAGTTTGAAATGTTTGATTCACATAGGAAGTCATGGTCGGGTTACATTAACATTGGTTTGGATTAATTTCAAGGTGAACAAAACACCTATGTGAGTTTTGACACTTATTCCTTTTTGTGTGCACCACTCATGCATGACAAGAGAACCTTCCAAAACTTGATTGATTTCTCTATGAGACCAAACGAGAATATACACTAGTAGATATGATTTAGGCCTTCTTTGTCTTAGCTACTTAACCAAATAGTTTACCCTTATTTAAATTATCCCGAGAATTGAAGTCTTTCCAACAAAAAAAAACAACACCTAGACTTAAAGGGAAGTAAGGAGCATAGAATCATCATTAAAATCCACTTATACTCATCGCCAATAATTCCAAAAAAAGGAGAAGTGCCAAAGTATCAAGAAAAAGATAAAGAAAAAAAATCATTTTGTTTGTGTGTCAAAGCAATAAAAGAGCTCTAAAGGCACTCTAACATAAAGGTGACAAAACAGAAAGATGCAATTGGAACAAAGTTTCACGGTACATTGATCCATGCTCTTTATTTTCCTAAAGTCTTAGCATACTTTCCTAAAATAACCTACCCTGAACCCTATCCCCATTCAAGCCAAGTAAAAGTCCTATTGATCTGTGGAGGTATTTGTTCTAATGGTTGAAATTTAAAAATATTTCAAGCTTATAGTAAAGGATGATGTCATGATATGATGATGAGTGAAATTTTCAGTATAAATACTTGAGATATTAGAGTAAACACCTTACCACGAGAGGATGTTCCCTTGAAATGAGTCTTGGAACTCTTAAAGAGTACTTAACCATGATAATACTTTGTAAGTTATGATCTTGATCTTTTTTATTCTCTCACTTTTTGTTGATGAAGTTTTCCTTGAATATTGTAGTTTTCAGGATGTCACTAACTTTGCAACAATAATCTTTGCACTACATGAATTTTTTTTCTTTTCTTTCTTCTTTTCTTTCTTTTATCTTTTGCTTGGAAGTGCAAAAAAGCAAAAGTGGAGAGTATTTGATGCATGTCATTTTACTTTTTATTTCTTCATCTAATAGTATTTTCTAAGCTAATTATTTTATTCATAAACCAAACATTTAACATGTTTTCATTAAAAACATAACATAATTCATCTTTTCTTAATTTGTTGTATTTTATATAGTTTTAGCATAATAAACAATATACATGCATACATCCAAATTGCATTTTTTTTTCTTTTGTAGGAGAGGTAATTTGAGATGGACCAAAGTAATGAAAAGAAATGTCCAAATTGATGCACTGCAACTTCACTCTTATTGGAAGCCCAAGTTTTCTTATGCAGTCTACTTGGAGAATGTTACATATGAAAATTTTGAATCAAGCAAATTAACTTGTGCGGTAATCCAATTTAGCTAAATTAAAGGCTAACAAGAATAAAGAATTAAATGCAAATTATTGTAGGATCACTCAAAATAAGAAAGAAGAAGATTATTTTCTCCAAATCAGTTCTAGAAATTTCTCTTCACAGTAATCCAATTTTGTAATTAATTATTTAAGAAATATTTCATTTTATGGTAATTAATTTTAAACTTAATTTCTCTTGTTCAAACCCCTATAAATAGAGGTCTTACAAAAAACACAATCATAATCTCCTAGCTTGTTTTTAGTTTAGTTTTTAGTTAGACGAATTTGTCTCGTCTTCATTTCTTTTCTTATTCTCGAGTTCTTAGTTTAGTTTTTAGTTAAGCGAGTCATCTACTTGCTATTGCACTTTTGGTTTGTTCTCTTTTATTTAATTTGTAATTTCTATTGAATTTTCCAATTTATGTTGTTCTATTTACTTTATTTATTCAATACTCATTTTAATTTCTACTATATAATTGTTTAGAATTTTTGTTCTAGTACTACTTAATTTTCATTTTCAATTCATCTCTTTCCAATTTCAATTCACTATTTTATTTTAAAGCAATTCTTAAATCTTGCACTTTTAACATTTTATTTTGATTTTATAAATTTTAGTTATTTAAATTCTACTTCCATTTAATTTTAATTATCATTAATATTCTATATCAATTTGATTTTAAATTTTTATTATTCTGCATCAATTTATTTCTTTTTCACTCTTTCATTCGTACCCTCTTTACTATCTTAGAGCAAATGGTATGTTGTAACGAGTACGTTCCTATAATTGTGTGCTTGTGAGATTTTACATGAGTTAGCTATACTGCATTAGTTTAACAACTTGTTTATTTTTTTTTATCAGTATTTTGTGCGACTAAAATGCTATTATCAGTGAAACAGACAAAACGGGATGATAAGAGCGACAACATCACCCGTTGTATTATTAGAATTCACACCATAGTCATTAAACCAAACCTTTGTAAAAAAATGATAAAAAATAATGTCATAGTGGATAGAAAAGAAGACATAAAATATTAGAATTGTTCCACAATTTATAACCAACAAGAAAGAGATAAAATTATAAAATAATGAGAGAATACTTACTTTAGATATAGTCAATTTAAGAAAAAAAAAACATTTTTTAAATTAAAAATTTATTTATCAAATGTGCATTTGGTGTTGGATCTAAAAGTGATCCCAATATGTTGCAGCTTTAGGATCATTTCTCAATTCAAAATTTCTATATTTTGTTATATTTCTTTCTTAATTCACTTAGAACAATACACTAGTAAATAAATAAGAATGTGCTCTTACACTTTTCCATCAAATTCATGTAAAAAATTATATTTTACCATTCACTTAGATATCAGAGACACATTGGTGTAAATTACTGTATTTAAGGTAGATATATATTACTGCATTTAAGGTAGATATATATACTGATCAATCTCATAGTATATTGTCTTCTTATCGTGTCTCATTATTATTGAGATTTATTGTAATCCATTTTTACATGTTTGGGTGGGATTTGAGAGCAATTTTTGTTTATTAATTTGATAGTTTTTCTCTATATTAGTCATGTATTTGAATTTCTTTGGATATTTTTACATACAGAATTTACAAGAGACATCAGGTTTCATGATAAATTAAATTCAATCATGTAATATTTCATAATCAATTAAATCCAAGTATGTAACTAATGACTATGTAATTACAACTTTATAAACCTAATTATAAAAGAATAATCTCATAAATTTGATATCTTTATAAAGACAAATGATTACAAATAACATAAAATATCAAACTTAAAAATCCAAACTTTTTAATAAAGGGTTTATAAAGCTAAAAATACAAGACATTACACTACAAGAAAAAATACATTTAGCCACCGAAATTAGCGACCGAATTTTTTCGGTCGCAATTAGCGACCGATTTAGCAATCGATTTAATTCGGTCGTAATTAGCAACCAATTTAGCGACCACTTTAATATTTAGCGACCAAGTTAATTCGGTCGCAATTTAGCGACCGATTTAGCCACCAAAATATGATTTGGTTTCACTTTTTTATTTAGCGACCGAAATAGCGACCAATATTTTGCGTCGCAAAATTTCGATCGCTAAGTCGGTGACTATTCCATACTAAAATAAAAAAATCATTTAGCGATCGATTTAGTGACCGAATTACAAATTGAAATAGTGACCGAATTAAAATCGATTGCTAATGAGAAAATAGCGATCGAATTAAAATCGATCGCTAATGAATATTATTTTTTTATTATATTTAAATTTATTTTTTTTATAAATATACTTTAATTGTTTTAGTATATTTTTTACAATTTATTTTTTAAAAGTATTTTTTTTAAAAGTAATTTATTTTTTAAAAATAATTTATTTTTTAAAATATACTTTAAAAATAAACTTTGGTCTCAATATTAACAAAATGAATTGTAATAAATCAAATTTATTAAAAATTTAAATTGTAATAAATTAAGACTAGAGTGATATTAACTATTCAACACATTATTTAAGAAAAGTTTAATAACAAATATTCTTTAATTTATTTTTCAATTGAAAATTTCAATTGAAATTCAATTATATTTTAAAAACTTATATTAAAAAAATTAAACACATCAAATTATCACATTTTAATTCCTCATTAACTTATTTAATTAAAAAAAATACAATTTCAATCAAATTATTACAATTTTATTTTATAATACTTTATTTTTAATCTAATTTTTAAATTTATTGCTTTATTATTATTAATTATTTACATAATTGGTCCATACCTATAGTTAAAAAATGCGAAGTTTATAAACAACATAAATTTTGGTCAACAAACTTAGATGAAGTCCATATAGTAGAATATAGCTATCCTGGAACTAGAAATAATAAGATTATAAACATTTTAGAACAATCAATATTAGATCAACATATAAAAGATGGTTATAATTTTATTCATCTAGGATTAATACAAGTCGCAGACAAAACCCAATTATAGAATAGGAATTAATAGTCCAATATTG
Source organism: Sphenostylis stenocarpa (assembly GCA_963425845.1). NCBI lineage: Eukaryota > Viridiplantae > Streptophyta > Magnoliopsida > Fabales > Fabaceae > Sphenostylis > Sphenostylis stenocarpa. Next base: position 3,603,391 of record OY731408.1, read on the forward strand.
ATGTTATTAAGAGATATAAGACTTAAAAAAATTTAATGATTCTATAATTGCAATTTTAGAAAGTAATTTACATGATGGTCCTGCCTTTTTTAATTGTTATCCTAATTTCTCTATGAATATTAAAAATAATAAAACAAGTGAAGCTATAAAATTATATGTTAAAATTCCTGAGGAAATTGTAGATGAAGAATCGGGTCCAATACGAGATAATTTATAGAGTTTATTATAAAGTAACAAGAATAGATTATAATTATAAAGCTTTAAGATCTTCTCCTAAAGATGAAACAATATTAGTTGAAGCAAATCTTAGAAAATCTTCGGTCCAAATTCCTAAAAGATTAAGTCATGAAGAGATAATAAGTAAAATTCCTGAAGAATGGAAATTAGAAGATATAATAGAAGCACCTAAAATATATAATACAAAAATAAGAGAAATAATCCAAGATGGTACTGATATTAGATTAAGAATGAATAGATCATTATCTTTTAAAAATAAAGAACCTCAAATGATTTATAAAGGTCAATCATCAAGACACTCTATAGATGGTTCAACAATAAATCTAGATTTAAGAGGATTAGATAATATTACTCCTAGAGTATCTAAACCGGTATATGAAGAGTCTAGAGGAACAGAATCCCCTCAATATTCTCCAACAGCCTCACAAATATTAAACACAGTTCAACGAGAAGTTAATTTTATTATAGATAAAAATTGGATTAGAAAAGATTTTGAAGCAGAATATAATAAACAAAATAGAGAATGGTATTTTAAAACATTTACTAAACAACAGACAGAAGATTATAGAGAAGAATTTTATAAATATTTAGAAGAAAATGAAATAAACTTATATTTCTTTGATTGGTTTATTAATTATCATCAAGAAAAGAATTTATACCCTTTAGAAAAAATTAATAATACGTGGAAAACTATTAATAATGAATTAATAACTTCAGAATATCCTCCACAACAGGGAATTATTATAAAACCTACAAAAGATTTAGAAATAGAAGCTAGTCCTTATAAAGATGTTAAAAATGAAGAAAAACCTGTACAATTAAAGGATATTAAAAAATTACATTCACAATTAAATTACTCTAATACGATATTAGAAGTAATGTCTAAACAATTAACTAGAATAGAAAATAATTCTATAAAAAATATTCCCAGCAGTTCTAAAGAACCTGTAAAACCCATATATAAATTATTTAACGTTCCACAAAAAGAATTAGATTCTTTAAGATTAAAAAGTAATACAGAATTACAAATAGAAGAGTTAAAAAAGAAAATTGAACAAATAGGGAGTACATCTATAAATACCATAGAAATAAATAAAATGAGGACATATCCAAAACTTAGAAATTATTATAATAGACCTACTTTCGCAGATATACAATTTGAAGAAAGAGGAGAATTAGTACAGAACTCTTTTTCAGGAAATGATATAACAGAATGGAATTTAGACGGCTTAAGTGAACAAGCAATATTAGATTTAACTTGTCAAATGACTATGGCAGACCATCGCCCATAAGTCAAAAGGTTGTAGTGATAAGTCGCAGACTATTGCTATAATCCAAGGATTCACCGGTCAATTGAAAGGTCTGGTGGGATAATTTTTGTACGAGAACAAGATAAATTGTCGGTATTAAATAGTATAAAGCCGGAAACAAATCAAGAAGACGTTGTATCAACATTAATATATTCAATTATACAAAACTTTGTAGGAGATCCCAATATATTTAAAGAAAGATCAGCAAGTCAATTAGCTAATTTATATTGTCCAACAATGTCCGATTATAGATGGTATAAAGATAATTTTCTATCAAAAATAACCCCGAGAGAAGATGGGTTTGCAGGATTCTGGAAAGAGAGGTTTCTAGCTGGATTACCTAAATTGTTCTCGAGAAAAAGTAAAATTAAATCTAGAAAATCATTATGGTAAACCTTTATCTTATGATACCCTAACTTATGGACAAATACATAATATAATTGTAGAAACAGGAGTACAAGTCTCAGTACTGACTTTAAATTACAAAATAAATTAAGAAAAGAAAGTATGATCAATAAAAGAGAAATAGGGAATTTTTGTTATCAATATGGAATGGAACCCATTAGAGCTCCTAGCGCTAGAAAAAAGAAGATAATTAGAAAACAAGAAAAAACATATAAAAAACCTTATAAAAACCCATATAAAAGATCTCAAGAAATAGAAAATAAAAATATAGAAAATAAAAACAAATGGACAAGAAAACACAAATATAATAAAACCAATAAGAAAAAGAATGTATGTTGGAAGTGTGGAAAACCAGGACATTATGCTAATAACTGTAAAGTTGTAAAAAAGATAAATCAATTAGAAGACGAAAAATTAAAAGAAAATCTATTAAATATTTTAATAAATTCTGAAGAAGAAGAAACTGATAGTACTTTAGAAGATACAGAAAGTGAATTAGAATTAGAACAAATAGAACAAGAATCTTCTAGTGAAGAAGGACAAAATTCTGAGGATAATTATTGTTTAGGACCAGAATTATGTACATGTAAAGAATGTAAAAATATAAACATGCTGACTAAAGACCAAACATCTACTTTAATTTCTATTATAGATAAATTAGAAGAATCTCCTTTAAAAACTGAATTTTTGCAACAATTGAGTAGTTTAATAACTCGTAGTGAAGAAGTCCAGAAAAATATAACTCCCATAAGTATGAAAGAAATATATAATAGATTTAAAAGCCCTAGTCAACAAATAACCATAAGAGATTTACAAGAAGAAATTAAAACCCTTAAACAAGAAATACAAGAATTAAAAGAAAACGATATATCTTTAGAATATAGACTATTAGAATTAGAAGGGAAAAATATTATAAAAAATCAAGAAAATAATGATGCAAGTACTAGTAAATCTAAAGATATAAAAGATGAAAGTTATATTAGTCTATTAAATTTAATGACAACACATAAATGGCATGTAGAAATAACTCTAATAATAAAAGAAGAAAAATTTAACACTATAGCCCTAGTAGACTCAGGAGCAGATGTAAACTGCATCCAAGAAGGATTAATACCAACAAAATATTATGAAAAAACTTTAGAAAAAGTAACTAGCGCCAATGGATCTAGAATGCATATCCAATATAAATTATCTAATGTAAAAATATGTAAAAATAAAATTTGTTATAATACCTCTTTTGTACTAATAAAAAATATGAATACGCCAGTAATATTAGGAACCCCATTTTTAACTCTATTATACCCTTTTCAGGTAACTGAATTAGGATTAAAAACTAGTATTTTGGATAAAGAAATCTGTTTTGAATTCATAAAACCACCAAAAACCAGAGAATTAAATTTATTAAAAGAATCTTCGATAAGTCAAGTAGAAATAAAAAAGAAACAAATAAATATGCTAAATAAAGAAATAAAATTTAAAAGAATAGAAGAACAATTAAAGAGTCAAAATATTAAAAAGATTATAAAAGAATATCAGGAGAAAATAGAAAAGGAAATATGTGAATTAAACCCTACAGCTTTTTGGCATAGAAAAAGATATACAATAGAACTACCTTATATAAATAATTTTGATGAAAAACAAATACCTACAAAATCTAGGCCAATACAAATGAATCAAGAATATCTAGAATATTGTAAAAAAGAAATTCAAGATTATTTAGATAAAGGATTAATTAGACCATCTAAATCACCCTGGAGCTGTACAGGGTTTTATGTAATGAAAGCATCAGAAATAGAACGAGGAGCACCTAGATTAGTGATTAACTATAAACCTCTAAATAAAGTATTAAAATGGATTAGGTATCCTTTACCTAATAAAAATGATTTAATCAAAAGAGTATACGATGCAACAATATTCTCTAAATTTGATTTAAAATCAGGATATTATCAAATTTCTGTAAAAGAAGAAGATAAATATAAAACAGCTTTCGTAGTACCTTTTGGACATTACGAATGGAACGTAATGCCGCAAGGTTTAAAAAATGCCCCAAGTGAATTTCAGAATATAATGAATGATATTCTAATGCCTTATGTAAAATTTTCAATTGTATACTTAGATGATATATTAATTTTTTCAAAAAACATAACAGAACATATTAATCATTTAGATATATTTATAGAATTAATCAAAGAAAATGGATTAGTAGTATCAGCTAAAAAAATTAAAATATTTCAAACAAAAATAAGATTTTTAGGATATGAAATTTATCAAAATACTATAATACCAATACAAAGATCCCTAGAATTTGCAGAAAAATTTCCAAGTGAAATAAAAGATAAACAACAATTACAAAGATTTTTAGGATGTGTAAATTATATAGCAGAATTTATTCCTAATATTAGAATTATATGTGCACCATTATATAGAAGACTTAGAAAAAATCCACCCTCATGGGATGAAAATATGACACAAGCTATAGAAAAAATAAAAGGATTAGTAAAAAAGATCCCTTGTCTAGGAATTCCAGACCCACAAGCTTGTTTGATAATAGAAACCGATGCATCAGATTTAGGCTATGGGGGAATTTTAAAACAAAAAGTTTTAGAAAATTCTAAAGAACAGATTGTCAGGTATCATTCTGGTATTTGGCATCCTTCACAACAAAAGTATTCTATAGTTAAAAAAGAAATCCTTTCAATAGTTTTATGTGTTCAAAAATTTCAAGATGATGTATTTAATAAAAAGTTTTTAATAAGAACTGATTGTAAAGCAGCTCCAAATGTTTTAGTAAAAGATGTTAAAAACTTAGTTTCAAAACATATTTTTGCCAGATGGCAATCTATATTATCATGTTTTGATTTTGAAATCGAACATATAAAAGGAAAAGATAATTTTTTACCAGATTTCTTAACAAGAGAGTTTTTACAGGCTTCATCATGAGTACTAAGCCAGTGAACAAAGATCAATATGGTCCTCCACTGGGATCACAAAAAAGCAAAGAACAATATAATTCCCCACTGGAATTACAAGAAGCAGCTATGTCAAGAAATCATTATCCCACACTGGGAATAGAAAAAGCAACCTCCTCAGTATCGTTAAGGCCTCAAACCTCTCAGGCCCAAACCAAAGCCCAGTCCACATTAGCTGAAATACTAAAAACACCTCCTCCTCAAATATCCAAAAATCCTCTTATTAAAAATAGATTTTCTCCTTTACAATATCCTAATGTTCTAATAAGCCCAAAAGACTTTATGAACAAAAAAGTCCAAGAGCCAGCCTCTGAAGAATATTTAGAAAAACCTGAGACCATTCCCATTATTATGCTAGAAAAATCTTGGATTTATGACAATATTAGAAAAATAACCAACCATCTTTTCCCAAAAGACTTTCATTATCCAGCAATAAGTCTAGAAAAAACCAGGACTTTCTATGAGTTTATTTTAGTAGATACAGATTCCGTTGAAATATACCATACCAGAGACAGCCAAAACAATATATTATTTTCAAAAATAAAAATCCTTAGAATTTTATCTCCAGAAGATTGGAAACAACCCATTCATGAGAATAATAATTTCTCCAGAACTTTTATCCCTCAGTCTTATAATTATTATGATTATATAGAAGCATGGACTAAAGCATTACTAGTAAACCCTGGAAACCATTCATGGTTCATATGGTTTAAAAGAGGCATATCCTTGAAGTTCCCAAAATGGTTTATTAAGTGGTTCGCAGATTTTGGACCACTTCCAACAATATTTCCTCCAGAAGTTTATGATGTGTATCAGTATTTCCGAGAGAAGACATCTTTCGACTCCGGATATAGACTAATTTCGTTTATAGCTACTCAATCTATCACATGGATAGTAGCTTGGGATTATGAGATAGAACCTGCCTATGAAAATGTAGATATCAAACAATTGTCTAGAAGATTCAAGATCAAGTGGTGGCAGAAGTTCAATACTGAATTGATAACCAAGGCAAATATAGATAAGTGGCAAGAAAATCATCGTCAAAGAAGAGAAGGAGCAAGTATAAGTCAAGCTTTAACCCAAGAATCGTTATTTTTAGCAGAAAAGCAAAAATTAATGGCAGAGTTAGCAGCCGCAACATCCATGAAAGACTTTGAACAGATAATTAGAGAAAAATCAGCCACGTCAAAAGCAGATTCTGAAGAAAGCACTCAAGCAAATCCGTTTGAAATGTTTGATTAGAAGAACAAGACAAAAAGAAAAAGAAGAAGTGATATGAAGATAAAAAGCAAATCTGAAAAAGAAGATATGTCGAAGACCAAGACAAAAAGATAAAAAAGTATCAAAACAAAAGAAGAAACAACTGATTGCAAGAAGACAAAATTGGAAAAAGAAGATGTGACAACAAAAAATATTACGGGATATGATAAAGGGTAATCATGTAAATAATCTAAGGATAGTTTTGTAAATTATGTAGTATCTAGAATTATGTATCTCTCTATAAATAGCCTCTTCAGTTAGCGAAGAAGGCAGAGTGTGTTTAAGTGTTTACAAAAATCCTTGTATTGAAGTTTTTCCGAATGAAGTTTTTAGTTTCTTTCTATGTAAGTCTATCGATCTTTATTTGCTTACAAGTTTTTATACTTTCTATATTCTCATATCTCTGATGTTTTATTAATCTGAGAATCATTTTAATCGATCCATATTTTTAATCGATCCATAAAGTTTGGTATCAGAGCCATATATATATATATATATATATATATATATATATATATATATATATATATATATATATATATTTATATATTTATATATTTATATATTTATATATTTATATATTTATATATTTATATATTTATATATTTATATATTTATAAAATCTATAAATACAATATTTACATATTTTTATATTTTTATATTTATATATTTATATATTTATATATTTACATATTTATATATTTACATATTTATATATTTATATATTTATATATTTATATATTTATATATTTATATATTTATATATTTATATATTTATATATTTATATATTTATATATTTATATATTTATATATTTATATATTTATATATTTATATATTTATATATTTATATATTTATATATTTATATATTTATATAGTTATATATTTATATATTTATATATTTATATATTTATATATTTATATATTTATATATTTATTTATATCTTTGTATATTTATATATTTATATATTTAAGAAAAAGTTAAAAATTTAGATATTAAATTTTAAAATAATATTATATTTTTAAAAACAAATATTAGAAAATGGTTTAAAAATATATAAAAATTATATTTACATGTACAAAATATTAAAGATATATATTTATATGTTAATATATTTATTTATATCTTTGTATATTTATATATTTAAGAAAAAATTAAAAATTTAGATATTAAATTTTAAAATAATATTATATTTTTAAAAACAAATATTAGAAAATGGTTTAAAAATATATAAAAATTATATTTACATCTACAAAATATTAAAGATATATATTTATATCTTTACATATTTATATATTTATATATTTATATCTTTATATATTTATATCTTCATATATTTATATATTTATATCTTTACATATTTATATATTTATATCTTTATATATTTATATATTTATTTATTTATTTATTTATATATTTATATATTTATATCTTTATATCTTTATACATTTATATCTTTATATATTTATATATTTAAAAAAAATTTAAAATATAAGTTTATACACAATGAAAATAAATTATAAATATTATAATATAATGGTATATTAGTATAGTATAGTATATTTGTATTCTAATTTTTAATTAAACTAAAATTACGCTAATAGTGTATAATAATGTATGAGGGGATAATAAATTTAATCCAATTACTTATATATATATATATATATATATATATATATATATATATATATATATATATATATATATATATCCTTTTTTAACTTTTTTCTTTTTAAAGTTCTCACCTTTTACATTGTTTTTAAACTCTATCATTTTTACTATATTATCTTCCTCATTTCCTATCATATTCTATTTTATCTTTATAATAATTAGTCTTCTTTTATAGAATACTTTATTTTCTATTTTTATTATTTATTTTCTTATAATTTAAATTAATTAATATTATTTTAACATTTATTTTTATGATTTTTACTATAATAAATCGAATTAAATGGTTCGATAATATCAATTAATTAAAATCATCACAACAAAAACTTAGATAACTACATTAAAATTATTAATTTTAAAAATATAAAATATATTTAAAAAAACTCAAATTAGATTGGAAATAAAATAGAATAAATAAATATTTTTTACTTTATATTATATTTAAGTGTGTGCATAAATATTGACCTTCTTAACTATAAAGAAACAGTAGAAAAATATAAAGATAGTATTTGAAGTGAATTTTGAAGATAAAGACTATTTTTATATAAATTTATTCTAGTATATCAATTAACAATAATAATACATAAAATTTAAAAACTAAACTAAAAAAGTAAGTTTAAATTTATAAAAAAATACATTACTAAAAGTATCATATTATATTAAGATTTTCATTATTTTCGTTAATTATAAATTTAAATGTGTTTCATAAATAAAATTATAAATTTAAATGTATTTCCACTTTTGATCCATCATAAATAAAAATAAATAGTCTCTTATAAATATTGTTCTATTTTAATCCATCATTAAATTTGTTTCATTTACGAATTTGATGACTTATCATATTAGTAAAAATTTGGATGAAATAATTATGTATAATACTTTTTTAGTATATTATGTTTTTAAATTTGTTAATAGAGAAAAAGTTTCAGAATTCAAAATGTTAAATACTTTTAAATATTAAAATTGACTTTATAAAAAATTAGGAAAAAAACAATTAATCCAAAAATATAATAATGATAAAAATATTATAAAAAAGAGTTCAAAAATGTATTATAATATTTTCAATTTTAGTTTAATTATATTTTTAATTCTCAAAGTAGAATAATATATTGTAATTATTTTAATTTAATAAAATATAATTTAAATTTTTAATACTAAAATTAAAATATTAAATAATAATAAATTTAATTCTTTAAATTTAGTATTTAGAAACTAAAATTATAGTTTCTCTGTTTTAAAAAATTAAAATAAATATTTAAAAATAAAAATAAAAACTAGTATTATCTTAAATTTATTAAAAGTATAATTAAATCTCTATTTTCTTATGCAATTTTAGAACTTTTTTAATGAAAATCCAATATATAAAAAAGTTAAAATTTTAAAAAGGCACAACATTAACTTATATTAACTATTTTTTTGAAAAAGCCGACAAGAAAAACTTGACTTTGAAAAAAAAAAGTTAATAATTTTGAAGTTATTTAAGTGATGAGTACAAAGGTTGGAAATACAAAGGTTGGATTTCTTGAGCCTCAATCCGAAGTATACGGATTTCTTGACCCTCAATCCATCCAAAAATCTGGAAATACAAAGGTTGGAATCCAACAATATATGCAAACATGGATGAGTGACTCAAAAAGACATATATATTTGGCTCCATACATTGAAGGGTTAGTATTTTAATTTGTATTTTAATTTATATTTTTGTAACTAATTTTTATGTCATACAATGTAGGTCCCATTGGCGAGTTAATTGTAATCATGCCCGGGATTACACTGTGGTGTGGTTTTGTTCATTACATTGGAAACCGAGTCAAGAAATGAAAAGCTTATTACAAGGGTAACTTTATCTTTTATTCATTAATTATATTTTTAAATTGTGAATACATATTGAATAATATATGACTTTTTTCACTTAGAATCGTTTCGGAACTAATGTTCTAAGTGGAAAACCTAGAACAAAGACTTTGCAGTTCATTTATCCTAAGGTTAGAAACTTATTTATATAAGTGAATACCATAATTATTTTTTGTATTTAAATTTTGAAAATAATATTATGTTTTTTTCATCATTTCGGTGTAATAAGCAAACAAACTCGTTTGAATGTGGTTACTATGTAATGTATTGGATGAGAGCCATAATTTGTGCGGGTTTAATTGATTCTTGGACTGGAGGTAATTACTTTTAACATTAGTTAAGTTTATTTAACTTTATTCATGTTGCATGTTTACAATAGTCAAATTCATGTTTCGGGTATTTCAAGATCCATCTCCATTACCAGAATCGATATTACACAAATTAGAGAACAATGGGCAAAATTTTTTGTTCAACAATTCTAGTACATAATTTTTTAAGTTCTTGTTCATATTATATTGTGTGTATTATGTAGTTTAGGTAGCTTAGTTTGTATTAACTTTTAGTTTGTAATAGATTTTTTAGTTTGTATGTTTGTATTATATTGTTTTATTATGTAGTTTGAATTATATAATATTATATTTTTAATTTACTAGCTAAAGAAAACTGAACCTCTGGACTGTCTGGTTGTAATATTTACAGGTTTTAGTTGTAAAACAGAATAAATAAACCCAATTTTAAAAAAAAAACAGCAAATTTACGTCGCATATGGCATATGCGACGTAAATTACGTCGCATATGGTATATGCGACGTAAATTTACGTCGCGTATTGGTATATGCGACGTAAATTTACGTCGCATATTCCATATGCGACGTAAATTTGCTTGTTTTTTTATTTTCGAAAGTTTTTACGTCTCGTTTAGTGGTATATGCCACGCAAAATTACGTCGGGTCTTGATAATCGACGTAAATCTACGTCGGGCTAAAGGGTCCGACGTAAATTTACGTCTCCCGTTTTAACGTCGGACTTAAATACGACGTAAAAAGCCCTAAATACCCGACGTAAAAGCCCCTTTTGCACTAGTGAAGTTTCCTGATCTATAAATTTATTGAGCAAAATTGGAGGTATGTTGAATATAAATTTAAGTATATTTTTAATTTATTTAAATATGGTTTATTTTTAGTATTTATAAAATAGATTAATTTTAAATTTTAAATTTTTCTAGCAGTCTATTTTTAATCTTTGTTATTAATTATGTTAAAAATGAAAAATATTAATTAGTATACTTAAACTAAAAAATATTTTAACTAAAGATAAATATATTTTTATAAATAATTTAATTAAATAATATATTTATTATCTAATGTATATTGATATAAATTTGTTTTTGGTATATCAATTATATGACAACAACCATGGTTAAGTAATTAATAATAATAAAGCAATAAATTTAAAAATTAGATTAAAAATAAAGTATTATAAAATAAAATTGTAATAATTTGATTAAAATTGTAAATTTTTAATTAATTAAGTTAATGAGGAATTACAATGTGATAATTTGATGTGTTTAATTTTTTTTAATATAAATTTTTAAAATATAATTTAATTTCAATTGAAATTTTCAATTGAAAAATAAATTAAAGAATATTTGTTAATAAACTTTTCTTAAACAATGTATTGAATAGTTAATATCACTCTAGTCTTAATTTATTACAATTTAAATTTTTAATAATTTTGATTTAATTTTAATAATATTTTTATTTTAGTAATTTAAAATTAAAGTTAATCTTCATTTTGTTAATATTGAGACCAAATTTTATTTTTAAAGTATATTTTAAAAATTAAATTATTTTTAAAAAATAAATTACTTTTAAAAAATAAATTGTAAAAAATATACTAAAATAATTAAAGTATAATTATAAAAAAATAAATTAAAATATAATAAAAAAATAATATTCATTAGTGACCGATTTTAATTCAGTCGCTATTTTCTCATTAGCTGACCGATTTCAATTCGGTCACTATTTCAATTTGTAATTCGGTCGCTAAATTAGTCACTAAATGATTTTTTTATTTTAGTATTGAATAGCCACCGATTTAGCAATCGAAAGTTTGCGACGCAAACTATTGGTCGCTATTTCGGTCGCTAAATAAAAAAGTGAAACCAAATCATATTTCGGTGGCTAAATCGGTCGCTAAATTGCGACCGAATTAACTTGGTCACTAATTGCGACTGAATTAAATTGGTCGCTAATTGCAACCAAAATTAAATCAGTCGCTAATTGCGACCAAAATTAAATCGGTCGCTAATTGCGACCAAAAAAATTCGATCGCTAAATTCGGTCGCTAAATGTGTTTTTTCTTGTAGTGTAAGTGTGAACATTATGGCAAGTTAGGTCACAAGATTAACAAGTGTTATACATTACATGGTCGTCCTCCTCGATCTGCTGAAGTTGTTTAGACCAATCTTTCCCCACCTTTATCTGTTGGGGATCATCCTTCTTTTGTTGCATCCGACATGCCTGCTATGTTCAACAAATTTCTTAAATGGTATAAGGATCAACAGTCTTCTAGTTCCACTATATCTGTCACACATACAAATACATATTTTGCTGGTCTGACCCAATCATTTTCTCAAGTAAGTTCCCAGGAAAGACATGTATAAAAAGGTAATAACATTCGATGATAACTCAAAGCAATATAATGGGAAGAGGGATTACGTGTAGAACGAATACCTTTTCGGAGGGCAATGGGAAGGTCAGACTCATGTGTCAGATCCGGAGGAGACAGAGTAGTTGGCACTTGAGTGAAGTCACATGGCGGTGGTTGTGATTGGTTTCGACAACTATAAATTTGAAGAGGCAGTGGAGAAGAAGCTGACTGTGGAGCAGGAACTAATGGTGAAGAAGACACAGTTAGATGGTCACAAACAACATGAACATTAAATGTACTAGGAGTGTTGACAAGATTGGATGGAGACAAAGGTGAAGATTGACTTTTAAAATAAAAAGACAACTCATCAAAGGTAACATCTGCAGACACAAAATAACGGTTAAGAAAAGGAGAAAAACATTTGTATCCTTTTTGTGATCTTGTAAACCCTAAGAAAACACATTTATGTGATCTAGGAGAAAGCTTGTCAAGACCAGAACTGAAATTATGAACAAAACATGTAGATCTAAAAACTCTCAGAGGTAAAGGATGAAGTGGTTCATGAGGGAATAAAATAGAATGAGGTATTTTATTATCTAAAACCGAAGAAGGCATGCGATTAATGAGATAACATGTAGTAAGAAGAGCATCACCCCAAAAATGTTGAGGAACATCTCCATGAATTAAAAGTGTGTGAGTTGTTTCAATAAGATGTCTATTTTTACATTCAGCTACACCATTTTGTTGGGGTGTATAAGCACAAGAAGTTTGATGCAAAATACCGTGAGAAGTCATGAATTGTTTAAAAGAATGAGAAAGATATTCACGATCATTATCACTACGCAAAACTTTAATAGAAACACCGAACTGAGTTTGAATTTCATTAAAAAAAGTTTGAAAGATATGAAATAATTTACACTAATGCAAAAAAGGCTTTTTATGTCGGTTAAAATGAGCTTTTTACGTCGGTTAAAGAGGCGACATAGATACAGGGGTCATAGAAAGTATGACTTTTTACGTCGATTGTGATGAACCGTCATAGAAAGTATGACTTTTTATGTCGGTTGTAATGAACCGACATAGAAAGTAATGGACTTTTTACGAAAATTGTCACTTGGTAGGATTCGAACCCATTACATTAGAGTCTAGAATTAGACCAACCACTACACTAATACGATTTTAATTTATTTATTCATATTATATTTTTATTATACTTTATAATATATTATTTTATTATCTCGTTTAAGAGATTTGTGTCTAGCAAGATTCGAACCCAGTACCTTAGAGTTGGAGACTGATACTCCAACCACTAAACTACTACGAATTTCCGATACATAACTTACAAATAAATTATATTTATATACAAAATATATAAATACAAATATATTTATATATTTTGATATATAAATATTTATATACTTATATAATTAATTTTTTTTATTTAATATACACTTTCTATGTCGGTTAAATTTCAACCGACATAGAAAGTACTTTTATGTCGGTTAAAAATTTAACCGACATAAAAAGTACTTTCTATGTCGGTTAAAATTTAACCGACATAAAAAGTGAATTTGTCCACATACCATGTCGGTTATATAACAACCGACATAAAAAGTTCATAATATTATTACAAAAATGCTACCGCCCTATATACTATGACGGGTGGATTACAACCGTGATAAAATGTCGTCATAGAATCATATTTTTCCACTAGTGTTAGAACGATTTTTCATCAAAAATAACCAAGTGCATATGGAATAATCATCAATGAAAGTAACAAAGTATTGAAAACCTAAAGTAGGCTCAACGTGGCTAGGTCCCCAAATATCAGAGTGAACCACGGCAAAAGGGGACGAGGCAGCACGTGTGAAACTACGAGGAAAGGAAGTACGACTATGCTTGCCTAATTGACATGACTCACACGCCAAACTAGATAAGTTGGACAAGGCAGGGACAAGCTTCTATAATTTGGCAAGACTTGGATGACCTAACTGAGCATGAAGAAGAGAGGGAGACTCCATAACTGTATTAACATGTGTAGAGGGACGAAGATAATAAAGACCATGAGACTCACATCCTGTGCCAATCACTTGTTTCGAACTCCGGTCTTGTAAACATACAAAATTTTTGGTAAAAGTAACAACACAATCAAGAGAACGAGTTAGACAACTGATGGATAACAGGTTAAAAGAAGACCCAGGGACATAAAAAACATTATCAATGGTTAAAGAAGGAAAAAGTTTAACCGTTCCAATACCATGAGATGATACTCTAGAGCCATCAGCTAGTGTAACAGATATAGTGTGATGAGTGGCTCCTGAATAAAAAACTCGCAGATAAAAGTGGGAAAAGATCGGTCTGATTTACTTATTTAATAATTTATCTAAAGACTCCCCTACCTCCTTTATATTATATTTTTATTATTCATTACATTTTTTAGAAGTTTGACTTATTACCAGATTATTGTCATTGTCAAGATTCGAATCTAGTACCTTAGAGTTATACCTGAAACTCCAACCACTAAGTTACTAGGATTTTTCAATAATAACTTAAAAATAAATTATATTTATATACAAATAAATGTATATCCGTATAAATATATAAATATAAAATCTATAAATACAAATATATTTATATATTTTAATATATATTTAAATATTGCTATATTTATATATTTATATATTTATGTATTTATATATTTATGTATTTATATATTTATGTATTTATATATTTATGTATTTATATATTTATGTATTTATATATTTATATATTTATGTATTTATATATTTATGTATTTATATATTTATGTATTTATGTATTTATCTATTTATATATTTATGTATTTATATATTTATGTATTTATATATTTATGTTTTTATATATTTAAAATTTAATTTATAAGATGGAAAAAAAATCTTAATATCTTGAAGTAGAGATGAAAGAAAAGAAAAAGACAAGAACCCTAATATTTTAAAAAAGAATTTATAATATAAACATTAAAATATTAAATATAATATTAGACTTTTCAAAAGATAATAAACGTTTTTAATTCATTATTTATAAATTTAATTAATTAAAAAATATTAATATTATTTGTTCATCATTTAAGAAAAAAATTTAAAATATAAATATATTAAATATTAAAAACAATATTATATTTTTAAAAACAAATTTAAAAAAAAGGTTTAAAAACATATATAAATTATATTTACATATACAAAATATTAAAGATTGAAAGCAATGAGTGAGAAATTGATGGAAATGTCCCTACATTCCCAAGAGATGATTTTGATGATGATCTACATTTAAGTCAACACCATTCAAGATGAATTAAGGACAAACTAAATTTATGACGTTGGTGACAATGTAAAATATTTTCCTACATGTCCAAGATATGTTTTTGATAAAGATTATGATTCAAGCAAGCCCAAGATGAGTCCTGAAGACTAGATAGAGTCTTAGAATACTGGATATGGAGGTACAAGTTGATGAAGTAATATTATGCATAAGCCTCCAAAGCAAAAGTGTGATAAAATTCATTACATGATATTTTTCTCTGTCATAATCAATTATGATGTATCAGAAATGGAAAAATTGATTTTCTCTATCATAATTGATTATACTGGTAGCATAATCAATTATGGCAATTCAAATTTAAAAAATATATTTGTTTTGAAGAATAAATATTTTTGAATATATCCTGATTTTTATTCACAAAAATATTAATGTCCAACGACCATTTTCTGATGCTATTTTTCTATTTAATTAAGTTTTGATGAAAAATAAAAAACACACATTTACAGAATTCTAAAATACAATTTACATTCAATCAGTTTTTAGAAAAGAATTTTGAGCAAGGCAACAGAGATATTTTACACATTTTGAGAAAACTCTCTTCTCTACTGCCTTTTGTGCTCTCATTGTTAATCATACTTGTTCTTGGAGATTGGTATTCTGCAGGCTTCTACAATTTGTTGTCTCCATTACCCAGGTGTGACTATTCTTATTTTTATTACCTTCATCCTTTTTGTATTGGTGGAAAAGGAGGTGTTTTTCATCCCTAGTGCGATTCTAGGGAGGTGTTCATCCTTAGTGAGATTCTAAGGATGTGTTTTTTCATCCTTTAATTTGTTCAGAGGAGGTGTTCATCCCTAGTGGGATTCTAGGGAGGTATTCATCCTTAGTGGGTTTCTAAGGAGGTGATTGTCTTTTTAATTAGTTTACTTTTTACTGGTTCTTCTGCTGAGTTGATTGTAATTTGTAAACTAAATTTGAAAGATAGTGCATTGGGAGTCACTCTTGTTTTAAGAGTTGACTGGGAGCTGGATGTAGGGTTGGCTATGCCCGAACAAGTATAAATCTCTCTGTGCTCTTCTCTTTCCCTTATCTCTTTCTTTTTTTCCTGATTATATTATCGCTTCCGCTTTATCTGTGTTCAAACAAATTATTTACTCAAATAAATTTTTAATTTGACATCTATTTTAATTTGTGTATCTATTCACCCCCCCTTTAGATACCATTTGTCTAACAAGTGGTATCAGAGCTTGGTTAGATAAAATATTTCTAAACGATCTGTCAAGATGTCTATGCAGAATCAGGATTACAGGGAAGGAGCCTCAATAAACAGACCACCACTATTTGAAGGAGAAGACTATCAGTTTTGGAAAACGAGAATTGAAATATTTTTACAAGCACTAGATTATGGTGTTTGGGATGCTGTACTCAATGGTCCCTACATTCCGATGAGAACAACGGAATCTGGAGCTGTTCCAAAGACTTTTGATCAATGGACGCAGATGAAAACAACCATGCCCAATATGAGGTAAGAGCCCGAAACGCTATTGTTTCTGCCTTAACTCGTAATGAATTTTTCAGGGTCTCACAATGCAAGACGGAAAAAGAAATATGGGACACTCTTGAAGTAACACATGAAGGAACAAATGAAGTAAAGCGATCACGTAAGAACACACTCATTCAGGAGTATGAATTATTTCAAATGCAGCAAAATGAAAGCATCACATATTTCCAGACACGCTTCACACATATAATAAATCACTTTAAAGCATTAGAAAAAAGTTATGACAATGAGGAATTGAGCACAAAGATCTTAAAATCCTTAGACAGGAATTGGCAACCAAAGGTCACTGCTATTACAGAATCAAAGGATCTCACAAAAATGAAGATTGCTACTCTATTTAGAAAGCTGCGAGAACATGAGATGGAGCTACAAAGATTAAAGAACGGTGAACAGAATCAAACCAAGAAGATAGCTCTAAAAGCAGAAAAATCTTCACAAGGAGAAAGCGAAAATGAAGGTAAGTTTTCGGAATCTGATATGTCTCTTTTTGTTAAACAATTTTCTCATTTTATGAAGAACAGGAAAAAGAGACAGCAAAGAAAGGAGAAAACAAATAAATTCCATTGCTATGAATGTGGAAAACCTGGTCATATCAAACCAGACTGTCCGGAACTTAAGAAAGAGAAGAAAGATGTGAAAGAGAAGAATGATACCTATAAGAGCAAACACAAAGCTTAAATTGCTTGGGAGGATAATGATTCTTCCACAACACAAGAGAGTTCTTCCGAAAGCAGTGATGGAGAAGAAGAAGCAAATCTTTGCTTGATGAAAAAAAGTGATGATGAAACCTCATCACAGGTAAGTAGTACAAATTCCTTAAATGAATATGATGAGTTATTTAAAGAATATCAAGATATGTATGAAGGTTTTACCAGGTTATCTAAGAAATACAATGCACTTAGGCAAAAGTTTAATGCATTAGAAAATACTGTTGGTATTCTTGAACAAGAAAATGAGTGCTTAAAGAAAGATGTTGAGAAATTTAAAACTTTGTCTAAAACTAAAGAAGTTGCTAAACCTTGTGAAAATTGTAATCTTTTGGAAAATGAGATTTTCAAGTTAGAGAAAATAATAAGCAAGTTTTCAAAATCTTCTAAAAATCTTGATTCTATATTAGGTTATCAAAGAGGGAATTCTAGCAAAGCTGGACTTGGTTACAAACCCAAAGAAAGTCTAGAACCTCATAAAACTATTTTTGTGAAAGAGTCAAGGAAAAAAGATGTGAAACCAATTTCAAAAACTTTAAGAAACTCATTTAGACCTTTTCAAAGAAAACCAACATGTTTTTATTGCATGAAATTAGGTCATACATCAAATAGATGTTACATAAAAAATTTTGGCATATCTAATGGAAAATATGAATGGGTGCCTAAAGGAACAAAGCATTTATACATGTCTAGATGATAGTTTGAGCATCTAATTGATTATCAGAATCGAAATTTTTTTTCTTGTTGTCATAATCAATTATGTTGAAAGTTTGAATTTTGAAAGTTTGAATTTATGAAAATTTGAAATTATTAAGGTTTGAAATTTTGCAATTTGAGATTTTTGAAATTTGAAAATTTGTAGTTTGAGATTTGTTTTTAAAATTTGCAGTATGAGATTTTTGAAATTTGAAATTTTGCAATTTGAGATTTTTGAAATTTGAAATTTTGTAGTTTGAGATTTTGAAATTTGAAATTTTTGCAGTTTGAGATTTATGAAATTGAATTTGAATTGGAATTTGAAATTTGGAATTTGTTGGAATTTGAATTTGAAATTTGAAATTTGTTGCAATTTGAATTTGAAATTTGGAATATGAGTGCATTTGAATTTGAAAGTTGCCTAAATAAGAAGACTGCAATTGAGGGAAACTACTACATTTCATTCCATTATCTCTATAATCATTCTATTCCCCTATCTTCTCTCTCTTCATTTGTCTTGGGTACCCTAGATATTGCCTCCTTAATATGATGTTCTTCTCTATGACACTTTGTAATGCATTATCTTCTCTACCTTGATTTATGTACTAATATGTGTAAATTTGTCCTCAGTTTCTATTACAATATTTTTCATAATTATCAATGAAACAGGGAGATATTTTGATGATATTAATCTGTGTGAAACAGGGGGAGATTTTTTTTCTCTTATAATATTTTTTATGATTATCAATGAAACAGAGGGAGATTTTTTGATGAATTAAAATATGTGTGAAATTATTTCCTATTTCTAAATTAAGCAAGGGGAGTTAAGAGAAGTCTTTGCTCATATGAGTTAGGGGGAGTCTTGTTATTAATATATCTAGGGGGAGATTAAGAGACTCTGACACTTGATACAAATCTGTGCTAATCTGTTCTAATCTTGAGCTGACTATATAGAGTCAAGCATTTTAATTCATTTTAGGTGTTTCCTTGATCATCATCAAAAAGGGGGAGATTGAAAGCAATGAGGGGGAGATTGATGGAAATGTCCCTACATTCCCAAGAGATGATTTTGATGATGATTCAAGTCAACTACATTCAAGTCAACACCATTCAAGATGAATTAAGGACAAGCTGAATTTATGATGTTGGTGACAATGTGAAACATTTTCCTACATGCCCAAGATATGTTTTTGATAAAGATGATGATTCAAGAAAGCGCAAGATGATTCCTGAAGACTAGAGAGAGTCTTAGAATACTGGACATGGAGGTACAAGTTGATGAAGTAATATTATGCATAAGCCTCCAAAGCACAAGTGTGATAAAATTCATAACATGATATTTTTTACTGTCATAATTAATTATGATGCATCAGAAATGGAAAAATGATTTTCTCTATCATAATTGATTATATTGGTAATATAATCAATTATGGCAATTCAAATTTTAAAAAAATATATTCGTTTTAAAGAATAAATGTTTTTGAATACATCCTGATTTTCTCTATGATATTATTAATGTCCAACGACCATTTTCTGATGCTATTTTTCTATTTAATTAAGTTTTGATAAAAAATAAAAAACACACAATTACAGAATTCGAAAATACAATTTACATTCAATCAGTTTTGAGAAAAGAATTTTGAGCAAGGCAGTAGAGATATTTTACACCTTTTGAGAAAATCCTCTTCTCTACTATTTTTTGTGCTTTCATTGTTAATCACACTTATTCTTGGAGATTGGCATTCTACAGGCTTCTACAATTTGTTGTCTCCATTATCCAGGTGTGTCTGTTCTTATTTTTATTACCTTCATCCTTTTTGTATTGGTGAAAAGGGGGTGTTTTTCATCCCTAGTGTGATTCTAGGGAGGTGTTCATCCTTAGTGGGATTCTAAGGAGGTGTTTTCATCCTTTGATTTGTTCAGAGGAGGTGTTCATCCCTAGTGGGATTCTAGGGAGGTGTTCATCCTTAGTGGGTTTCTAAGGAGGTGATTGTTTTTTTAATTAGTTTACTTTTTACTGGTTCTTCTGCTGAGTTGATTGTAATTTGTAAACTGAATTTGAAAGATAGTGAATAAGTTGTCACTCTTGTGTTAAGAGTTGACTGGGAACCGGATGTAGGGTTGACTATACCCGAACTAGTATAAATCTCTGTGTGCACTTCTCTTTCCCTTATCTCTTTCTCCTTTCCTGATTATATTATTGCTACCATTTTATCTGTGTTCAAACAAATTATTGACTCACAAATAAATTTTTTGTTAGAAATGTAGGTTAAGATCAAGAGGGGGGGGGGTGAATTGATCTTTGAAAGATTTTTGCAATTTACAGATTATCTATTTCAAAGATTAAGAATTCTGACCAGTTCTTGAATCAAACACAGCAAACAATCATAGCAAAGGCAGTGACAGAATTAAAGAGAGAAAGGTTTAGAAAGATACAACCAAGATTTATACTAGTTCACCCAATCCCAGGGCTACGTCCAGTTTCCAGCCAAATTCCAGCTGGGTTCCACTAGATTGAACGTTTTACAGATTACAACTTCAATCTCACACTCAATCTACCACAAGAACCAAAATTCCAGTCCTTGCACCTAAACCTTCACCAAGAACCAATTTCCAGTTCTTGAACAACCCTGCAGCCAAATTCCAGCCACAGAAATTAGTGCCCACACTTCTAGGCACCCACAATACAGAAAAGAAAAGTAAAGAAACAAAGAGAAGAAACTAGAACACTCAAAGCAGTTTTATGCAGCTCTGCAGAATGAGTTTCTTCACCAAAAGAATGCAAATATTTCCTCAAGAAAGAACTTCTAAGAACTTCATAAAACTAGCGCGATTATCTCTTGAAAGTAGGACTTATGATTGCTTGATTGATTGCCAAATATATATTTTAAAATGTTCAAGCAATTCTATTTATATAGAAGTTTTTCCAAACTACTGGTTTATTTAATCTGTTAAAATAATCTTTTAATCTGTTAAAAGTCTTGTTTTAATCTGTTAAAACTTCTTTTAATCTGTTAAAATGTTTCTTGATTATTTTCAGATTTGTTTTAAGCTGATATGACAACGTTTATATAAATTAAAACTCTTTGTAAAAAATCTTTCAAATTGTTTTAATCGATTGTTTAGATCTTTTAATCGATTAAAATACTGCTAAAGATTTTCATAAAACTTTGTAAGTGATTTTAACTGATAACAATCTGTTTTAATCGATTAAAACACTTTGGAAAAAGTTCACTTAGTTATTTTAATCGATTGAAACGCATTTTAATCGATTAGAATTCTGCCAAAAGATCTCATAAAACTTTCTAAGTTATTTTAACTAATAACATACTTGTTTTAATCGATTAAAACCTTCTGGAAAAATCTTAGTTGTTTTAATCGATTATTTCGCATTTGTATTGATTAAAATACTAACAGAACAACTTTCAAAACACTTCAAGTTATTTTAATCGATTATTTCGAGTTTGTAGCGATTAAAATTCTTCCAGAACACTTTTCAAAATATTCTAAGTCATTTTAATCGATTATATCAATTCTATATCAGTTAAAATACTGGTAGAAGGTTTTCAAAATTCCTTCTAATGAAAACAATCAATTATTTCGAAAACATATCAGTTAAAAACCTGTTACAAAAGTGTTAAGAACATTTTAGCTGATAAAGATCATATACTATTAGTTAAAATAGTTACTTAAAAACCATTTAACAAAAATACTTTGTTTTTAACAAATTAAACACGTTTTAGAGGCTTTTGCAAAATCTTTTAAATGAAGAAACCTCATGCAACAGAGAGATAAGAATGATTATACCTAAGTAAAGATGCAGACTCACTAATCACTCTACCCTTTTATCTAAGTGACCTTTGACTGCAACAAAGTAGTCTTTAACTTCATTTTGACTTCATCAAATCAACAAGATCTTTGTTTAAGTGATTCAATAAGATCTTCATCACTTTCATTTTTAATTTTACATCTGTTTTAATTTGTGCATCTATTCACCCCCCTCTAGATGCTATTTGTCTAACAAGTGGTATCAGAGCTTGGTTAGATAAGATATTTCTAAATGATCTGTCAAGATGTCTATGCAGAATCAGGTTTACAGGGAAGGAGCTTCAATAAATAGACCACCACTATTTGAAGGAGAAGACTATTAGTTTTGGAAAGCGAGAATGGAAATATTTTTACAAACACTAGATTATGGTGTTTGGGATGCTGTACTCAATGGTCCCTGCATTCCGATGAGAACAATGGAGTCTGGAGTTGTTCCAAAGACTTTTGATCAATGGACGCCGGATGAAAACAAGCGTGTCCAATATGATGTAAGAGCCCGAAACGCTATTGTTTCTTCCTTAACTCGTAATGAATTTTTCAGGGTCTCACAATGCAAGACGGCAAAAGAAATATGGGACACTCTTGAAGTAACACATGAAGGAACAAATGAAGTAAAGCGAGCACGTAAGAACACACTCATCCAGGAGTATGAATTATTTCAAATGCAGCAAAATGAAAGCATCACGGATTTCCAGACACCCTTCACACATATAATAAATCACTTGAAAGCATTAGGAAAAAGTTTTGACAATGAGGAGTTGAGCACAAAGATCTTAAAATCCTTAGACAGGAATTGGTAACCAAAGGTTACTACTATTACAGAATCAAAGGATCTCACAAAAATGAATATTGCTACTCTATTTGGAAAGCTGCGAGAACATGAGATGCAGCTACAAAGGTTAAAGAATGGTGAACATAATCAAGCCAAAACGATAGCTCTAAAAGTAGAAAAATCTTCACAAGATGAAAGCGAAAATGAAGGTAAGTTTTCGGATTCTGATATGTCTCTTTTTGTTAAACAATTTTCTCGCTTTATGAAGAACAAGAAAGGAGAAAACAAATAAATTTAATTGCTATGAATGTGAAAAACTTGGTCATATCAAACCAGACTGTTCGGAACTTAAGAAAGAGAAGAAAGAGAAGAATGATACCTATAAGAGCAAACACAAAGCTTAAATTGCTTGGGAGGATAATGATTCTTCCACAACACAAGAGAGTTCTTCCGAAAGCAGTGATGGAGAAGAAGAAGCAAATCTTTGCTTGATGAAAAAAAGTGATGATGAAACCTCATCACAGGTAAGTAGTACAAATTCCTTAAATGAATATGATGAGTTATTTAAAGAATATCAAGATATGTATGAAGGTTTTACCAGGTTATCTAAGAAATACAATGCACTTAGGCAAAAGTTTAATGCATTAGAAAATGTTAGAAAAGTAGTTTTAAATCAGGAGGGGGGGTGAATTGATTTTTGAAAGTTTTTCGCAATAAACAGATTATCTAATTCGAAAATTAAGTTTACTAATCAATTCACGAATCACAAAGCAATTAAACAATACAAGCGCAGCAACTGAAATTAAAGAGAGAAAGGTTAGGAAAGATTTCACCGGTAATTTTATACTTGGTTCACCCAATACCAGGGCTACGTCCAGTCTCCGACCAAATTCCAGCTGGGTTCCACTAGAATAGATGTTTTACAGACTCAACAATCTTACACCTACTCTAACACCAGAACCAATTTCCAATTCCTGATTTTAACCTTTCCACCAAGAACCAAATTCCAGTTCTTGGAAACCTCTGCAACCAAATTCCAGCCGCAGAGAAGCCAGTACCCAAATTCCAGGCACCACACAGTTCAAGAACCAAATTCCAGTTCCTGTACTCAATCTCTCCACCAAGAACCAAATTCCAGCTCTTGATAACCTCTACAACCAAATTCCGATTGCGAGAGAAACCGAGTGCCCAAATTCCAGGCACCAAACAAGTACAAGACCAAATTCCAGTTCCTGTACTCAACCTCTCCACCAAGAACCAAATTCCAGTTCTTGGAAACTTCTACAACCACCTACCAGCTGCAGAAAACTTGTACCCAAATTCCAGGTACAACACAATACAAAGTAATGAAAAAGAATTTACAAAGAAGAGACTTAGAAAGCTCAAACCGGATTACTCTAATCCACAGTAAGTTTCTTCTTCACAGAATGCGATATGCCTCAAGAAAGATTTCAAAAAGAACTTCACAAAACAGTTGTAATTCTTTCTTGGAAAAAGGATGCTAACAGTTGCTTGAATTGATTTCTTTTGATGTGTAAAAACTGATGTTCAATCTATGTTTAAAAGTTTCAAGCAAAACTGTTTTTAAAGAGAATTTTCAAATATGCTGCATTAATTAATCTGTTGAAAGTTTGTTTTAATCTGTTGAAATAGCCGTTATAATCTGTTAAAAGTCCTTTCAACCCATTAATGCGTTCTTGTTCTTTAACAAAATTGTTTTAGTCGATACAACCACGTTTTTATCAGTTAAAACATTTTACAAACATTTTCAAAGAGTAATTCAATCGATTGATTTGCTTAAAAACCTTCTTATAAAACTTTCCAAGTTATTTTAGCTGATATAAAGTCGTTTTAATCGATTAAAAACCTGCACAGAATTTTTCTAAGTTGTTTTAATCGGTTGAAATACGTTTTAATCGATTGAAACTCTGTACAAAGATTTTCCAAGTTATTTTAATCGATTGAAATGCGTTTTAATCGATTGAAACTCTGTACAAAAATTTTCAAGTCATTTTAATCGATTTAAATTCATTTTAATCGATTGAAATAAGTCCGATCGGTCATAATTCAATTCGATCGATCATAACCAACTTCGATCGGTCATAATTTCATTCGATCGATCATCCTGACTTTCAAGGTGGTTTTAATCGATTGAAACGTGTTTTAATCGATTAAAATAAATCTGATCGCTCATTTTTTAAGTCTGATCGATTATATTTTATTCGACTGTCATATTCGAATTCTAATCGGTCATAAAGGGTTTTAATCGATTAAAAGAAGTTTGTATCGATTAAAATACTGTAAAAACACTTCTTTACGCATTCTAAGTGATTTTAATTGTTTCTTTTAAAACTATATCGAGTTAAAAACATTGTTAAGAAAGTTCTTTGTCAAAATGCTTTTGTTTGATTTATTTAAAACTATTTTTGAGGCATTTTGCAAATTGAGTGAAGGAGCTTCATGCGGTGGAAAAAGATAAAGTGGTTTTACCTAAGCTTTACGATAAGACACACTAAGTCTTCGACTCCATTCTTCGAGTGACTTGTTTGACTCGTTGCAGAGTTGACCTTTGACTTTATCTTTGACTTCATCAAATCACTGAGATCTTTGCTAGTATCACTTTCAGTCTCCCCCTATTTGATGAAGACAAACACTATTTTGAAAAAACAATCTCTGCAAAATAAGTAACTTGATAATGAGGTTAGGTGAGAAATATAAAAATGTAATAATGTTTTATTTCTCCCCCTAAAACTTATTTCTCCCCCTAAACTGTTGCTCTTAAATTTATCTTAAAGTGATGCAACTATTTCTCCCCCTTTTGACTTCATCAAAAATAGGGTATAGAAGGGAAATAAAAAATGTAAGATTTGAAATGTGCTCAAGTTTTTGAAAATAAAAAGGAAATCAATATTTTACTCATGAAAAGAATCAATTAAAGTTGATTCAAACTTATCTCCATTAACACGTTTGTAATGAATACAATTAACACGTGTAAAGATAAGGGAATCACGCTTTAGTAGCATGTTTACAGAAACAGCCATTAACTAAAGCCTTTAATCTTTCTTTCCAGAATAAAAATCGATTAAAAACATAGCATAATCGATTAAAATGTTTTTGTTAAATGATTTTAATCGATTGAAAGAAAGGTTTAATCGATTAAAACATTTAAGATTTTGAAAACATGAGATTTTATTGCAAATAATCGATTATTTCGATTTTAAATCGATTAAAACAGTAATGGAAATTGCTGTATAAGTTCATTTAATCGATTAAAAAGATGTTGTATTGATTAAAACAATCAGTTTTGAAAATGAAGTAATGTTTAATGCATATTTTGTAAAAGCTGATCATCTAGAAGGATGTTTATCAATACTAACAACTACATTGATTAAATCTTAACTAATAGATCTATCAATATCAGAATAAAATCTTATTTAGCTAAAGCTTTCGGGGATCTATTTAATTCTATCTAGATTTTCCTGTTTCAACTTTAAACCTACATTATATAAATCAAGGCTAAAAATATTGTTTTTGTTTAATAACCGAGTGATACTGCAGATCATAAATTGAAATTAGCATCAAAAGAGATAAGATATAAAGGAAAGGTAAGAAGGGACCCTTTTTATCCACCAATTTTTTAATTATCCCAATTTCCTTGGTTTAACCGCAAATCTTCCAGTTTGGTGAGAATGAATTTGTTCTCATTTCCCTGTTTATTTTTGTCGAGATGCCAAAATGCGTGATTCGGTCATTTGATCCTCAACCACTTTTCATCTGGAACGGACTTTGCTCTATCAACCATTTATACAACAACAATCTGTTTCTCCTGTATCGACAATGAACACGAAACTTTTCACGAAAAGAAATCTTTTAGCGGTTCTTGTTACTATTGACTGCATTACGAGTCCATGGTTGACACCACAATGGAATTTCTACTACACATCGAGGCGAGAACCATGTGCGACAGACGTACATTCACTATCGGATCCCACACGGAATGCACGATACCATAAATTGCATGAATCACGGGTTAATGATGTACCGAGATCGGAATTTCCTTCCATAATAGCTAACCTATTTCAAACTTTGCGAGTCATCATCATCCAAGCGAATGACTGCATTCTTATTAATGTAGTATGATGGGTGATATTCTCACTTTCGGTGAACCAGTCATCATTATCTATGAGGAATGAATCATTTTTAACTTTGTTGTTTCCGAGTGGTATCATATGCACAAGTGATTAAAAAAAACTTATTACGGTAGAGTGGGCAATGATTAGTAATGCATACACAGCGAGAACTAGTGATGACGATAATCAGAGCTTTCACTAAATTTGCCTTCGGCGAGGGAACAAATCAACAGTTTAAAATTTATCCATGTACACACATTCTCATGTGCCACGTTATTCAATTCTTGAATTGCTTGTCCCAGATTGGTTTCCTTACGAGTGTCACCTCGTGACATTGATGATTAAAGCTAATTCTTAAATTTGCACAGTTCCAATGAATTTCACCAAGAGTTTTGAACCAATGCATGCTCAAGATTTTTTAAATATATTGCTTGGTAATATCAAAAAATCTAATGTAAACATTTGTTCATTGAACTTCCTAGTAATCAACAACTTATTACCGGAAGCAACTATCATTGAAAAATCTTTGATAAACTATGTTTTCGAGTCCTAACGACTTGACTCTGTTTGTAACTAGTGTCTATAAGAAAAGTTACGAGTCTATTCTTTGATAATTCCTTTGATTTTCAATGTATTACTACGCAGCATTCCATGTAAAGTATTAAGAGATATGTAGACGTCTACAGCTTGAATCATGACTATGTTAAAATAACTTTTTCATCTATGGATAACTTTCCCACATGTAAAGTTTGCAGTAATTCAATCGGCAATAACTTTCCCACATTTATTCCACTAGTCTTAGTTTCTAATTCAAGAATTTGTTCAGCATGTGCCATTTAAAGGAAATTGGGTGTTTCATAACAGATAACTTGAATCAGATATGTTCGAGACTCATTTATGATTATCTGACCGCTACAGAGGCACAAGTTACAGGACATTGGGTGAAAGTAATATGCAGATTTTGATTTTCACAAGAACCTGGGATTTTGACTTGAATTTGTTTATCAATAATCAATTGAATGTTATAAGACTTATTTATACAACCTAATTAATCAATTAATCAACTAATTATCTATTAATTTCATTTTTCCTATTGGGTTTGAAAACGATTCACGAGTGAATTAATCGATTGGTTTATAAAAGAATCGATTAGTTTGGTATAGAATGTGATCAATAAAATGACACCAGAATTTAAACCGATTAAAACGTAAATGAATCGATTAATTTTGATACCTAAGTGTTTTTAGTTGATATACAGTTATTATAATCGATTAAAACATTTAAACCAAAATCCCGAGATCAGTTCAATCGATTATTTTGACATTTTAATCGATTAAAATGGTACGGACAGATGTTACGTAAGTTATTTTAATCGATTAATATTGTTATATATCAATTAAAACAATTAGTTTAAATACTCAGAACCTGATTTCGAGACTCTGATCTTCAAGGGATTCCCGGACTTGTTCCTGCAAAACAAATTAAGAATTGTTACGGTACCCTTTATAATTACTGGGTCCGGATCAGGTTATTTGGAAAGAATTAATCTTTGGAACCCATTTCATTCTACCTTTAGGAATGGCATACTTTTTTATTCTGCAATTTTTAACAGAGTGCCCTTTTTTCATATAGTAAGAGCATTTAATTACAGAGTATGAATTCCTATTTGTTTTTGTTTTACTGGATCTAGATTTAAATCCTATTCCAGATTTGTCAAAAATTAATTTTTGAGATCCAAGTAATACATCTAGATTGGCTTGCCCTTGTGTGAATCTTGAAATAGTTTGAGATAGAAAGTCAATTTTCTTTTGCAATTCGAACAGCTTATTGCATGGTTTATTGCATTCACAATCGAATTAGCATGAATCGGTTTCAAGAAGTCACGGTCGGTTTCATTTTCAAGAATTTGTTTTTCCGGAGAATCAACTTTATTTACTAGCCGAGTTATTTAGCCTTTTTAGCCTACTATTTTCTTTTTGAAGTTTCTTAGCCTCTTCATGCATTTCATTAAATGATTCTTGTAATGCATCATAATTAACTAAATTTGAAGAGGAGCTAGAACTTACATGATCAGAATTTTACGGGCATTCTATCTTGACATGGCCACTTGGTATTTGGTGATTCTGAGTTGACCATTAAGCATATCTCCGGTGCTTCTTCATAGGTCTTTTCAAGGATCTTCCACATTTGTGCAGCGAGTTTGACAATGTGCAATCCTAAAAAAATCATTTCTATTAAGAGCGGAAGAGATGATATTTTTGGCAATACAATCATCTTGAATTACGTTAGCAATATCAGTTTCCTGTTCAATAACATTCCAAGCATTTATACTAACAGATTCAATGAAGATTTTCATCCTTAGTTTCCAGAATAGATAATCTGTTCCACACAACGGTGGAGGTCTATCAATATACGCTCCCTCGGAAAATGCCATGGATCGAAGTAACTTGAGTAACTTTCAAGCACCTCGCTCCGATGCCAATTGTTAGAAAAGTAGTTTTAAATCAAGAGGGGGGTGAATTGATTTTTGAAAGTTTTTCGCAATAAACAGATTATCTAATTCGAAAATTAAGTTTACTAATCAATTCACGAATCACAAAGCAAT
Organism: Sphenostylis stenocarpa; assembly: GCA_963425845.1. NCBI lineage: Eukaryota > Viridiplantae > Streptophyta > Magnoliopsida > Fabales > Fabaceae > Sphenostylis > Sphenostylis stenocarpa. Next base: position 3,633,342 of record OY731408.1, read on the forward strand.
TAAACAATACAAGCGCAACAAGCTGAAATTAAAGAGAGAAAGGTTAGGAAAGATTTCACCGGTAATTTTATACTTGGTTCACCCAATACCAGGGCTACGTCCAGTCTCCAGCCAAATTCCAGCTGGGTTCCACTAGAATAGATGTTTTACAGACTCAACAATCTTACACCTACTCTAACACCAGAACCAATTTCCAGTTCCTGATTTTAACCTTTCCACCAAGAACCAAATTCCAGTTCTTGGAAACCTCTGCAACCAAATTCCAGCCGTAGAGAAACCAGTACCCAAATTCTAGGCACCACACAGTTCAAGAACCAAATTCCAGTTCCTCGTACTCAATCTCTCCACCAAGAACCAAATTCCAGCTCTTGATAACCTCTACAACCAAATTCCGATTGCAGAGAAACCAGGTGCCCAAATTCCAGGCACCAAATGAGTACAAGAACCAAATTCCAGTTCTGTACTCAACCTCTCCACCAAGAACCAAATTCAGTTCCTGTACTAACCTCTCCACCAAGAACCAAATTCCAGTTCTTGGAAACTTCTACAACCACCTACCAGCTGCAGAAAACTTGTACCCAAATTCCGGGTACAACACAATACAAAGTAATGAAAAAGAATTTACAAAGAAGAGACTTAGAAAGCTCAAACCGGATTACTCTAATCCACAGTAAGTTTCTTCTTCACAGAATGCGATATGCCTCAAGAAAGATTTCAAAAAGAACTTCACAAAACAGTTGTAATTCTTTCTTGGAAAAAGGATGCTAACGAGTTGCTTGAATTGATTGCTTTTGATGTGTAAAAGCTGATGTTCAATCTATGTTTAAAAGTTTCAAGCAAAAGCTGTTTTTAAAGAGAATTTTCAAATCTGCTTGCATTAATTAATCTGTTGAAAGTTTGTTTTAATCTGTTGAAATAGCCGTTATAATCTGTTAAAAGTCCTTTCAACCCATTAATGCGTTCTTGTTCTTTAACAAAATTGTTTTAGTTGATACAACCACGTTTTTATCGGTTAAAACATTTTACAAACATTTTCAAAGAGTAATTCAATCGATTGATTCGCGTATTAATCGATTGATTTGCTTAAAAACCTTCTTATAAAACTTTCCAAGTTATTTTAGGCGATATAAAGTCATTTTAATCGATTAAAAACCTGCACAGAATTTTTCTAAGTTGTTTTAATCGGTTGAAATACGTTTTAATCGATTGAAACTCTGTACAAAGATTTTCCAAGTTATTTTAATCGATTGAAATGCGTTTTAATCGATTGAAACTCTGTACAAAAATTTTTAAGTCATTTTAATCGATTTAAATTCGTTTTAATCGATTGAAATAAGTCTGATCGGTCATAATTCAATTCTGATCGATCATAACCAACTCTGATCGGTCATAATTTCATTCTGATCGATCATCCTGACTTCCAAGGTGGTTTTAATCGATTGAAACGTGTTTTAATCGATTAAAATAAATCTGATCGCTCATTTTTTAAGTCTGATCGATTATATTTTATTCTGACTGTCATATTCGAATTCTAATCAGTCATAAAGGGTTTTAATCGATTAAAAGAAGTTTGTATCGATTAAAATACTGTAAAAACACTTCTTTACGCATTCTAAGTGATTTTAATTGTTTCTTTTAAAACTATATCGAGTTAAAAACATTGTTAAGAAAGTTCTTTGTCAAAATGCTTTTGTTTGATTTGTTTAAAACTATTTTTGAGGCATTTTGCAAATTGAGTGAAGGAGCTTCATGCGGTGGAAAAAGGTAAAGTGGTTTTACCTAAGCTTTCTGATAAGACACACTAAGTCTTCAGCTCCATTCTTCTGAGTGACTTGTTTGACTGTTGCAGAGTTGACCTTTGACTTTATCTTTGACTTCATCAAATCACTGAGATCTTTGCTAGTATCACTTTCAGAAAATACTGTTGGTATTCTTGAACAAGAAAATGAGTGCTTAAAGAAAGATGTTGAGAAATTTAAAACTTTGTCTAAAACTAAAGAAGTTGCTAAACCTTGTGAAAATTGTAATCTTTTGGAAAATGAGATTTTCAAGTTAGAGAAAATAATAAGAAATTTTTCAAAATCTTCTGAAAATCTTGATTCGATATTAGGTTATCAAAGAGGAAATTCTTGCAAAGCTGGACTTGGTTACATACCCAAAGAAAGTCTAGAACCTCATAAAACTTTTTTTGTGAAAGAGACAAGGAAAACAGATGTGAAACCAGTTTCAAAAACTTTAAGAAACGCATTTAGACATTTTCAAACAAAACCAACATGTTTTTATTGCATGAATTTAGGTCATACATCAAATAGATGTTACATAAAACATTTTGGCATATCTAATGGCAAATATGAATGGGTGTCTAAAGGAACAAAGCATTTATACATGTCTAGAAGATAATTTGAGCATCTAATTGAGTATCAGAATTGGAATTTTTTTTCTTATTGTCATAATCAATTATAATGAAAGTTTGAATTTATGAAAATTTGAAATAAATAAAGTTTGAAATTTTGCAGTTTGAGATTCTTAAAATTTGACATTTTGCAATTTGAAATTTTGCGAGTTTGAGATTTTTTTTTAAATTTTGCAGTTTGAGATTCTTGAAATTTGAAATTTTTGAAATTTGAAATTTTTGAAATTTGAAATTTGAAATTTTTGAAATTTGAAATTTTTCAATTTGAGATTTTTTTTTAAATTTGCAGTATGAGATTTTTGAAATTTGAAATTTTGCAATTTGAAATTTTTGAAATTTGAAATTTTGTAGTTTGAGATTTTGAAATTTGAAATTTTTGCAGTTTGAGATTTTTGAAATTGAATTTGAATTGGAATTTGAAATTTGAATTTGAAATTTGGGATTAGAAATTTGAATTTGGAATTTGTTGGAATTTAAATTTGAAATTTGAAATTTGTTGCAATTTGAATTTGAATTTTGAAATATGGAATCTGAGTGCATTTGTATTTGAAAGTTGTCTAAATAAGAAGACTGCAATTGGGGGAAACTACTGCATTTCATTCCATTATCTTTATAATCATTTTATTCCCCTATCTTTCTCTCTCTTCATTTGTATTGGGTATCCTAGATATTGTCTCTTTAATATGATATTCTTCTCTATGACACTTTGTAATGCATTATCTTCTCTACCTTGATCTATGTACTAATATGTACAAATTTGTTCTCAATTTCTATTGCAATATTTTTCATAATTATCAATGAAATTGGGAGATATTTTGATGATATTAATCTGTGTGAAATAGGGGGAGATTTTTTTCTCTTAGAATATTTTTCATAATTATCAATGAAACAGGGAGATATTTTGATGATATTAATCTGTGTGAAACAGGGGGAGATTTTTTTTTCTCTTATAATATTTTTTTATAATTATCAATGAAACAAAGATATATTTTGATGATATTAATCTGTGTGAAAGAGGGGAAGATTTTTCTTATAATATTTTTTATGATTATCAATGAAATAGGGGGAGATTTTTTGATGAGTTAAAATCTGTGTGAAATTCTTTCCTATCTAAATTAAACAAGGGGAGTTAAGAGAAGTCTTTGCTCATATGAGTTAGGGGGAGTCTTGTTATTAATATATCCAGGCGAAGATTAAGAGACTCTGACACATGATACAAATCTGTGCTAATCTTGAGCTGGCTATATAGAGTCAAGCTTTTTAATTCATTTCAGGTGTTTATTTTGTTGACAATTCAAGGACTTGATGTTGCACTTGATGAATATGAAGAATGGATTTTGATGATGATCCAAGAACTAAAGACTTAGAATATTGAAGATTGAAGATTGGTGATAATTGTATTGTAATAACTCTGTTTTATTTAAGATTGAGTCTGTATTTTTAGAGTCTAAGATAGTCGGTACATAGTCTGTAACTTAGAAGCTTCAAAAAGCTCAAATTTATCATTTAGGCTCGGCTTTAATCGATTATATAGGTAAATAATCGATTAAAACAGTGAGAAAACACTTTCTATACAAACTCAATGTTTTAATCGATTAAAACAACAAAATAATCGATTGTTTTGTCTTGATTCTGTACGGATAATCGATTATTTCACCAAATAATCAATTAATCCGAAGAGGTTTGGGTTACGACGTATTTGGCTCTGTTTTAATCGATTATCACTCCAAATAATCGATTATTTCGATCTGTTTTTCATTTTAAATTTCAAATTAACCCTATTTTCGAAAACCCAATTACCAAGAACCCTAGTTTCGAAATCCCCAATTCCTAAACCCTAATTTCCCTACTTAAACTCTGCTTTGGCACTCGAGAAAATAAGAACAACTCTTTCCATACAAAAGTTAAGTGATGTGAGTGCCGGAGAACTGTTTGTTGCAAGGAAAGGGGGCTTTTGGAACCTGGTGTGAGGCTAGAAGCGATAAGAATCACTAAGTGGAGTTCTTAGTGGATTGTGTCTTGTGCCGATCTCTAGGGAAAGTTGTTCTTCATCTCTTGTGGATTTCAAGAGAGGTGTTTTTCGATCTTTATCCTGTTCATTTGTAATCTGTTTGTAACAATTTGTTCTTAGTGACGGCGTTAATCCTCTTTTGAGTGATTAGCAAGTCGGACGTAGGGTCTTTTGATCCGAACCAGTATAAACCTCTTGTGTAATCTTCTCTACTCTTCTCTATTTACATTTACGCGAGTTTTTAATCGGTAAAATTTGGGGAAAATTTTGAAAACCTAACTTTTATTAAAAATCCAATTCACCCCCCTCTTGGTTTTTGTCCGACCACGCGAACATTCCGCTGCGCGATTCTAACAAGTGGTATCGAGCTTGCTTTGATAGTCATTCAAACTTTTCGAAAATGGCCGGACAAAATCAAACTTTTGCCGAAGGTGCGTCTATCAACGAGACCCCCACTTTTTGCGGGTCAAAATTATCCTTTTTGGAAGGTACGTATGCAAATATTTTTAGAGTCACGTTGATAGAGGCGTTTGGGACGCAATTTTAAACGGTCCATTTGTTCCTAAAATTACGAGAGAACGGTGTTGACGTTCTTAAACCTATTTCTAGATGGACTGCAGAAGAAAGTCGAAAAGCACAATTTGATGTTAGGGCTAGAAACATTATTTCATCTGCTCTAACCCTTGATGAGTTTTATAGAATTTCGGTTTGTAAAAGTGCACGGGAAATGTGGGAAATGCTAAGGGTGACCCACGAAGGAGCCGACGACGTCAAAAGAGCACGTAAAAATTCTTTAATCCAAGAATACGAGATGTTCGGATGCAACCAGGCGAAACGATATTTGACGTACGAAACGTTTCTCTCATATCGTGAACCATCTCACTAGGACTAGGTAAAATTTTTGACGTTGATGAATAAAATGTTAAAATTTTGAAATCTCTGGATAGGAAATGGCAACCAAAGGTGACGGCCATCTCGGAGTCACAAAATCTTGCCACTATGTCTATGGCGGCGTTATTTGGAAAGCTTAGGGAGCATGAACTTGACCTTGGAAGACTAAATGAGGAAGAGGGTCAATATCAAAAGAAGAACCTAGCTTTCAAGACCGAGATTTCAAAAAGCAAAAATAAGAAAGAAGAAGAAGAAGACTCCGAAATTGATGAAGAAGAGATGAGTCTTTTTATAAAGAAGTTCACCAAGATGATGAAAGGAAAAGGAAGACATCCTTTCAAAGGTAAGGGAAAGGTAAAAGAAAATTCTTCCGTTAATATAAAATGCTTTGGTTGTGGTGAAGCAGGGCATATGAAGACCGAATGCCCAAATAAGAAAAATGATGAACACAAGGGCAAAAAGCAATTCAAGAAGAAAGCATATATTGCTTGGGATGACAGTGATTCAAATTCAGAATCAAGCGACTCGGAAATTGAAGCAAACATTTGCTTGATGGCAAATAACAACATTTCTTCGGATTTTGAGGTTAGTGATTCCGATTCATCCTCTAGTGAAGAAAATGACCATGATGAATTGCAAAATGCTTATAATGAGTTATTTACTGCATTTATGGATATGAAAAAAAGAATATAAAGTTGTAAAGAAAAATCTAAGAAGATCCGAAAAGGAAAATGAGTCCTTAAAATTGAAAATTGCATGTTTAGAAGAAAAGGAGGTAGCTAATACGAAAATTGTATGCTTAGATGAGAATAAGGACTTAGCTTGTGCAAATTGTAAAGAGCATGAATATGACATAGATATTCTTAACCATTTGCTTGACAAAGCCGAAAAAGAAATTGATGATCTTAAGAAGCATGAAATGGTAATTGCTCAAAATAATGTAAATCAAAGAGTTCCTTTGAAAAAGAGTAAATCTAAAAAGAAAAGAGTATGGGTAGAAAAAGGAACTAGAGCATGTCATGTAAATAATGCATCTTATTCCATAGCTACATCAAAAGCATGTTTTTATTGCATGAAACAAGGTCACACTTCAAATAAGTGTAAAATCAAACATTTTGGTGTTCCTAAAGGTAAATATATTTGGGTTCCTATAGTTAAATGAACTATTTGTATCTTGTATTTATTCAAAGAAAATGGATCATTTAGTATGTTTTAAACAGAATGATTAGGTAAAAACATTTTATCTTTTCTATTGCATGAAGGTTCTTCACTTAAAGATTTTTGCGAAAAGCCTCTAAAATTGTTTTAAACAACTAAAAACAAAGTTTTTTTCAAAAGCTTTCTTAAAACATGTTTTTAATCGATGCAGTTTTGAAAGAACCAAATAAAATCACTTAGAATGTTCAAAGAAGTGTTTTTACAGTATTTTAATCGATACAACTTGTTTTTAATCGATTAAAATCATTTAGAACTCATTGTGATCGATCAGATTTTTATTATGAGCTGGTCAGAATCTTTTAAATCGATTAAAAACATGTTTCAATCGATTAAAATCACTTAAAGGGTCAGGATGATCGATCAGAATCAAATTATAAGCGATCAGAATTCTTTTCAATCGATTAAAACACGTTTCAATCGATTAAAATCATTTAAAGGATCAGGATGATCGATCAGAATGCAATTATGACCGATCAGAATCGATTATGATCGATCGAATTTAGTTATGACTGATCAGAACTCTTTTAATCGATTAAATCTCGTTTCAATCGATTAAAACAACTTAAAAAGTTTTTCTACTACTGCGTTTTAATCGATTAAAAGACGTTTTAACAGATAAAAGCTGCACTTTTAACGATTAAAAGAATCTTTTAACAGATTAATTAAACCAGCGAGTTTTGAAAATCTTCTATAAAAGCAGTTTGGCTTGAACTTTTTTAAAACACACATTGAATATAAGTTTTCACACATCCTTTAGCAATCAATCAAGCAAGCTGCAGTGCAAACACTTTGGAGATCAAGGATGTGCTACTTGTTGATGATATTATTGGATCAATCGATAGTTTGTTATGTGTAGAATTTGCTAAGATAATGCGGGGAGAGTTTGAAATGTCTATGATGGGAGAATTGACATTCTTCCTTGGACTACAAATCAAGCAACTTAAAGATGGTATTTTCATCTCTCAAACCAAATACTACAAAGAGATCCTCAAAAAGTTTGGTATGGACACCTCAAAGGAAGCTAACACACCCATGGGAACTTCATGCTATCTAGACAAGGATGAATCAGGTTTGGAAGTTAATCAAACTATGTATAGAGGTATGATAGGATCACTATTATACTTAAGCGCTAGTAGACCCGATATTATGCATTTTGTCTCGTGTGTGTGCTAGATTTCGGGCTTGTCCTAAAGAATCTCACCTAATTGCGGTAAAACATATTTTAAAATACTTAAAAGGAACTACTCGGGTTTGGCTTGTGGTATCCGTCCGATGCTTGTATTAGTTTATTAGGATATTCGATGCTGATTATGGTGGATGTAAAATTGATAGGAAAAGCACTAGTGGGACATGTCATTTGTTAGGTTCATCCTTAATATCATGGCATTCTAAAAAACAAGCATGTGTAGCTTTATCTACCACTGAAGTTGAATATATTGCAGTAGGTAGTTGTTGTGCTCAAATTACGTGGATGAAACAACAGTTAGAGGATTATAGTATATATTTAAATGACATACCCTTAATGTGTGATAATACGAGTGCAATCAATCTAACTAAGAATCCAGTAATGCACTCTAGGACTAAACATATTGAGATTAGACATCACTTTTTAAGAGATAATATCAAGAAAGGAAACTGTAAGATAGAGTATGTAGACACTAAACGTCAATTAGCAGATATATTTACTAAGCCTCTACCAAAGGATAGATTCTATGATCTTAGAAGAGACTTAGGGATATTAGAAATAGCTTAAATTCCGCTTAATTTGACTGTTTTTGGATGATTGTTATGTTAAAATTCGTGTTGTAGGATATTCATAGGTTATAATGTGTAAAAACCTTAAAAACTTGATATAGCCTCGGAATAATCGATTATCGGAAGTAATAATCGATTATTTTTTCTCAAAACGTCCAAAACAGGGTATTCTCCTCCGGAATAATCGATTATTTCGTGATATAATCGATTAAATGCCTTCGATAATCGATTATTTGCTTGAAATAATCGATTAAAGTCATCGAGATATTGAAATAATCGATTATCTTGAAATATAATCGATTAAATGCGACTCGATTTTGCCTCCTAGCCGTTGCCAACGGATATTTTGCCATGGAATCTCTACTATATGACCGTTGGAAGTATTTTCTCTATAAAAAGAGACCTCTAGTTCAATTATACTCACTTCTAATTCTTGTAATCAAGTTTTCTTGCAATCTATACTCTCTTTGCTTCATTATTCCCTCACTAGTCTCCAAAATCTCTTCAAGTTTATCTACTCTCTCAAATGGCCTCATCCTCTCGCCCTAAGATTCCTACAAGAAGAAGATTTGCACCTTCCTCTCATTCCAGTCCTAATTCGTAGAAGGATGGATCTCACGATGCGGATAGCCAACAAGAGTTTCTAACCTACTTGGAAAGAAAAAGCTATTATTTCTCCCAAATTTCTTATAGGTGAGCAATTCATTCGTAGGGGTTTCAATTTTCCTAATCTTCTTGAAATTCAAGGAGTTCTCCCGTTTATCCAAATGCAAGGTACATACTATCCGACTTAGTTAGGGTATTCTATTCTAGATTCAAGTTTAGGGATCAAATTGCTACATCCCGTGTAAAAGGGGTTAACATAATTCTAGATGATGATATTTGGGAAAATGTTGCTCACTTCCCCATTAGAGAAGATGCTATTAACGTTTATGGTGAGCTAGATGACTTTGACGGGTTTCTAACTTATCGCTCTTTTCTACGGAATCCCTCAATGGAGATTGGACGTATCCTTCATGCTTGGACCTTTAAAGAAGGAAGAACGCATGCTTCTACATTTACTTGTATGGATCTTATGTCCCAGGCTACGAATCATGCCCAATGCTCATCCATTGATCTTCGAATTATTCATGCAATAATGAATAATGAACCTTTAGATTGGGGTGTTCTTGTCACAATGACCATGCTTAAAGCAAAACGTCATCACACCTTCAAATTCCATATGCCCTTCTTGTATCCCGTATTCTTGAATATAAAGGAGTGAATGTTGAAGGTGAGCAAGCAGTTAGAACAAACAATTTAAACCGCATGTCTGGATAGCACATTGACTCAACTTCAAATGGTGCGAGTCAATGAAATCTATGTTCACAAAGATGACGTTCAAAATCAAGGTGATGCAAATGAAGACTACGATGAAGATATGCCTCCAGCCTACTGATCTTCCCTCTAACCAAATCCAAAGTGTTGGAACATCCTCTTCTCATCAAGAAACAAGACAATCCATGGAAGATATGCTTTCCGACATGAATCAAAGAATGCAATCATTCTTCAATCTTTACGGTGCACGGCATGATGAAATTATTCGCCGTATATCCGATGTAGATGATAGAGTAGGTAGATTAGAAAATAGTTTTGATACTCACTTTAATGATGAGGATAGTGAAGAATTTTAGATTTTATTTTGTTTATATCTTTGTATAATTATGAATGAATGATTATGAAATAAAATTTGATGTTTCTTTCATGCTATGATTGAGGGGGAGCTTTCTCTAACTTATGCATATTTTGAGGGGGAGCTCTTATGATTGATGTTGCAGAGTTCTTTTTGATTATAATCAAAATAGGGGAGAAAAATTTAAAGCCTATGATTCAATTTTAAATTTTATCTGGTATGTTTAATGTGTTTGTTAGTATGACGGATAAAACGAGGTTATTACAAAGGGCTTTAAAAGAAAATTTTGATCATCATCAAAAAGGGGAGATTGTTGACAATTCAAGGACTTGATGTTGCACTTGATGAATATGAAGAATGGATTTTGATGATGATCCAAGAACTAAAGACTTAGAATATTGAAGATTGAAGATTGGTGATAATTGTATTGTAATAACTCTGTTTTATTTAAGATTGAGTCTGTATTTTTAGAGTCTAAGATAGCTAGGTACATAGTACGTAACTTAGAAGCTTCAAAAAGCTCAAATTTATCATTTAGGCTCGGCTTTAATCGATTATATAGGTAAATAATCGATTAAAACGAGTGAGAAAACACTTTCTATACAAACTCACTGTTTTAATCGATTAAAACAACAAAATAATCGATTGTTTTGTACTTGATCCGTATGGATAATCGATTATTTCACCAAATAATCGATTAATCCAGAGAGGTTTGGGTTCGACGTATTTGGCTCTGTTTTAATCGATTATCACTCCAAATAATCGATTATTTCGATCTGTTTTTCATTTTAAATTTCAAATTAACCCTATTTTCGAAAACCCAATTACCAAGAACCCTAGTTTCGAAATCCCCAATTCCTAAACCCTAATTTCCCTACTTAAACTCTGCTTTGGCACTCGGAAAATAAGAACAACTCTTTCCATACAAAAGTTAAGTGCTTGTGAGTGCCGGAGAACTGTTTGTTGCAAGGAAAGGGGGCTTTTGGAACTCGGTGTGAGGCTAGAAGCGATAAGAATCACTAAGTGGAGTTCTTAGTGGATTGTGTGTTGTGTTGTCTCTAGGGAAAGTTGTTCTTCATCTCTTGTGGATTTCAAGAGAGGTGTTTTCTGATCTTTATCTGTTCATTTGTAATCTGTTTGTAACAATTTGTTCTTAGTGACAGCGTTAATCCTCTTTTGAGTGATTAGCAACTGGACGTAGGGTCTTTTGATCCGAACCAGTATAAACCTACTGTGTAATCTTCTCTACTCTTCTCTATTTACATTTACGTAGTTTTTAATCGGTAAAATTTGGGGAAAATTTTGAAAACCTAACTTTTATTAAAAATCCAATTCACCCCCCCCTCTTGGTTTTTGTCCGACCACGCGAACATTCCGCTGCGCGATTCTAACATATTTGATCATCATCAAAAAGGGGGAGATTGAAAGCAATGAGGGGGAGATTGATGGAAATGTCCCTACATTCCCAAGAGATGATTTTGATGATGATTCAAGTCAACTACATTCAAGTCAACACCATTCAAGATGAATTAAGGACAAGTTAAATTTATGATGTAGGTGAAAATGTGAAACATTTCCCTACATGCCCAAGATATTTTTTTGATAAAGATGATGATTCAAGCAAGCCTAAGATGATTCCTGAAGACTAGATAGAGTCTTAGAATACTAGATACGAAGGTACAATTTGATGAAGTAATATTATGCATAAGCCTCCAAAACACAAGTGTGATAAAATTCATAACATAATATTTTTCACTGTCATAATTAATTATGATGCATCAAAAATGGAAAAATGATTTTCTGTATCATAATTGATTATACTGGTAATATAATCAATTATGGCAATTCAAATTTTAAAAAAAATATATCCCTTTTAAAGAATAAATGTTTTTGAATACATCCTGATTTTCTCTATGATACTATTAATGTCCAACGACCATTTTCTGATGCTATTTTTCTATTTAATTAAGTTTTGATGAAAAATAAAAAACACACAATTACAGAATTCGAAAATACAATTTACATTCAATCAGTTTTGAGAAAAGAATTATGAGCAAGACAACAAAGATATTTTACACCTTTTGAGAAAACCCTCTTCTCTATTGTCTTCTGTGCTTTCATTGTTAATCACACTTGTTCTTGGAGATTGATATTCTACAGGCTTCTACAATTTGTTGTCTCCATTACCCTGGTGTGTCTGTTCTTATTTTTATTACCTTCATCCTTTTTGTTTTGGTGAAAAGGAGGTGTTTTTCATCCCTAGTGTGATTCTAGGTAGGGGATCATCGTTAGTGGGATTCTAAGGAGGTGTTTTCATCCTTTGATTTGTTCAGAGGAGGTGTTCATCCCTAGTGGGATTCTAGGGAGGAGTTCATCCTTAGTGGGTTTCTAAGGATGTGATTGTCTTTTTAATTAGTTTACTTTTTTACTGGTTGTTCTGCTGAGTTGATTGTAATTTGTAAACTGAATTTGAAAGATAGTGAATGAGGAGTCACTCTTGTGTTAAGAGTTGACTGGGAACTGGATGTAGGGTTGGCTATACCCGAACTAGTATAAATCTCTGTGTGCTCTTCTCTTTCCTTTATCTCTTTCTCCTTTCCTGATTATATTATTGCTTCCGCTTTATTTGTGTTCAAACAAATTATTGACTCACAAATAAATTTTTAATTTGACATCTATTTTAATTTGTGCATCTATTCACCCCCCTCTAGATGCCATTTGCCTAACACTCCTTTCCTCCCATATTCTATTTTATCTTTACAATAATTAGTCTTCTTTTATAGGATACTTTATTTTCTATTTTTATTATTTATTTTCTTGAAATTTAAATAATTAATATTATTTTAACATTTATTTTTATGATTTTTACTATAATAAATCAAAGAAAATGGTTCGATAATATCAATTAATTAAAATCATCACGTCAAAAGATTAGATAACTACATTAAAATTATTAATTTTAAAATTATAAAATATATTTTAAAAAAATACTAAAATTATAGATTGGAAAGAAATAGAATAAATAAATACTCTTTTCTTTATATTATATTTAAGTGTGTGTACAAATATTGACATTCTTAACTATAAAGAAACAGTAGAAAAATATAAAGATAAAATTTGAAAAAGTGAATTTTGAAGATAAAGACCATTTTTATATAAATTTATTTTAGTATATCAATTAATAATAATAATACATAAAATTTAAAAACTAAACTAAAAAAAAAAGTAAGTTTAAATTTTTAAAAAAATACATTACTAAAAGTATCATATTATATTAAGATTTTCATTATTTTTGTTAATTATAAATTTAAATGTGTTTCATAAATAAAATTATAAATTTAATTATATTTACACTTTTGATCCATCATAAATAAAAATAAATAGTCTCTTATAAATGTTGTTCTATTTTAATCCATCATTAAATTTGTTTTATATTATTTAAGACAAGTATTTAAATTTATTTTTTTGTATTTTTTAGCTTCAAATTTATTTTTTATTTTTATTATTTATTTTCTTATAATTTAAAGTAATTAGTATTATTTTAACATTTACTTTGATGATTTTTATTATAACAAATCAAATAAAATCATTTAATAATATCAATTAATTAGAATCATCACATCAAAGATTTAGATGACTAGATTAAAATTATTAATTTAAAAAAATATAAATATATTTAAAATAAAAATAGTAAAATTATAGGTTGAGAAAAAAACTAGAATGAACAAATATTCTTCATTTATAATATATTTAAGTGTGTGTACCAATCTTGATCTTCATAACTATAAAAAAAATAGTTAAGAAATGTGAAGATAAAAATTAGAGAAATGAATTTTATAGATAAATTTTTTTATAAATTCAAGCACTCATATAAAAAAGAAAAGACATGAAAGAAGAAAAAACGAATTTGATGACTTATTATATTTTTAAAAATTGGATGAAATAATTATGTATAATACTTTTTTTAGTATATTATGTTTTTAAATTTGCTAATAGAGAAAAAGTTTCAGAATTCAAAATGTTAAATATTTTTAAATATTAAAATTGACTTTATAAATATTTAGGAAAAAAACAATTAATCCAAAAATATAATAATGATAAAAATATTATAAACAAGAGTTCAAAATTATATTATAATATTTTTCAGTTTTAGTTTAAATATATTTTTAATTCTCAAAGTAGAAAAATATATTGTAATTATTTTAATTTAATAAAATATAATTTAAATTTTTAATACTAAAATTAAGAGATTAAATAATAATAAATTTAATTAATTAAATTTAGTATTTAGAAACTAAAATTATAGTTTCTCTGTTTTAAAAAATAAAAATAAATATTTAAAAATAAAAATAAAAATAAAAATAAAAACTAATATTATCTTAAATTTATTAAAAGTATAATTAAATCTCCATTTTCTTATCTAATTTTAGAAATTTTTTAATAAAAATCTAATATATAAAAAAGTTGAAATTTTAAAAATGTACAGCCTTAACTTACATTAACTGTTTTTTTTTGAAAAGTTGACAAGAAAAAGCTGGGCTTTGAAAAAATAAAGTTAATAATTTTGAAGTTATTTCAATGATAAAGTTTCCAAATGTGATCTATGCAATTATTGAGCAAAATTGGAGGTGTGTTGAATATAGATTTAAATATATTTTTAATTTATTTATATATGATTTATTTTAGTATTTATAAAATGAAATAGTTTTAAATTTTTAACTTTTCTAGCACTCTATTTTTAATATTTGTAATTAATTTTGTTAAAAATGAAAAATATTAATTAGTATATTTAAAGTAAAAAAATATTTCAACTAAAGATAAATATATTTTTATAAATAATTTAATTAAATAATATATTTATTATCTAATGTATATCAATTATATTTTGATATAATTTTTTTTCTAATATATCAATTATATGAAAACAACCATGGTTAAGCAATTAATAATAATAAAGCAATAAATTTAAAAACTAGATTAAAAATAAAATATTATAAAATAAATGATTGATATTGTAATTTTTTTAATTAATTAAGTTAATGAAGAATTAAAATGTGATAATTTGATGTGTTCAATTTTTTTAATATAAATTTTTAAAATATAATTTAATTTCAATTAAAATTTTCAATTGAAAAATATATTAAAGAATATTTGTTATTAAATTTTTCTTAAACAATGTATTAAATAGTTAATATCACTCCCATCTTAATTTATTATAATTTAAATTTTTAATAAATTTGATTTTTTTTAATAATATTTTTATTTTAGTAATTTAAAATTAAAGTTAATTTTTATTTTGTTAATATTGAGACCAAAGTTTATTTTTAAAGTATATTTTAAAAAATAAATTACTTTTAAAAAATAAATTGTAAAAAATATACTAAAATCAATTAAAGTATATTTATAAAAAAAATTTAAATATAATAAAAAAATTATGTTCATTAGTGACTGATTTCAATTTAGTCGCTATTTTCTCATTAGCGACCAGTTTCAATTCGGTCACTATTTTAAGAGTGGTGATATTTTGATAACCACAAACCATACAACCCTTCAAACAACTCACTTTTATTAATATAATAATCTATCAAATGATTTAATAAAAATAAAAATAAAGTAAAACTATTATTATAATATTAAAAGAGAGTTGTTTACAGGAGTTGTATGGATTTGGGTTGTCAAAGTATCATTTTCCCTATTTTAATTTGTCATTCGGTCGCTAAATCAGTTGTTAAATAATTTTTTTTATTTTAGTATGGAATAGCCACCGATTTAGCGACCGAAATTTTGTGACCCAAACTATTGGTCGCTATTTCGGTCGTTAAATAAAAAAATGAAATCAAATCATATTTCGGTGGCAAAATCGGTCACTAAATTGTGATCGAATTAAATCGATCTCTAAATCGGTCGCTAAATTGCGATCAAATTAAATCGGTCGCTAATTGTGACCAAATGAAATCGGTCGCTAAATAAGTCGCTAATTGCGACCGAATTAAATTGGTCGCTAATTGTGACTGAATTTAATCAATCACTAAATCCGTCGTTAATTACGACCAAAAAAATTCGGTCGCTAATTTCAGTCGCTAAAAGTGTTTTTTCTTCTAGTGTAATGAATGAAATGATGAGACAATATACTATCACATATACCTTGAATGTAATAATAACAAAGTGAGTCTCTGGTGTAATGAATGGTAGAATATAATTTTTCCCAATGCAGTTTGGAGACACTTGTGTTCTTTGTATTTCATGAGTGTATCAGTCTAAAGGAAGAATGAAGTTATTGTGGTGTCAAGAGTATGATCATATACATGCATGTCATTTTATTCTATTGTCAATAAAATACATTTTCAAATACTTTTGAATATTATATATGTTAATATGAGAATAGATCCCAGACATGAACTAATGACAATAATAAACTGTACAAAACTGACAAAAATGTTTGTGCATATACATGCATGTCATTTTATTCTATTGTCAATAAAATACATTTTCAAATACTTTTGAATATTATATATGTTAATATGAGAATAGATCCCAGACATGAACTAATGACAATAATAAACTGTAAAAAACTGACAAAAATTTTTGTGCGTATACATGCATGTCATTTTATTCTATTGTCAATAAAATACATTTTCAAATACTTTTGAATATTATATATGTTAATATGAGAATAGATCCCAAACATGAACTAATGATAATAATAAACTGTACAAAAACATAATGTTTGTGCGTAGTGCATAAGATTTCGTGGAAATAAAATTAATGGACAACATAAAATAAAAAATAAATCTTAAATAAATTATTTAGAATTTAAAATGTAATGCCATTTATAAAACATGACGCCACATTTATCTATCTTTTATGCGTCTTAGAGATGCTCAGTATTTTACCTCACTATCACATTGGTGGGTTTTCTCTTTTCATCTTAGCTAGCGTAGACATTTTTTATTTTTTGTTGGTTTATTTTCATTTCATATTATTATACCAAATGAATGTTGATATTGTGGGACAGGTAGATTGTTGTGAACATATAACATGTGGTTGAAATATTATTAATGTGTTGTATTCTGTGTTATATATTGAATAATAAGAACATTGGTAGATGTGAAGAGATAGATATTGTAGATAAGCATCTATATACAAAGATATCAAATGGTACCGCTGCAATAATTGTTTATATGATTATTAATGCATATGACAAATAATTATTACATTGCAAGTTTGATAACAGTATTTTGGTCGCACAAAACACTGATAAAAAATAATATAATATAGTTAATCCATGTCGAATATCACAACGACATAATTATAGGAATGTATTCATTACCACATATAATTATATCTAAAATAGTAAATAACAATAATTAGGGTATGAATCAAAGAGTAAAAAAGAAATAAATTGATGCAGAATAATAAAAATTAAAATCAAATTGTTATAGAATATTAATGATAATTAAAATTAAATCGAAGTAGAATTTAAATAACTGAAATTTATAAAATTATAATAAAGTGCTTTTAATTAAAAGTACAATAATTAAGATTTGTTTTAAAATAAAATAGTGCAGTAATTAAATTTGAAATTTTTGAAAGTGATAACTCTAAAACTAAATTGAGAATTAGAGAAGAGATGAATTAAAAATGAAAATTAAGCAGTACTAGAATAATAATTCTAAATAATGAAATAACAAAAATTAAAATGAGCACTAAATGACTAAAGTAAAACAAAATATAAACTGAAAAATTCAATACGAATTGTAAATTAAATAAAAGAGAACAAACCGGAAGTGTAGTAGTAGTAAATGAGCTCGCCTAACTAAAAACTGAAAACAAAAAAGAAAATGGGGATGAGACTAAACAACACTAATTTGCATTTAATTTGTGATTCCTGTTGACCTTTAATTCAGTTAAATTAGATTTCCGCACTAGTTATTTTGTTTAATTCAAAATTTTCATTTGTAACATTGTACAAGTAGACTACACAAGCAAACTTGAGTTTTTGAGAAGAGTGAAACTTGATAACATCAATTTGGTCCATCTCAAATTACCTCTCTTACAATAGAAGAAAAAGAAATATGCATTGTGGATGTATACATGTATATTATTTATTATGCTAAAACTATGCAAAATGCAACAAATTAAGAAAAATTGATTGATGTTATGCTTTTAATGAAAACATGTTAAATGCATGATTTATAAATACAATAATTAGCTTAGAAAATGCTCTTAAATGAAGAAATAAAGAGTAAAATGATATACATAAAATACTCCCCACTTTTGCTCTTTTGCACTTTTGCTCTTTTAAAAGAATGCATGCAATGCAAAAATGGATACTGTTGCAAACATTAATGACATCCTGAAACTACAACAGTCAAGAAAAACTTCATTAACCAAGAGTGAGAGAAAAAAAAAAAGATCAATATCATAATTCACAAAGTATTATCATGGTCAAGTACTCTTTAAGGGTTGTAGGACTCATTTCAAGGGAACATTCTCTCGTGGTAAAGTGTTTACTCTAATCGCTCAAGTGTTTATACTGAAAATTTCACTCATCATCACATCATGACATCATCCTTTACCATAAGCTTGAAAAATCTCTAAATTTTCACCTCAGTAGATCAATAGGACTTGGCTTGTAATGGGGCTAGGGTTTAAGGTAGGTTATTTTAGGAAAATGGGCTAAGACTTTAGAAAAACAAAGAATATGGATCAATGTACCTTGAAGTTTTGTTCCAGTTGCATCTTTATGTTTTTTCACCTTTATGTTAGAGTATCTTTAGAGCTCTTTTATTGCTTTGACACACACAAACAAAATGATTTTTTTTACACTTTGACACTTCTCCTTTTTTTGGAATTGTTGGTGGTGAGTAGAACTGGATTTTTGTGATGATTTCACGCTCTTTACTTCCCCTTTAAGTTAGTGTGGGTAGTTTTCGATTGGAAAGACTTTTAATCTCGTATTTAAATCCAAGAAAAGGCTAAGGCTCAAAGGTGGGTTCAAAGGGTAATTTGAGGTAAGGTTAGGCTATTTGGCTAAGTAGCTAAGACAAAGAAGGCCTAAATCATATATGCTGGTGTATATGTCCGTCTGGTGTCACAAAGAAATCAATCAAGTTCCAAAAGGTTCTCATGTCATGAGTGACGCACACAAGAAGGATTAAGGCTCAAAACTCACCTGGGTGCTTTGTTCACCCTGAAGTTAATCTTAACCAATGTTAATGTAACTCGACCATGACTTCCTATGTGAATCAAATCTTTCAAACTTTGAACTCTTTCTCCTGATCAAGTCGGTCATCTTTTCCAAAGTAGTCTCTCATCAATCTACAACATTACACAATAATTAAAATAAAAATATGAATGAAACCTCATGCATGAAATGCATATACTCCCCACTTTTGAAATCAACATTGTCCTCAATATGGAGAATTTATGTTATGCAAGTGAAAATGAAAATGCAAATGAAAATCAACTAAAACAGCTTGGGTCCCAGTTCTATCACCTCAGATGGTATAGGTGTCGAGGCCATCAAGTAACAACTCGGTTCAACTAAAATAAACAAAGTGTTCTTATGTAGTAAGCTTGAAAAAGGCAATGTCACCTTGTTAACATCTCAAATGATTCTCTGATAAAATACTGTCAATCTCTCAACTGTTTGATTTATGAATGGAAGGGAAAAGTGATCCTTCCGCATATTAATTATCCCACTCTTTTTTTGGAACAACTTGGACAGTAGATACCAAAGTGTTGTCTGAGATGGGACATATGATGTCAACCTTCAATAGCTTGGTCACCTCCTTTTTCACCTCATCAAGGATGGTAGGATTCATCCTTCGTTGGGGCTTCCTCACAGGTTTACAATCATCTTCCAGCAAGATTTTGTGCATGCAAATAGCAGGGTTATCCTAGTGGGGACATCTAAGGACCAATCGAATGCTTTCTTTCTCTCTTTCAACACCTTCAACAACAACCTTTCTTCTTGATCGGGGAGGAGATCACTATATATGATCACGAGTAGCTTTTCAGACTCCTCCAAGTAAGCATACTTCGAATGGGATTGAAGTGGTTTTAGATCTAACTCCTCAGGTTGTTGTTGTGGTGTACTTGCTGTAACAATTGTCCGTGCTCCTACAAAATAGTCAATACTATCACTAATCTCCTTACAGATGGCGCAACTTCCATCTGTATATTCATATTCAAGAAACTCCTCTTGGCTTAAATTCAAATATTCTAAGGGTTGATCAAGGTCAAAATCAACTCGTAGATCTAACTCTTCATCCTCTCAGCCTTCAACTGAGCAAAGATCTATCAAGGTTCTTCTACTCTATTTGAACTTCTTGACCACTTCTCAAACTAATTGCACTTACATTCTCATTAGGATTGATAATTGTTTTGAGGAAAGTGCATTCGAATTATGCTGTTGTAATGTGTTAAAGGTAGTGGCCAATTGTCCAATTTGGGTTTGCATGTCATTGAAGGTGGTCGTCATGAGTTTCTCTAGTTGTGTGCTTCGTGTGTTCTGCATTATCATCTGTTGTGTGAATTACTTCATCAGATCTTCTAGTGCAGGTCCAGAGTTATCTTGTTGCATAGTACCACTTAGGCTTTGATGTATTGGCACAAGGTGTGGATTCGCCTATTGTCCCAATGAAGGAGGTTGATACTCCTGTTGGTAAATGCCTTGGTTGCTTGGATGGAAAGGAATATTTGGTGGTTGGTTTAAGATAGGATCAAGTTTAGATTGTCTCTCCAACCAGAATTATATGTGGTCAAGTATGAGTTATACTCCTGTTGTGGACTGTATAAATTTAACTGCTTGTAATGTTGTTGTTTAGAGAATATACTACCCATTATTTTCCTAATTAAGTTTGGTGTCTCCTGAAGTTGAGGGCATACATCAGTGGGATGATCTACGGAGGTGCATATCCCACATACATATTGTTGTTGAAATGCAGTGGCGGATCTTGACCAGTAAGTCTGGGGGGGCCAATTATAGAAAAAAAAATATATAATAATAAATAAAAATAAGATATTTATTTAAAATTGTGTCCTTCATTCTTTTAAATGTTTGAAATAATCAATAATGGAATCAAAACTAAAGTTTTCAGCTATTTCTTTCTCAATATAAATGATCATATTATTTGCAAGAATTTCATCTTCCAGTCTATTTCACAGTCTTGTTTTGATAATCTTTATTGCAGAAAATGATCTCTCAGTTGTAGTTGTAGAAACAGGAAGAGTTAAAATAAGACGAATTAAACGATCTATTAAGTAAAATGTACCTGAATTACCTGTTTTTGTCAAAGATTGACATAATTCAAGCATGGTAGACAAATTCTTCAAATCTGGATGGTTAGGAGCATCAAGTATAAAATGATGAAGTTGAAATTTTAAATTAATCTTCTCTTGTTCACTAAAATACAAAGAATAAAATTTGTTCACAAGTGTGCATATATGATCAATGTTAAAATTTTTATAAACATCATTAGGAATTAAAGCATTTCTTAAAGTTAAAAGTTCCATTGTTTTCTCACTAAACCTATCATTTAATTCTTGTAATTGTTTATCCACTGTAATAAAAAATATGTTCACCCTAAAATGATGTTCTACTGTAATACAATCTTTTTTATGTTGAGAACGACCATGACGCGCTACATAGGTAGAATTAAAATTAGGAATATCAATGTCATGTTGCTCACAAAACAATATCACATCTTTCAACAAATCTTGCCAACCCTCCTCTCTTAATTTTTGAATCAAAATTTTAGTCGAATAGACTAACTGCATAAAATTATGTATATCCTGAGATTGTTTCTGTAAAACTTGACAAAGATAATCAGTAATTCCCATAATTTCTTTCATCATGTGTAAAATCAATACAAACTCAAACTCAGACAAAATATTATAAGTAGCATCAACATCACCCCTTTGAGAATAAGTTGAACCATCAATTATAATTTTTTGGAGAACTAAACAAGATGCACTATACAATTTCATCATACTACAAATGGAATGAAAATGTGAATTCCAATGAATATCACCAACTCGTTTTAAAGTGCCAATTTGATTTTTTCCTTTATCGGTTTCAAGTTCACCAAGTTCTAACAATTTTGCTATTTCATCTAATTATGCACTTTGTAATTCATCATGACGTTTACTAGATGAACAAACAACATTTATAATAAAAGCCAAATTTGAAAAAAAATTGATGAACTGGAATAACTTCTCTTGAAGCAGCAACCAAAGCAAGTTGTAATATATGAGCAAAATAATGTACATAATAAGCATAAGGATTATCATGAAGAAATAATGCTTGTAATCCATTCCATTCTCCTCTTATATTACTAGCACCATCATATCCTTGCCCACGAATATTGGGAACATCAAGATTATGTCTAGAGAGAACAACACATAATTCTCTTTTAAGAGTAGCAGCTATAGTATCCTTAACATGCACAATATCAAAAAATCGTTCTTTAATATTACCCATTTTATCTACAAATCTCAAAATAATAGTCATTTGTTCTCTTCTAGATTCATCACGAGCTTCATCAACAATTATACAAAATTTTGAGTCACCAATTTCTTCACGAATATAATTTCTTACTTTTCTAGAAAAAAATTTGAAAAATTTCCTTTTGAATATGATGAGAAGTATATTTTGAATTATAAGGAGCATTTTCTAACACAACTTATGCTACTTTATCATTGTATGATGCTAAAAGTTTAATCATCTCAAGAAAGTTACCTCTATTACTTGAATCTGGAGTTTCATCATGACCTCTAAATGCATAAGCTTGAAATGCTAGCCAACGAATTGTATTAATAGAAGTTTTAAGCCGTAAATGATTTTTGCAAACTTCTTCTGAATTTTGCACATTTATAATGTTGTCAATGTGCTTAGATTGATTCAATAAGTCTGTACATGCTTTTATTGCATTGTTATGTGGTGAACAAGGACTATCTCCAATGTGATTAAGAAATGCACAATTCTTTCCTGAATTAACCTTTTTCCATGATCTAAATCCTTGTCTAATAAACACATCTGCCCCAAGACAACCATTTGACAATGTACTAAATAGATAACATGGCAAACAATAAGGTCCATCACTAGTTGGAGAATACTCTAACCAAGAAGAAAACATTTTAAACCAACCATATTGAAATCTCCTAGGATGCTTCTCTTTCGAAAAAGGATAGTTTTTAATATATATTTGATATGGACCCCAATTTAAATAACCTCTTCTAATTTCATCTCTTTGATTCATAGGTGTCGTCGTCGTAAAAAAGAGGCGTTCGGAGCGACGTGATGGTTCTGACTTTTCCATTTTTTCGCGTTTTTATGGGTGATGTTACAATGCATTTAGGTTGTCCGATAACCGGGCTGAACCTAGGGGTGAGGTTTTCGAAAAGGTGTTCTTAGGTTGTCCAATAACCGAGCTAACCTAAGAACTAATTTGAAGGGGTTCTTATGGAGTCGCCACCGATGTTTTTACCGGAAACATCGAAAAAGGAGGAAAAATGCATTGGTTTTTCGAAAAACCAACTTTGGTCGTTAAAACCAGAGTTGGGTAAGGGATTTAGTTACGTGTAAGGGAAGTGTTAGTTCCCTTACGACGCCCCTTTCGGGTTCCCTATGATAGGCCAGCTATTTTATAAATAAATTTTTGAAAAGATGCTTTTACCCTTTTATTTATGGAATTAAAATAACGACTACATGGCCCTAATGTCTATTACGCAATTTAATCATAAAAATAAAGACAGTAAAAGAGAGGGAGAGAATGAAGAAACCTCTGAGGCAAGCTTTTGATTAACTTTCTGGAAAGTAAGGTGCATTTTAGCAGCCCTTCGCTCTTACAACGCCGAAAACTCTCTCGGAACGCTATAAAAAAGCTCTCTAAGACTCTCAGAAACTCCGGAAATGCTTCGGAGGGACTCTAGGAAGAGAATTTGAAGAAAGTGTAGAAGGGAAAGTGGAAGAACTGTGTGAAATGAAGGGGGGAGCGTGAAAGTGATGAAGATCTTATTGAATTACTTTGGCAAAGATCTTGTTGATTTGATGAAGTCAAGAATGAAGTCAAAGGCTACTTTGTGGCGATCAAAGGTCACTTAGATAAAAGGGTAGTGGGATTAGTGAGTCTCGCATCTCTCGCTTAGGTATAATCATTTTTATCTCTCTCGCTGCATGAGATTTCTTCATTTAAAAGATTTTGCAAATGCCTCTAAAAAATGTTTAAACGGTTAAAAACAAAGTATTTTGTTAAAAGGTTTTTAATTAACTATTTTAACTAATAGTATATAAGCTTTATCAACTAAAATGTTCTTAATACTTTTGTAACAGATTTTTAACTGATATGTTTTCGAAATAATCGATTGTTTTCATTAGAAGGATTTTTGAAAACCTTCTGCCAGTATTTTAACTGATATAGAATTGATATAATCGATTAAAATGACTTAGAATATTTTGAAAAGTGTTCTGGCAAAATTTTAATCGATACAAACTCAAAATAATTGATTGAAATAACTTGAAGTGTTTTGAAAGTTGTTCTGTAAGTATTTTAATCGATACAAATGCGAAATAATCGATTAAAACAACTAAGAGGTTTTTCCAGAATGTTTTAATCGATTAAAACAAGCTTGCTATCAATTAAAATAACTTAGAAAGTTTTATGAAATCTTTTGGCAGAATTATAATCGATTAAAATGCATTTCAATCGATTAAAATAACTAAGTGAACTTTTTTCAAAGTGTTTTAATCGATTAAAACAGATTGTTATCAGTTAAAATCACTTAGAAAAGTTTATAAGAATGTTTTGCAGTATTTTTTAATCGATTGAAAGACGAAACAATCGATTAAAACAGGTTTGGAAGATTTTTTACAAAGAATTTTAATTGATATAAACGATGTCAGTATCGGTTAAAAAAATATGGAAAATAATCAAGAACTTTTTAACAGATTAAAAGAAGTTTTAACAGATTAAAACAAGACTTTTAACATATTAAAAGATTATTTTAACAGATTAAATAAACCAACAGTTTTTAAAATCTTCTATATAAACAGAGTTGCTTGAACTTTTTAAAACACATCTTTTAGCAATCAATCAAGCAATCATAAGTGCTACTTTCAAGAGAGAATCGCGCTAGTTTTTTGAAGTTCATAGAAGTTCTTTCTTGAGGCAAAATTGCATTCTTTTGGAGAAGAAACACATACTGCAGAGCTGCATAAATCTGGTTTGAGCGTTCTAGTTTCTTCTATTTGTTTCTTTACTTTCTTTACTGTATTGTGGGTGCCTGGAATTGTGGGCACTGGTTTCTATAGTTGGAATTTGGTTGCAAGGTTGTTCAAGAACTGAAATTTGGTTCTTGGTGAAGGTTTAGGTGCAGGGACTGGAATTTTGGTTCTTGTGGTAGATTGAGTGTGGGATTAAAGTTGTAATCTGTAAAATGTTCAATCTAGTGGAACCCAACTGGAATTTGGCTAGAAACTGGACGTAGCCCTGGGATTGGGTGAACTAGTATAAATCTTGGTTGTATCTTTCTAAACCTTTCTCTCATATAATTATGTGATTGCATTTATTTTGATTGCTTGTTGTGTGTGATTCAAGAACTGGTGAGGATTCTTAATCTTTGAAATGGATAATCTGTAAATTGCGAAAAACTTTCAAAGATCAATTCACCCCCTCTCTTGATCTCAGCCTACATTTATAACAGAGCGCTCACTATTTATAGGGATTCGTGCCTGTCAGGTCGAGACGACCGTCTCGACTTGCAAAGGTGGCGAGATGGCCGTCTCATTTGGCGAGACGGCAGTATCGACTTTTCAAGTGACGAGAAGGCCTTCTCGCCAAACGGGAGGGGGTCTTGCCATTGGCAAGTGGCGAGACGGCCGTCTCGCCAAATGAGACGGTCGTCTCGACTTGCATCAATGGTGAGATGGCGGTCCCGAAAGTGAGATGGCAGTCTCGACTCCTGAAGGCGAAAATCCTTATTTTTATACAGAAAATCCTTCCTACTCTAACATGGGGCCTAATAGTCTCTCCTAGTGGCTTCTTAGGTTTCGTCCATCTTCAAATAGGAGGTCTTCTGCTCTTATTTTGAGCCTGGGCAAGATTTGGGATCTACAGCTGCCCCCCCCCTTTACCTGACTAGTTGACTGTTGGCTCGTCATGCCAAGAAGATCGACTGGAGGGTAAAGGAGTTGACCCTCTTGCCCGGTTACCCTTCGGATGTTCCGTCTTGCGGCAGTTGATCTTCTGCGAAAAAGTGTGTTGCGCACCTTCAGGATACTCCTTCTGACGGTAGCCGATCCCTTTGGTTGACACATGGTAGAACCTCAGGATACTCCTTCTGACGGTAGTCGATCCTTCGGTTGATGGGTATAAACCCCCCATCAGGCTGGTAGTTGCAGTCCGCTTTGCGTCAGACTGGATGAGTATAAACCCCCCATCAAGCTGGTGTTGAACATAAAAGGACTTGATGTTGAACTTACATGGACATGAGGCTTGTTGATTTTGACGATGATTTAAGAACAAAGAACTTAGAGAGTTGAAGACTTGTATTGTTATGTAATAACTCTGTTTTGATGAGTTTGAGTCTGTAATATTATATTCTAAGATAGCCGGTACATAGTCTACTCTTTAGAAGCTTCAAAAACTCATATTTATCAAAAGGCTCGAATTTAATCGATTAAAACACCAGATAATCGATTATTACAGTGAGAAAAACCATTTTCTGTATCTGCTCAGTGCGATAATCGATTAACACACCTGTTAATCAATTAACAGGTCTGTTAATCGATTAACAGGGCAAATAATCAATTAAACCAGTGCGTGTTGGGATTCTATTAATTTTGGCTCTGTAATAATCGATTAACACTTGATTTAATCGATTATTTCAGTCAGATTTAGATTTTGAACTTCAAATTAAACCTATTTTCGAAAACCCTAGTCCCAATACACCAAGTTTCGAAAATCCCCAATTCCCAAACCCTAATTCATCTATTTAATGTTCTCTAAGGCTCTCAGAAAATTGAACAACCTTTTTCAAACAAAAGTTGAGAGCTATGATTGCCAGAGAACTATTTGTTGGAGGAAAAAGGGGCTTTTGGAACCTGGTGTGGGCCAGAAGCGATAAGAATCACTAAGTGAAGTTCTTAGTTGATTGTGTGTTGTGCTGTCTCTAGGGAAAGTTTTTCTTCATCTCTTGTGGGACTCAAGAGAGGTGTTCTCATTACTTTATCTTTTCCATTGTTATCTATTTGTAACAACTTTGATTATAGTGACAGCATTAATCCTCTGTTTGAGTGATTAGCAACTAGACGTAGGGTCTTTTGATCTGAACCAGTATAAATTCTCTGTGTAAGAATCTATCCTTACTTTATTTACGTTTACACAGCATTTTAATCAGTAAAATTTGGGAAAAATTTTTAAAACCTAATTTTTGTTAAGAAACCAATTCACCCCCTCCTTGGTTTTTGTCCGTTCACGCAAACATTCCGTTGCGCGATTCCAACAAGTGGTATCAGAGCTTGCTTTGATAGTCATTCAAACTTTTCGAAAATGGCCGGACAAAATCAAACTTTTGCCGTAGGTGCGTCTATCAACAGACCCCCACTTTTTACGGGTCAAAATTATCCTTTCTGGAATGTTAGAATGCAAATCTTTTTAGAGTTTGTTGATAGAGGCATTTGGGACGCTATTTTGAACGGTCCCTATATTCCAAATTTTTTTGAAAATGGAGTAGACGTTCCTAAACCATTTTCTATATGGACAGCAGAGGAAAATAGAAAAGCTCAATTTGACATTAGGACTAGAAATATATTTCATATGCTTTAACCCTTGACGAGTTTTACAGGATCTCCGTTTGTAAAAGTGCTCAAGAGATGTGGGAAATGCTAAGAGTGACGTACGAAGGTACCGATGACGTTAAGAGAGCACGGAAAAATTCTTTAATCCAAGAATATGAGATGTTCCGGATGCAACAAGGCGAAACGATATTTGACGTTCAAAAGCGTTTCACACACATTGTGAATCATCTCACCGGTTTAGGTAAAATTTTTGACGTTGATGAATTAAATGTGAAAATATTGAAATCTTTGGATAGGAAATGGCAACCTAAGGTGACGACCATCTCAGAGTCACAAAACCTAGCCACAATGTCTATGACGGAGCTCTTTGGAAAGTTGAGAGAGCATGAGCTAGAGCTAGGAAGGCTTAATGATGAGGAAGGTCAATATCAAAAGAAGAACTTAACCTTCAAAACTGAAATTTCCAAAGGTAAGAATAAAAAGGAAGAAGAAGACTCGGAGAATGAAGAAGAATTGAGTCTTATGATAAAGAAGTTTACAAATTCATGAAAGCCAAAGGAAGACATCCATTCAAAGGTAAAGGAAAGGTAAGGGAAAATTCTTCCGTAAATATCAAATGTTATGGCTGTGGTGAAACAGGACATGTGAAGACCGAATGTCCAAACAAGAAAAACGAAGAAATCAAAGGCAAAAAGTACTTCAAGAAGAAAGCCTACATCGCTTGGGACAATAGTGATTCAAGTTCGGAATCAAGTGACTCAGAAATCGAAGCCAATATTTGCTTAATGGCAAATGACAACATATCTTTCGACTTTGAGGTAATTGATTCCGACTCATCTTCAAGTGATGATGAAAATAATTATGATCAACTGCAAAATGCATATAATGAATTGTTTAGTGCCTTTAAGGACTTGAAAAATGAATATAAATCTGTGAAAAAGAGTTTAAGTAGATCTGAAAAGGAGGTTGAGTCATTAAAAACGAAAATTACATGTTTAGAGGAAAAGGAAACCTTAGAAACGAAAATTGTATGCATAGATGAGAATGATGATAAGAATATAGCATGTGCATCTTGTAAAGAGTATGAATATGACATTGATATACTTAGCCATTTGCTAGATAAAGTCGAAAAGGAGATAAGTAACATAAATAAAGATAAAGTTGTTATTGCTCAAAATAGAGTAAACCATCATGTTCCTTTGAAAAAGCCTAAGATTAAAAATAAAAGAGTATGGGTAGAAAAAGGAACTAGGGCACCTATTGTTAGAAATGCATCATATTCAAAAGCTACATCTAAAGCATGTTTTTATTGTATGAAACATGGTCACACATCAAATAGATGTAAAA
This sequence comes from Sphenostylis stenocarpa, assembly GCA_963425845.1. NCBI lineage: Eukaryota > Viridiplantae > Streptophyta > Magnoliopsida > Fabales > Fabaceae > Sphenostylis > Sphenostylis stenocarpa. The sequence continues at coordinate 3,662,452 of OY731408.1, forward strand.
TCAAACATTTTGGTGTTCCTAAAGGAAATACATTTGGGTTCCTATTGTTAAATGACTTGTTTGTCTCTAACCCCAAGGACCCAAAAGTTATGGGGACCTAAGTTTTCTATGTTCTTATTTTGTAGGAAACTTCCAAATCAACGAAGTTTATGTGGTATCTTGATTGCGGATGCTCAAAGCATATGACCGGTGATAAAACAAAATTTGTGAGTTTCAAAGATAAAGAACAAGGATATGTACCTTATGGGGACAACAATAAAGGAAAGATTCTTGGAATTGGAAATATAGGTGGTGCAAACACTTTGGAGATTAAGGATGTGTTTCTTGTTGATGGGCTAAAGCATAATCTCCTTAGCATAAGTCAACTATGTGACAAAGGATTTAAGGTAATATTTGAAAGTAAATTTTGCACTATACATATGATAGATTTCGAAAATGTAGCATTAAAAGGCATTAGGCATAATAACATATACTTGATTGATTTGGATTGTATACATGATTCTAGTATAACATGCTTAGTTGCTAAGGAAGAGAACCCTTGGTTATGGCATAAGAGAGCAGCTCATATAAATATGCATCATTTAAATATATTGATATCAAAAGACTTAGTTGTTGGTTTGCCTAAGTTAAAGTTTGAAAAAGATAGGTTATGTGATGCATGTCAAAAAGGTAAACAAGTAAAATCATCATTTAAATCAAAGAGTGTCATTTCCACATCAAAACCTCTAGAATTATTACATTTAGACTGATTTGGTCCTTCTAGGATAAAAAGCTTTGGTGGAAATTGTTATGGTCTTGTGATTGTTGATGATTATTCTAGATATAATTGGACATTTTTCTTAACAATGAAAAGTGAAGCTTTTAAGGTCTTTAGAAAGTTTGAAAAGCAAATTCAAAATGAGAAAGACTTAAGAAGTAAAGTTTTAAGAAGTGATCATGGTGGTGAGTTTCAAAATGAAAAGTTTGAAAATTATTGTGAGGAAAATGGAATACTGCATAATTTTTCTGCTCCTAGGACTCCCCAACAAAATGGTGTAGTTGAAAGGAAAAATAGGTTACTAGAGGAACTTGCTAGAACAATGCTAAATGAATCAAATGTTCCTAAATATTTTTGGGCTGATGCTGTAATTATTGCATGTTATGTTTTGAATAGAATGCTCATTAGGCCAATTATAAAATCAACTCCCTATGAATTGTTAAATGGTAGAAAGCCTAATGTTGCTCATTTGAAAATATTTGGATGTAAGTGCTTTGTGTTAAATAATGGAAAGGACAACTTAGGAAAATTTGACTCAAAAGCCGATGAGGGCATTTTCTTAGGTTATTCATTAAATAGCAAAGCTTATAGAGTGTTTAATAGAAGAACCTTAAATGTTGAAGAATCTATACATGTTAGTTTTGATAAAATTGTAGACCTTGGGGGAAATCCTCTTGAGTCAAATAAAGAATTTGCAGGTGATGATGAGTACATAAGAGAGGCTCTTGATGAATTGTATTTGGAAGAAAATGAGCCTTCTCAAACACCTGAATTAGCAAAAGAATGGCAATCACCAAGAGGACTTTCAATGGACAATATTAGTGGTGATATCTCAAAAGGGGTAAGAACTAGAAACATGACTAATTTCTGCATGTCTGTAGCTTTTGTGTCACAGATAGAACCCAAAAATGTTGAGGAAGCGCTTAAAGATGACCAATGGTGCATAGCTATGCAAGAGGAACTTAACCAATTTGAAAGGAATCAAGTCTGGGAATTAATTCCAAGAGAAGAATCACATCAAGTAATTGGAACTAAATGGGTATTTAGAAATAAACTTGATGAAGATGGAAACATAACAAAGAATAAAGCCAGACTTGTTGCCAAAGGTTACTGTCAAGAGGAAGGTATTAATTATGATGAAACTTATGCTCCTGTTGCCAGGTTAGAGGCTATACGCCTACTTCTTGCTTATGCATCATTGATGAAATTTAAATTATATCAAATGGATGTTAAGAGTGCATTTTTGAATGGTTTTATTAAAGAAGAAGTATATGTGGAGCAACCCCCTGGATTTGAAGATTTTAGTTATCCTAATCATATCTTTAAATTAAAGAAAGCATTATATGGTTTGAAACAAGCTCCTAGGTCTTGGTATGAAAGATTAAGTAGTTTTCTAACTTCAAATGATTTTTCTAGAGGAAAAATTGATTCTACTTTGTTTATAAAGAAAGTAAAAGAACATATCTTATTGGTCCAAGTATATGTTGATGATATTATTTTTGGATCAACTGATAATTCTTTGTGTGTAGAATTTGCTAAAATAATGCAGGGAGAGTTTGAAATGTCTATGATGGGAGAATTAACATTCTTCTTTGAACTTCAAATCAAGCAACTTAAAGAAGGCATTTTTGTCTCTCAAACCAAATATTGCAAAGAGATTCTCAAAAAGTTTGGAATGGACACTTCAAAGGAAGCTAACACACCCATGGGAACTTCATGCTATTTAGACAAGGATGAATCAGGTTTGGAAATTAATCAATCCATGTATAGATGTATGATAGGTTCTCTGTTATACTTAACTGCAAGTGGACCTGATATTATGCATTCTGTCTGTGTGTGTGCTAGATTTCAGGCATGTCCAAAAGAATCTCACCTAACTGCAGTAAAATGTATTGGAACTACTGGTTTTGGTTTATGGTATCCATATGAAGCTTGTACTAGTTTAATAGGTTATTCTGATGCTGATTATGGTGGATGCAAAATAGATAGAAAGAGTACTAGTGGGACATGTCACTTGTTAGGATCATCTTTAGTATCTTTGCATTCTAAGAACCAGGCATGTGTTGCTTTATCCACCACTGAAGCTGAATATATTGCAGCTGTTGTGCTCAAATTTTGTGGATGAAACAACAACTAGAAGATTATAGTATATTTCTAAATGACATTCTTTTGATGTGTGATAATACGAGTGCAATCAATCTTACTAAGAATCCATTAATGCACTATAGGACCAAACATATATAAATTAGACATCATTTCTTGAGAGATCATATAAGTAAAGAAAACTGTAAAATTGAGTATGTTGATACAAAACATCAATTAGAAGATATTTTTACTAAGCCTTTTCCCAAGGATAGATTCTATGATCTTAGAAGAGACTTAGGGATATTAGAAATAGCTTAAATTCTGCTTAATTAAACAGTTTTTGGATGGTTGTAATGTTATAATTCATTATGTAGGGTGTTAATAGATTATCATGTGTCTAAACCTCAAAAATTTGATGAACTCTCTGGAATAATCGATTATTTGAAGTTATAATCGATTATTTGCACCCAAGACATCCAAAACATGACATTTCTCACTGGATTAATCGATTAACTCACCAGATAATCGATTAAATACAGTGTTAATCGATTAACTACTTGAATTAATCGATTAAAGGGGTCTGTTACAGTTTAATCGATTAATTCAAGCTTTAATTGAGTAAACCTGGTTGGTTTCGTTTTCTAGCCGTTGCCAATGGCTCTCTTGGCCTTCATACACTCCCATATGACCGTTGGAGGTGTTTGGTTATAAATACGGACCTCCATTTCACTTCTCCTCACTTTTAACTCTTGAATCCAAGCTTTCTTGCCTCATTCTATCATTCTTGCCTTCTTCTAGCATCACTTGTCTTCCTAATCTTTCTTGTTACTCCTCTAAAGTCTACAATGGCCTCATCTTCTCGTGCTAAAATTCCCACCAGAAGAAGATCTGCACCTTCATCTCATCTCCGTCCTAATTCTGTAGAAGGATGGATCTCTGATGCTGAAGGCCGACAAGAATTTCTGACTTTTTGGAAGGAACGAGGTATTATCACTCCCAAATTCCTTATTGGTGATCAATTCATCAATAGGGGATTCAATTTTCTTAATCTTCTTGAAATTCAAGGAGTTCTCCCTTTTATCCAAATGCAAGGTACGTACTATCCTGACTTAGTTAGGGTATTTTACTCTCGCTTCAAATTTAGAGATCAAATAGCTACCTCTCATGTAAAGGGGGTATCAATTATTCTTGATGACGACATATGGGAAAACGTTGCACATTTTCCTATAAGAGAAGATGCTATTAACGTTTTTAGTGAGTTAGATGATTTTGACAGGATCATGGCTTATCGTTCCTTTCTTCGTAACCCTTCCATGGAGATTGGGCGTCTCATTCTAGATGGACCATTGAAGAAGGAGGAACGCATGCTTTTGCATTTACTCGTCTGGATCCTATGTCCCCAGGCAACAAATCATGCCCAATGCTCTACAATAGATCTTCGTATTATTCATGCAATAATGAATAATGAACCATTAGATTGGGGCTTCCTCGTCACCATGACTATGTTGAAAGCCAAACGTCATCCCACCTTCAAAATTCCTTATGCCCTCCTTATTTCTCGCATTCTTGAATACAAAGGAGTGAACGTTGAAGGCGAACAAACAGTATGAACGACAAACCTAAACCGCATGCTGGACAGCACACTAACCCAACTCCAAATGGTGCGTGTCAATAATATTTATGTTCACAAGGATGACGTTCCAAACGTAGATGTAGATAATGAAGATTCTGATGAAGATATGCCTCCTGCTGCTGAGTTTCCCTCTGATCAGATCCAAAGTGTTGAACTTCCCTGCTCATCCTGAAACCCGTCAATCTATGGAAGACATGTTATCTGATATGAACCAGAGGATGCAGGCATTCTTCACTCTCTCTGGAGTACGGCATGAGGAAATCATTCGCCATATCTCTGACATAGATGATAAAGTGTGTCACTTAGAAAATAAATTTGATGCACACTTTCATAGTGATAGTGAAGAATTTTAAAGTTTGTTTTTATTTCTTCTTGTGTTGTGATGTATTTTCACTTATGAAATAAAATTTGGTATTCTTTTATTGCTTTGTTTGAGGGGGAGTTATCTCCAAGTTATGCATATGTTAAGGGGGAACTCTTAATTTTTGATCATAATCAAAATACGGGGAGAAATATTTAAAGCCTAAGCCTCTTATGATTGAATTTAAATATTATCTAGTATGTTTAATGTGTTTGTTAGTGTGACAGATAAAACATGTTATTACAAGGCTTTTGAAAGAAAAATTTTGATCATCATCAAAAAGGGGGAGATTGTTGAACATACAAGGACTTGATGTTGAACTTACATGGACATGAAGCTTGTTTATTTTGATGATGATTCAAGAACAAAGAACTTAGAGAGATAACTCTGTTTTGATGAGTTTGAGTCTGTAATATTAGAGTCTAAGATAGCCGGTACATAGTCTACTCTTTAGAAGCTTCAAAAACTCATATTTATAAAAAAGGCTCGGGTTTAATCTATTAAAACACCAGATAATCAATTATTACAGTGAGAAAAACCATTTTCTATATCTTCTCACTGTGATAATCGATTAATACACCTGTTAATCGATTAACAGGGAAATAATCGATTAAACCAGTGCGTGTTGGGGTTTTATTTATTTTGGCTCTGTAATAATCGATTAACACTTGATTTAATCGATTATTTCAGTCAGATTTGGATTTTGAACTTCAAATTAAACCTATTTTCGAAAACCCTAGTCCCAATACACCAAGTTTCAAAAATCCCTAATTCCTAAACCCTAATTCATCTACTTAAGGTTCTTTAAGGCTCTCAGAAAATTGAACAACCTTTTTCAAACAAAAGTTGAGAGCTGTGATTGCCAGAGAACTTTTTGTTGGAGGAAAAAGGGGCTTTTGGAACCTGGTGTGGGCTAGAAGCGATAAGAATCACTAAGTGGAGTTCTTAGTGGATTGTGTGTTGTGCTGTCTCTAGGGAAAACTGTTCTTCATCTCTTGTGGGACTTAAGAGAGGTGTTCTCATTACTTTATCTTTTCCATTGTTATCTGTTTGTAACAACTTTGATTATAGTGACAACGTTAATCCTCTATTTGAGTGATTAGCAACTGGATGTAGAGCCTTTTGATCCAAACCAGTATAAATTCTCTGTGTAAGACTCTATCCTTATTCTATTTACGTTTACACAGCATTTTAATCGGTAAAATTTGGGGAAAATTTTTAAAACCTAATTTTTGTTAAGAAACCAATTCACCCCCCCTCTTGGTTTTTGTCCGTTCACGCAAACATTCCGCTGCGTGATTCCAACAGCTGGTAGTTGTAGTCCGTTGTGCATCGAACTGGATGAGTATAAACCCCCCATCAGGCTAGTAGTTGCGACTTACTGATCTGGCTTGCGTGCAGATCAGGCACACCTTGTGCGCAAGTTGATAGGTATGAACCCCCTATCAGGCTGGTACAGTCCACTGCGTAGGACTGGTGGTGGTGGCGGCTTACTGCTCAGGTGGCTCATGCGCCGAGTGTTGAGATACTTTCTTTTGTCTTTGTTTTTGTCTTTTCTGGGAATGGTCGTCCGGTCTGTGCCAGGGATTCTGTTGGTGTTCATCCAGCTTGTTAGCTGCTGGGATGGTCTTGTTTATTTTTGTCCAACTCTTGCTTGGTTGTCGAAAATTTTTCTTGGTCAATGTGGTTGACTTGTTTTGTTTTTTATCTTGCCTTTTCCAGCGGTTTATATCTTTTTTTCTCGCGATTTCGGATTTTGGCCTTTTCGAGGTTTGAGCATAAGTCTTCTTACTTTTAGTTTCTTTTTGCTACACTGACTTTTTCGACAAGGAGAGCAAAAATTGATGAAATAAAATTTTTTATTTATGATAAAATTTTTTGGCTACAATAGTTATTTTTTATTGTTATCCCTAAGACGACGGACTTGAGCCGGGAGACGATCCAGAAGAAGGGAATTGCTGGTACATGTGCCTCTGAAACTCTGCTTGGTCTCGGATTGCGTCGAGGTGCTCTTGTCGAAACATCATCAGGTCTTGCCTTATTCCCTCCTGTATCTGGCCGAAGGTCTCCATCCTCGAGTCGAAGACGTCCTGCCTTAAAGACATCTGGTCTTGTCTTAGGGACATTTGGTCGAATTGCTGGCGCAAGTCGTAGATGTTGCGGTTGATGCTAGCAAAGTTGTCCGTGTACTACTGTTGTTGCTGATGCTGTTGTTGTTGTTTGAACTCTGGGGGTGTCAGGAGATCTTGCATTGCCACGATGTCCCGGAGATCCAGAGTTATGTCCAGCAAGGGGTGGAGGATCAACCAAGACCCTTGGCGTAGCAGCATCCCCATGTTGACCAGGACAGACCCGTTGATAGTCTTGGGTCGAAGGTTGGAGGCCAGTTCCTCCCTGCTGTTGCACCCCCATTTTTTGCCAATGGGGTGATGAGGGGAGCCATGAGGATGGCTCCCACGGGACGGCTCCCGAAGTCCTTGAGGGCCTTCAGGAAGAAGTAGTCGGGGTTGCACCGGCGCCCTTGGCTCATGCAGTAGAGGGCGAAGAGATCTAGGTGGGTGACCTTACCTTGACTCTCCTTCCACCCGTGGACCGTCCTAGCCAACAACTTGTGGCAAATGCGGAGGGCGGGATTGAGTGCGGAGCCTTTCAGCAGGGATGGAAGAGTGTGCATCCCAGTCAGATCCTCCCACATCTCACCGGCGGTGAGGGTAGCGGGGCGCTCACAGATGGCCTCCTGGTATTTCCGAGTCAGGACATCCTCGGGCTGGACGAATCCAATGGATACATTGAACTCGTCCAGGGTTGTGGTCCGGTACATCCCGTTCATGAAGTAGGTCACCATCTTCGTCGGTGGGAGGCCCGACACCGTGGTGGGAATCTCGCAGTAGGCCATGGAGGCGAGGAATTCCACCACCGCCTGTGGGTAGACGAGAGTGGGCGGAGACTAAAGGAGGAAGCGCCATCCTATGTTGTCAAGGTAGGCGTGGATGTCGTCTTCCCACCTGAACTCGGTGAGGATACCGAAGTCCAGCCTCAGCATGGGGTGCAAAGTGTACCCCCGGATGTGTTACAGGTGGGTCTGGTGTGAGGGTGAGAGCTGTGTTGGATCTTGTGGAGTAGGGGCCGTGGAGCTACTTGGGCCAGAAGAACCCCTTGTCTTTCTGGATGCCTCTCCTCTATGCATTTTTGGTAGTAGGATGCTTGAATATAGGAGAAAGGAAGGTAGGAGTGCAGGAGAGAGTGTTTGAGACCCCCCCTAGGCGCCCCTATATATAGGATTTTCGGCCAGATTCGGGACCGTCGTCTGGAAGATCGGGACCGCCGTCTCGAATTGGCGAGGTTCGGGACCGCCATCTGGAACTTCGAGATGGCAGTCTCAATTTTGACCTATGGCGAGACGACCGTCTCACCAAGCGAGAAGGCGGTCTCGTTTTTGTCAAAATCGAGACGACAGTCTCATTTTTGTCAAAATCGAGACGGTAGTCTCTGTCACCGCCGTCAAAACGAGGCGGTTGGAGCGACGCGATGGTTTTTTCGACCCTCTTTGATTTTCGCATTTTTTATGGGTGGGTGCAACGTCCTTAGGTTGTCCAATAACCGGGCTAACCTAGAGACAAGGTTTTCGAAAAGTGTTCTTGGGTTGTCCGATGACCGGGCTCACCCAAGAACGGGTTTTGAAGGGTTCGTGGAGTCGCCACCGATGTTTTTACCGGAAACATCGGAAAAGGAGTTTTAAAAAGGCGTTGGTTTTCGAAAAACCAACTTTGGTCATTAGAACCAGAGTTGGGTAAGGGAGTTAGTTACGTGTAAAGGAAGTATTAGTTCCTTTACGACGCCCCTTTCGGGTTCCCTATGATAGGCTGGCTACTTTGGATAAATAATTAAACTAGAAAATTGCGCTTTTACCCTTTTATTATGCGGTATTCAAATTTGTGACTACATGGCCCTACCTTCTATGCGTAATTTTAAATAAAAGCGGTAAAATTAAAAAGAGAGAGGATGCACCTCCAAAGCAAGCTTTTTATTTTTCTTCAAAGAGTGGGTGCTTTTTGGCAACCCTTCACTCTACAACTCTCAGAAACTCCGGAAATGCCTCGGAGGGATTCTAAAGAAGATTTAGAACGCTCAATTTATGCCTAGAGACACTTAGAAACTCCGGAAATGCTTCGGAGGGATTCTAGAGAGAGAATATCTAGAGAGAAGGAGGAGCTACTGTGCTTGGTGTGTGGAAATGAGGGGAGGGAGCCCCTATTTATAGGTTTTCGCGCCTGACAGTGGCGAGATCGCCGTTCTCGTCTGACAAGGTCGAGACCGCCGTCTGGACAATCCAGACCGCCGTCTCGACCATGCAGGGGGTCGAGACCGCCGTCTCGACCATGCAGGGGGTCGAGACCGCCGTTTGGAAAACCCAGACCGTCGTCTCGACTTTTGCAGTGGCGAGACCGCCGTCTGGACAAGCGAAATGGCGGTCTCGTCCCTTCAGGGCGAGAAACCTTATTTTTCGGGCCAAAAAACCCTCCTATCTTAGTACGGGGGCCTAATAGTCTCTCCTAGTGGCTTGTTAGGCTTCGGCCGTCTTCAAATAGGAAGCTTTCTGGCTTTATTTGGAGGCCGGACAAGATTTGGGGTCTACAGCTGCCCCCCCTTTACCCGACCAGTCGACTGCTGGCCTTTTGTACCGAGGTGATCGACTGGAGGGTAAAGGAGTTGACCCTCTTGCCCGGTTACCCTTCAGATACTCCATCTTTGCGGCGGATGATCCTCTGGGGAGATGTTGTATTGTGCGCTTCTGGGATGCTCCTTTGACGCGGTAGCTGACCCCTTCGGCTGATGAGTACGAACCCCCATCTGGTTTGACGAGTACTAACCACCGCCCAGTAAGCCCCCTTTTGTAAGGCTTGATGAGTTTACACCCCCATCTGGTGTTTGACGAGTACGAACCCCCGCCCGATAAGCCCCCTTTTGTAAGGCTTGATGAGTTTACACCCCCATCTTGTGTTAAGCCTCCGGATGCTCCATCTTGCGGTAGCTGATCCTTTGGTTGACGAGTACGAACCCTCGTCTGGTTTGGTGCCTCTGGATGCCCCTTTTTGCGGTAGCTGATCCTTTGGCAATGGTGGCGGCTTACTGATTCTGACCATGCGCCGACGACTGGGGAGTGATGTTGGTAGATGCTCTTGGATTTCTTGGATGGTCGTCCAGGCTGCTCCTGGGGACTTTGTTGTTTGTCCATCCAGCTTTGTTGGTTGCTGGGGATTCTTTGTTTTTTGGTGGTAGTTATCCGACTCTTGCTGGCTGGTCGGGTTCTTCTCTTCTCTTTTTTGTGTTCGACTCTTGGTAGTCGATTTTTATTGGTTGAGATGATGGCTTAATCCTACCTTTTTCTCGCGGTTTTATCTCTTTTTTCTCGCGATTTTGGATTTTGGCTTTTTTCTTGAGCGTACGCCTTTTCTTCTTTTTAAGCTTCTTTTTTGTTACGCTGGCTTTTGGAAAGGATGGCAAAAGGTCGGCGAAGTCGTACCGAGATACCCCTTTTTTAAGAATGCAGGTATGAATGCTTTTTGATCTTTTATTTGTTTGTTTTGCTTTTGACAAAGTCATTTTTGTGCAACTATTTGTGTGTGGATGCTTGTTGATGCAATTTTATTTTAGTTAAGGACATCTTAAAAAGTGACCGGTACTTTCCTTCTTTTTGTTCTCTTGTGATTATTCTTTTTGCACTTTTTGTTCTAACCCTATTTTTTGCCTAGACCGCCCTTTGCGGGTTTTCGATCTAGCGGGTTCTAATGGGCTCTCTTTTTTTTCCTTTTTATAAAAGCCTTATCTTTTGCCTAGACCGCCCTTTGCGAGTTTTTGATCTAGCAGGCTACCCTGTACTTTTTACTTGGGACGACCCTGGTTGGTGATGTTCGTCTTTGTCTTTATGCTTTCTCGAATTGCTTGTTTTATGCATGCTCAAGTTTCGTTAATACAGAGGCATTTACACGGGTAAGTAAAGAAAAGAGAAAGACAATTTTATTGATATAACCAGATGGTTTATTTTTACATGGGGGTTTACAATAGAATTTGTAAGCATGGATGGCCAAGGTTGGCTAAACTATATGAGGGTGCCACAGTCATGTCTGTGATTTTTGTTTCCCCGTTTTTCCTAGTCCCTTCAGTTGAGATGCTCGAATCCAGAGTGAAGACTATGCGAAGTCTGCTTGCTGTTGCGAAGGCATTACCTTAGTCGCCTTTGTGGTTTTTGGCTAAGGTAATCATTGCTCGGTTTTTCTCTTCTTTTTTTTTTTTTTTTTTTTTTTTTTTGGAACCTCTAGTTTTTGCCTAGGACGTGTCCTAGCGAGGAATATAGACCTTATCTTTTGCCCAGGACGCTCTTTGCGAGTTTTCATCCTGACGGGTCATGAACAATGTCTTTAGTCGTAATATTTTTTCACCGCATCTGAGTTGACAGGATATCGGAGCTCTTCTCCATCCATGTTGGTGAGGATGAGGGCTCCTCCTGAGAAGGCTTGCTTGACCACAAAGGGTCCTTCGTAGTTTGCTGCCCATTTCCCGACCTTGTCTTTCTGGGCTGGAAGCAGTTTCTTCACTACTAGATCTCCTTCTTGGAAGGTGCAGGGATTGACCTTCTTATCGTAGGCTTTCTTGATTTTCTTCTGATAAGCTTGCCCCCGACATATGGCGTCCAGCCGCTTTTCTTCGATTAGGTTCAACTGATCATACCGGTTTTGGACCCATTCAGCTTCTGTCAGCTTTGCTTCCATAATAACTCGCAGGGAGGGTATTTCGACCTCTACTGGTAGTACGACCTCCATTCCGTATACGAGGGAAAACGGGGTAGCCCCTGTGGAGGTTCGTACCGACGTTCGGTAGCCATGCAAGGCAAAAGGAAGCATTTCATGCCAATCTTTGTAGGTGACCACCATTTTCTGGATAATTTTCTTGATATTTTTATTGGCTGCCTCTACTGCACCGTTCATCTTTGGTCGGTACGGAGAGGAATTGTGGTGTTGGATTTTGAAGTTTTGGCATAATTCCTCCATCATCTTATTGTTGAGATTGGTCCCATTGTTAGTAATGAGCCTATGAGGGATGCCGTACCGACATATAATATTTTTCTTGATGAAGGTGGTCACCACCTTCCGGGTTACATGTGAGTATGATGCTGCTTCAACCCACTTGGTGAAATAGTCGATTGCTACCAATATGAAGCGATGGCCGTTAGACGCTTTGGGTTCGATGGGTCCGATGACATCCATGCCCCACATAGAAAATGGCCATGGTGTAGCCAGGTAATTGAGAGGTGCAGGTGGCACATGAATGTTATCGGCGTATACTTGGCATTTATGACATTTCTTGGCGTATTGGTGACAATCAGCTTCCATCGTGGACCAATAGTACCCTGTCCTGAGGATTTTCTTGGTCATAACATGCCCGGGTGCGTGGGTTCCAAAAGTCCCTTTGTGGATTTCTTTTATCAATGTTTGGGCTTCTTCTTGGTCCACACACCTTAAGAGAGTGGAATCAGGGCTCTTTTTGTAGAGGATTCCTTCAATCAACATGAACCCTACGGCCCTTTTGCGAATGGTTCGCTTATCATTGTCACTGATCCCTTCGGGGTATTCGCCCCTCGTGAGGTACCTCTTGATGTCATGGTACCAGGGGTTTTGATCGTGCTCGCCATTTACTGCCATGCAGAAAGCTTGTTTATCATGCAGTTTGACTTGAATGACTGGCATCTCATGTTCCTAGTCTAGGGCAAACATGGATGATAGAGTGGCGAGGGCGTCGGCAATTTGGTTGTCTTCTCGAGGGATGTACTAAAAAGTGACGCTTTCCATTCTCGAGACCAGCTCGCGGATGTACTCTAGATATGGGATTAATTTGGAGTTTCGGGTTTCCCATTCACCTTTAAGTTGGTAGATGACAAGGGATGAATCACCGAATATTTTGAGCTTAGTGACCCCATGATCTAAAGTCGCCCGGATTCCTAGCGCACATGCTTCGTATTTGGCCATGTTATTGGTGCAATCGAAATTAAGCCTGGCCATTATAGGAATGTGTTTCTTTTCGGGGGATATCAAGATAGCTCCTATCCCGTGTCCAAGCATGTTTGAAGCCCCATCGAAGAACATGGTCCACATTTCTTCTTTGGTCTCTTCGTGTTCGATGTGCATGATATGCTCATCGGGAAAGTCATCTTGTAAGGATTGGTATTCGTCTGTGGATCCATGGGCTAGATAATCCGCTAGGGGACTTCCTTTAATAGCTTTACGGGTGACGTGAATGATGTCAAATTCGAGAGGAGAACACTGCCACCTAGCTATTCTTCCGGTTAAAATGGGCTTCTCAAAGAGGTATTTGATCGGGTCCATTTTAGGGACCAACCATGTTGTATGTCGAGCCATATACTGTCTGAGACGTTGAGTGACCCACACCAATGCACAACAAGTTTTTTCGAATGGTGTATAACGGGTTTCATAGTCCGAGAATTTCTTACTGAGATAATAAATGGCCCGTTCCTTTTTCCCGGTTTCGTCATGTTGGCCGAGCACACATCCCATGGACTCTTCGAGGATCGATAGATATAGGATCAGAGGTCTCCCTTCAACGGGTGGTACCAATACTGGTGGATTGGTTAAACATGTTTTGATTTTATCGAACGCTTGTTGGCATTCTTCGCTCCACACTGTTGGCTGATTTTTGCGCAACAGTTTAAAGATGGGTATACATTTATCCGTTAACTGCGCGATGAAACGGGCAATGTAGTTTATCCGGCCCAGAAAACCTCTGACCTCCTTTTCCGTGCTTGGTGGAGGCATTTCCAAAATTGCCTTGGTTTTGTCGGGGTCCACCATGATTCCTTTTTCACTGACAATGAACCCTAGGAGTTTTCCTGATCGTACTCTGAAAGTACATTTTGCCGGGTTCAGTTTGAGTTGATACTTCCGAAGCCGGTCAAAAAGTTTTCGAAGATATTGAATGTGGTCCATTTCATTTCTGGACTTGGTGATCATGTCGTCCACATATACTTCTATTTCTTTATGGATCATGTCATGGAATAGCGTGACCATAGCCCTTTGGTAGGTAGCCCCTGCATTTTTCAGCCCAAATGGCATTACCCGATAGCAGAAGGTACCCCATGGTGTAATGAATGAGGTTTTTTCTCTATCCTCCACAGCTAGCTTGATTTGGTTGTACCCGGCATACCCGTCCATGAAGGAATACAGCGTGTTGGTAGCGGTATGGTCTACCAATGTATCTATGTGTGGTAGGGAAAAGTCATCCTTTGGACTTGCTCGGTTGAGGTCCCTATAATCCACGCAGACCCTGACCTTCCCGGTCTTTTTGATGACGAGTACTATATTAGCCAACCACTCTGGGTATTTGGAGACCACCAGGAAGTTGGCATCCAACTGCCTTTGCACCTCCTCCTTTATCATTAAGGACCAGTCGGGTTTAATTCTCCTGAGCTTTTGCTTTACAGGTCGGAACCCCTCTTTTAGTGGCAATCTGTGTTCCACTATACTCATGTCAAGCCCTGGCATGTCATGGTACGACCAAGCAAATACATCCACATATTCCCTCAGAAGTTGTATCAATCCCTTTTTCATGCTACTTTCCATTTGGGTGCCAATGTTCACATTCTTCTCCTTATCCTCTTTTCCCAAATTGACAGTTTCTATCTCCTCCTGATGTGGTTGTATGATGCGTGTTTCTTTTTCCAACATCATTTGCATGTCCGGAGAAATGGTCTCCTGTTCACTGTCGGACTCAATCCATTCGCCTTCCGCTTCCGGGGTCCACGGAGATTCATCGATCACAGACATGACGTGTTTTAGGTTCTGTTTTAGTCATAGATTTTATTATTCATTTTATTTTTGAAAGAATAATGAATAGAAGGAGGAAAAGAATTAATATGATAAAATGCCTCGTATATTAATGAGAAATGAAGATGTATGTACAAGCCCTTTTTAATCAAAAATTCCTGCGGCCACGGGCGGGGACCGCAGGAGATATAGAAAAAGCTTAAAAAAAGAAAAGACCCTAGGGCTGATCCTCCCAATCCTCCCTCTCTGCTACTCTGGTTTCGACAGAGGTTTGTCGTCCGTGCTGGAGGCAGAGGCGTCAAAAGTAATCCACCCGGCGTCAATTAATTCCTGGACCTTATATTTCAAGGTCAAGCAGTTGTCGATTGAATGCCCTGGTGCATCCGAGTGGTAACTACATTTCTCATGGGGTTTGTACCACTCGGGATAGGGAGGCTCCAACTGCTTCTTGGTAGGAACACGTGCCAGGAGGCTGGCCTCTAACAGTTGAGGCAGCAGCTTCGCATAGGAGGTGGGGATAGGAGTGAACTTCCTCTCTCTCTTTTGGGGCTGTCGTCCTGTCTGAGGGGCGGAGGAAGGGGTTGCGAAATTAATGGCGTGCACGGCCTCTTCCTTCTTTTTGAAAGGCTTCTTGGATGATGTGCTGGGAGGAGAGGGTCGTGCTATTTTGCCACTCCTCAGCCCTTGCTCCACTCTTTCCCCTACAGTGACTATGTCTGAGAAGAGATTGGAGGTACTGGCTATCGCCTTGTCGTAGTACGCTCCGGTCAGTGAGTCTATGAACATAGCCACTGTTTCTTTGTCTGTGAGTGGGGGTTCTATCTGGGCTGCCATTTCCCTCCACCTTTGGGCATATGCTTTAAAGGGCTCGTCGTTCCTCTTGCTCAGAGTTCTAAGATCTGACCTGTCGGGGGTCAGATCGATGTTGTATCGGTAACGACGAAGAAAAGCGTCTGCCAGCTGTTTCCAGTTCTGGACCTGACCTCTCTCTAACTGCATGTACCAGTTGAGAGCTGTGTCCGCCAAACTCTCCTGGAAGCAGTGAATCAGAAGTTTCTCGTTGTCAGCATGGGTAGCCATCTTACGACAATACATCGTAAGATGGTTCTTTGGGCAGGTCATCCCGGCATACTTGGGGAAGTCCGGGATCTTGAATTTGGGAGGGAAGCGGATGTCCTTCATGAGGCACATGTCAGCCACCTCCTTGACGTCGAAGTTATGCCCTTCAACCGCCTTCAGCCTCTCCTCTAGGGCGGAGAGTTGTTGTTTGGATACCTCCTTAGCATCCTTCTCGCCAAAAAAGTATTCTTCCTCCTCTTCCTCATGGGGAGGGATATGTTCAGCTTGGTCCTCGCCTTTGCTCTGCCCCTGGCGTACGACCTCCATTAGCTGGGCCACTTGTTCGCGGAGGGTATTGACCTCTGTAGTGAGCTTTCGGTTCTGCTCCTCTAAATTTTCCATTGCTCTTGCCTTTTGTGAACGAGTGCGAGTAGGGAGAGGACCAGCCACTTTCTAGAATGTCCGAAAAGTTTTATTAATGCATGTTGAGTGCTTAAACTTAACATGAGGTATGATTATGCATGAGAGATCTTATTTAAATGATGCTGAATGCGCTCTCATTTTTTATTTTCTCTCTTGGTTTTTTCTTTACTCATGGTATGATGTGGTATGAATGATTTTGACTTTGTCAGAAGTTTATTTATTTTTGTATTTTGGTATTTTTTTTTATTTGATGTTTATTATTTTATAGCCTTTTATCTCTTCCGTCGGAACTGCGTGGCTACTTAGCTTACAAAGAACCTGAAACCAGGCTAGCTAAAAGGCAGACTGTCCGAGATAAAATATGGCTTTATGTGAAAGAATATTTAGCGTCCCTTATCTCTTCTGTCGGAACTGCGTGGCTACTTAGCTTACAAAGAACCTGAAACCAGGCTAGCTAAAAGGCAGACTGTCCGAGATAAGGGTGTTTATTTGTAAAATATTTTTTTGGTTTTTGTTTGTTTATGCTATGCAACATACAAATGCAACAATCATATGTACACACAATTCGATCATCCCCGAACAGGCGAGATTTCGTTTTTATCACGAGGTAGGGTTTTCCTGTAGAAAAGTGCATTGGTTAGGGTAGGTTCTAACTGTTCTCACCAGGCTAAGGCCCCCAAGGTGCCCCCATTGTAGGGTCCCCACTCTCCAGCCGTCCGACCATGCTCAACACTAAGGCCAGAGTCGGTCTTGTTGCCAAAAGAGGAAGGTTATCACCTTGAGTGGTGGTTTCCGATCACACTGGTGGGCACAAAGCCCTGACTACAGCGAACCGTACCTGCCACCCACTCCCTATGGTTATCTCACTTGCCCCCGGGAATAAAGGGAACTGTAGTGTGCGAGGGTTTGTGTGTAGTTTATATCTCAATCAATTGCGTAAGTATAAACAAGCAACAGTTATTTGAAAGCCAAACAATAAAGCATGTTATAATACAAGGCAGGGTAAAAGCGCTATTTTCTTAGTTTAATTATTTTTGAGCCAGCCCATCACTAAATGGGATCAACTCTCTAGGCTTCCCCAGTGGAGTCACCATCTGTCGCCGCCGTCAAAACGAGGCGGTCGGAGCGACGCGATGGTTTTTTCGACCCTCTTTGATTTTTGCGTTTTTTATGGGTGGGTGCAACGTCCTTAGGTTGTCCGATAACTGGGCTAACCTAGAGACGAGGTTTTCGAAAAGTGTTCTTGGGTTGTCTGATGACCGGGCTAACCCAAGAACGGGTTTTGAAGGGTTTGTGGAGTTGCCACCAATGTTTTTACCAGAAACATCGGAAAAGGAGTTTTAAAAAGGCGTTGGTTTTCGAAAAACCAACTTTGGTCATTAGAACCAGAGTTGGGTAAGGGAGTTAGTTACGTGTAAAGGAAGTATTAGTTCCTTTACGACGCCCCTTTCGAGTTCCCTATGATAGGCTGGCTACTTTGGATAAATAATTAAACTGGAAAATTGCGCTTTTACCCTTTTATTATGCGGTATTCAAATTTGTGACTACATGGCCCTACCTTCTATGCGTAATTTTAAATAAAAGCGGTAAAATTAAAAAGAGAGAGGATGCACCTCCAAAGCAAGCTTTTTATTTTTCTTCAAAGAGTGGGTGCTTTTTGGCAACCCTTCACTCTACAACTCTCAGAAACTCCAGAAATGCCTCGAAGGGATTCTAAAGAAGATTTAGAACGCTCAATTTATGCCTAGAGACACTCAGAAACTCCAGAAATGCTTCGGAGGGAGAATATCTAGAGAGAAGGAGGAGCTACTGTGCTTGGTGTGTGGAAATGAGGGGAGGGAGCCCCTATTTATAGGTTTTCGTGCCTGACAGTGGCGAGACCGCCGGTCTCGTCTGACAAGGTCGAGACCGCCGTCTGGACAATCCAGACCACCGTCTCGACCATGCAGGGGGTCGAGACCGCCGTCTGGAAAACCCAGACCGCCGTCTCGACTTTTGCAGTGGCGAGACCGCCGTCTGGACAAGCGAAATGGCGGTCTCGTCCCTGGCGTGAGGCGAGACGGCGGTCTGGTCTTTCCAGACGGCGGTCTCGTCCCTTCAGGGCGAGAAACCTTATTTTTCGGGCCAAAAAACCCTCCTATCTTAGTACGGGGGCCTAATAGTCTCTCCTAGTGGCTTGTTAGGCTTCGACCGTCTTCAAATAGGAAGCTTTCTGGCTTTATTTGGAGGCCGGGCAAGATTTGGGGTCTACAGTCTCGAATGTTGAGACGACGGTCTCGTTTTAGTGAGGATCGAGATGGCAGTCTGGGAGGACGAGACGGTGATCTCGATTTTTAAAAGGTTTTTTTTTTCATGTTTGATGTCCTATAATGCCTATTTCATTAGTTTTTCAGAAGGATTTAACTGAGCGTCTTGTAGAGACAGGTGTCCTCTGATCTTGGTTCTTTTGCTGTACTTGGCTGTACCATTCCGGACTTCACGTGACCGAAGAATAATTTTATCTTTTTCTTTCTTTCTTCTTTTCTTTTCTTTTCTTTTTCTTTTTCTTTTTCTTTTTGGAGAGCACACTTTGCCATATTGGTGTCCCTTTTTCTTCACTTTAGGGGTTTCAATCCTCTTATTGACTATACACCTCCATATTCCCAAACTAATTGTTAGAATAATGTTGTGAGGGTCAAGAGAAAAGAAGTAAAGGTTAAATGCAACGGCTTATGTTTTAGACGATTGATTTTATTTGGAAAGGATTTTGTAAGAATGGTTGGCTAAGGTTAAGCTTTTGTCTAAGCAAACGTTTTCCCTTTTTTTTGTTTGAATTTGCGCCTTAGCTTATTTCCATTGCTTTTTATGGCTGGTTGATTTCCCTAGATCGCCCTTTGGGTTTTCGAACTAGGATATTGTGTTTTGGCCCTATCTTTTATCTAGGTTTCTCCCTTTTTTTTTCTTTTTGCTTAGGGAATCCTAGCGGACCTTATTTTTGTAACCCTAACTTTTGCCTAGGCTACCCTTTATTTTTGTTCGGGTGTCCTACCGGGTTGACCCTATCTTTTGCGTAGCCCCCTTAGTGGGTTTCCTACCGTGTATTTTGCCCTTTTCTTTTGGCCTTTGGCTTCTATGGGCTTTTTCTTCTTTTTTGTTAATATGTTTTTCACAATATTGGCGAAACATGACTTTATTTATGGTGAGGTAAAGCCTTATTTTGTGCTTCTAATCGACCAGCTTGACTGTAATGGAAATGGTAAATTTTGATTACTTGGATGCGCTTTTTATTCTTCTTTTCCTTTTTTGTTTACTTAGACAAGGTTATTGTGAGGTCTAGTCATGTAATAGCAAGAAGAAAAGTAGTTAGTAAGAAGTGTATTCTTTATTAATTAATAAGGGAATATGTGCCCTGAAATGCCCGGGGGTCGGGCTAGCCCCGGGGGATAATCTCTAACAATCATTGGGTTTACATCCCTTAAGCGAGAAAAAAGATCTCCTAATGACTAGGGTAGCTCTTAATGCTTGCATCCCTCTGCTTCGGAATATCTGTTTGAGTGTGCGAAGGGGAGACTTTCCTTTCCTTCATTCTGCTCGGCCCCTTGTAGGGTCATATCCTAGGCCACACTTGAAAGGATTATCTTTGAGTTCTGGGGGTTCCCTCATGCCTTGGGAATCTGCCCCCAGCCCTTGGCCAGGATGGTAACCATGCTTCATCATCATGCAGGCTACCTTCGTGTTTTTGGGAAGTCTCTCTACACTGGAAATTCCGAGCGCTTGAAAAGATGTTTCAAGGGCCTCTTCAGCCGCATCCACATAAGGTTGGGTGGATGGTCCACTGATCAGGATATCGTGCTCTGCTTGGACCATGACCAACTTGTCATCCACTATAAACTTGACTTTTTGGTGGAGCGTTGAAGGTACTGCCTTAGTGTCGTGAATCCAAGGTCTGTCGAGGAGACAACTATATGCCGGAGTAATATCCATTACATGAAAATCGACGTTGAAGATAGTGGGTCCAATTTGGATTGGCAGGTTGACTTCCCCCACTACTTCTCGTTTGGATCTATCAAAGGCTCGAACGATAGTGTTGCTTGGGTGCAGACTCTTCCGCTTCTAGTCATGCCCCCAATGCCGACTATATTGGAGATATCCTCCTTTATTGGTGAAGATTCTCCGTATCTCCACGGTACAACTTTATTTGACTCGTAGGGGAAAGGACGTGGCATAAATAGTTGCACAGGTGTCCTTGCCCCTTCTTCCTTATTGGTTTTGAGGACCAACGGCCGAGGCTTATTGTCCTCTTGTGGTGGGTCAACTGTTGAGGAAAGCTTGATTAAAATTGGCTTTCTCTCCATTCCTCTGATTTGGAAGACGTGCCAGTTAATCCTTCCTTTTTATTATCTTGTTTATTAAAATTGAAGGAGGGGAAGTTAAATATGCAAATGAATAATATGTATGCAAGTAGACAATTGTTGAATAAACAAAAAATTCATTTATCCTTAGAAGGTGTACATTCCCCTATTCCATACTACGAAGCAACTTTTGACAGAAATGGAAAAGCCTAAAGAAACCCACAGGCGGGTCTTGATCTCTATGTAATTCCCTTTCGGCTTCCCGGACGTGACGAGCAAGTGCTTCGCGTTGCTTCTGGACCGCCTGGCTCATATCTTCGCTGTACTTTTGAGCCTCTTTGATCTTTGCCTCTTGATGGACAACCAAGGCTTGTATTTTGTCGATTTTTGCAAGGGATCGATCCTTTTCTCGTAGTACTTGGTCATACTGAGCTAGCCCATCTCTTTCTTTGCAGCGTAGCTCAGTGAGACTTTTGTTGAGTCTTCGATTGGCCTCTCGCTCTTGGCGTATTTCTGACCAAGTCCTTGTGAGGTCTTGTAACAAGTCCTTGATCGTCTGAGCCTGTTTTGCTGATTCGGCCTCAAGGCGTGTTGATTTGGCGGTTATTTCTTGAAGTTGGCTATCCGAGCTGGTTCTAGCAGCTTTGGATGCTCGGATAGCTTGCTCATTAGAGTCAGCACACTGATCCTTGAGGAGCTCTATTTCATGATCCTTTTTCTTGCATTGCCTCTGTAGACCATCTATGGTGAGGATAGATTCTTGTTCTCTTTCTTCAAGGGCCCTCATCTGGGCTCCCATGATTTCTATCCTCCGGGTCAAGGCGTCGACTTGAGTTTGAAGCTCTTCATTGTTCGAACATGTGGCGAGTGAGGTGGATGGTTGAGACATCCCTCTTTTCCTTCTCCACTCCTCGTAGTCACTAGAGGCAACTACCCGAGCTTTTCCTAGATCTCTATCTCCCATAAAGACTAGTTTCTCCCATGCTCTTCTCACAGCTAGTGAGTTAGCAATTGTGCATGGGTCTCCGAAGAAACACAGTCCTCCGAGCTCCCCTCGGGATATTGTAGTTTGGGTCCTCACGAGCTGTCTCATAGCTATTCTTGGTGAATAGGCTATGCAACCCCTGAGTCCTATCAACGGTATGTTCAGATAATCCCCACATCTGATGAGGACTGGACCGGGTCAGAACCAAAGGTAGACCCAGGATAATTGGTTGGCGTCCCATTGTTCCAACTCATCCTTCCACTCTAAAGTTAGGCATCGGTGGAGAGGGATTTTGGAGAAGCTCCTCAAAGAGTCGGGGAACATCCCCATGTGACTAGAGGCGTAGAAATGTGTGATTCCCCACACAAAAAGCAGTGAAGAGAAACAACGGAGTGTTTTTCCTTGCTTCTGGCGGCAAAACTCCACCGAGAGCAAGGTGTCGGCAAGAAGTACAGGCAAGGGACTCTTCAAGTTCATGTCCCAGGCAAAGAAGGCGTCCATGACGGCTTGATCGATTGGGTCGATGTGGAAGGGAAACAAGATTGTCCCGAATATAATCAAGGCCAGGGTTTTGTTAAAAGCAGTCCATTCTACCTTTTCAGCCAAAGAAGACAGATGGTCTTCTAACATCGAGACTTTCCAACCCTGGATGTTCCCTTTTTCTATCAGGGTAGTCTGCCGGAATGGCAATCAGATGATGGCAGCGATTTGTGCTGTAGGAGTGTACGCCCAGTGGCGAATATAGACCCCGATTGATTTGGGCCATTTTAGCATGATCTCATACTCCTCCAAAGTGGGCACCATATCGAACTGCGGGAATTCGAAGCAACGCAAACTGGAGTTCCAGAAATGAACTAGAACCCTGATAAAAATGGGATCGACACAAATCTTCAACAGGTCGAGGATCCGTCCACAGGATTTTTCAAAGTCGGAGCAGACCTCTGGTGGCATTATCGTGCAAAGTCGTTCTAGCTTCTCAGTATGGTACTGGGGAATGTCCACTTTCTTCAATTTTATACTAGTCCCCTCCATTTTCTAAAACCAAAATGCATGTTTTATGAATATGATGCTTATTGTAGGTATGAATGTGAGTGTTTTTTTTTTCTATTTATTATGTTTTATTTCTACATAATGTATGGTATTTGTGTATTTTAATTTGTTTTGAAAATAAACTACCTACATGACTGATTTATGAGTGTAATGTTTATGAACAAGGTCCCATTTATTTTTATTTGGTTTTTTATTTGATTTTTTTTAGAGCCTTTTGTCTCTTCTGTCGGACTGCGTGGCTACTTAGCTTATAAAGAACCTGAAACCAGGCTATCTAAAAGGCAGACTGTCCGAGATAAAAATGGCATTGCGAAAGAATAATGTTTAGCGTCCCTTATCTCTTCTGTCGGACTGCGTGGCTACTTAGCTTACAAAGAACCTGAAACCAGGCTAGCTAAAAGGTAGACTGTCCGAGATAAGGGCGTTTATTGCAAAAAATGTTTTTTGTGATTTTTCTGTTGTTTGGTTATGCTTATGCCATCAAATGCAACAAACAAATGCGAACACAATACAATCATCCACGAACTGACGAGAAGTCGTTTTAATCACGAGGTAGGGTTTTCCTGCAGAAAAGTGCATTGGCGAAGGTAAGTCCTAACTGTTCTCACCAAGGCTAAGGACCCCAAGGTGCCCCCATTATAGGGTCCCCACTCTCCAACCTTCTGACCATGCTTAGCAGTAAGGCCATAGTCAGTCTTTGTGCCAAAAGAGGAAGGTTATCACCTTGAGTGGTGGTTTTCCGATCACACTAGTGGGCTCAAGGCCATCACTACAACGAACCGTACCTGCCACCCACTCCCTATGGATTTCTCACTTGCCCCCGGGTATAGAGGGAACTATTGTGTGCAAAGGTTTGTGTACAATTTGTATTTCAAACAATTGCATAAACATAAACAACACAACAGTTATTAAAGCCAAGCATTTAAAACATGTTATAATACAAGGTGGGGTAAAAGCGTAATTTCTTAGTTTATTTATTAAGCTGACCCATCACTAAATGGGATCAACTCTCTAGGCTTCCCTAGTGGAGTCGCCATCTGTCGCCGCCGTAAAAAGGAGGCGGTCGGAGCGACGCGATAGTTTCGACTCTTCCATTTTTTTCGCATTTTTATGGGTGATGTTACAACGCCTTTAGGTTGTCCGATAACCGAGTTGAACCTAGGGGCGAGGTTTTCAAAAAGGTGTTCTTAGGTTGTCCGATAACCGGGCTAACCTAAGAACTAATTTGAAGGGGTTCTTATGGAGTCGTCACCGATGTTTTTACCGAAAACATCGAAAAAGGAGGAAAAAGGCGTTGGTTTTTCGAAAAACCTACTTTGGTTGTTAAAACCAGAGTTGGGTAAGGGAGTTAGTTACGTGTAAGGGAAGTGTTAGTTCCCTTACGACGCCCCTTTCGGGTTCCCTATGTTAGGCCAACTATTTTACAAATAAACTTTTGAAAAGATGCTTTTACCCTTTTATTTACGGAATTAAAATAACGACTACATGGCCCTAATGTCTATTATGCAATTTAATCATAAAAATAAAGACAGTAAAAGAGAGGGAGAGAATGAAGAAACCTTCGAGGCAAGCTTTTGATTAACTTTCTGGAAAGTAGGGTGCATTTTGGCAGCCCTTCGCTCTCACAACGCCGAAAACTCTCTCGAAATGCTATTAAAAGGCCCTCTAAGACTCCAGAAACTCCGGAATGCTTCGGAGGGACTCTAGGAAGAGAATTTGGAGAAAGTGTAGAAGGGAAAGTGGAAGAGCTGTGTGAAATGAAGGGGGGAGCGCTTACTATTTATAGGGATTCACGCCTGTCAGGTCGAGATGGCCGTCTCGACTGACAAGGTCGAGACAGCCGTCTCGCCATTCGGGATGGTGGTCTCGACTTGCAAAGGTGGCGAGACGACCGTCTCGTTTGGTGAGACGGCGGTATCGACTTTTCAAGTGACGAGAAGGCCTTCTCGCCAAACGGGAGGGGGGGTCTCGCCATTGGCAAGTGGCGAGACGACTATCTCGCCAAACGAGATGGCGGTCTCGACTTGCATCAATGGCGAGATGACGGTCCCGAAAAGCGAGACGGCGGTCTCAACTTTTGAAGGCGAAAATCCTTATTTTTATACAGAAAATCCTTCCTACTCTAACATGGGGCCTAATAGTCTCTCCTAGTGACTTCTTAGGCTTTGTCCATCTTCGAATAGGAGGTCTTATGCTCTTATTTTGAGGCGAAGCAAGATTTGGGGTCTACAATAGGATATTCATGTATCTGAAGACATTTTCCTGGGTCACGCTCCAACGAATTAATATTAAATTCATTGGTTTTAATTCTATGAATCTTAGAAAGAGGTTCTTCTAATTGAATAATTGGATCATCAATATCATGCTTTGAAACACGAGAAGATGTTGAATTTGTTTGGTTTTCATCTCTACAAGTATCTCTTTTATCACTTCTAAAAAATGAATCTATTCTTTTATGCTTCATATCTAGAAAAAAATGAATCTATTATTAATTTTCTAATTATAGAATTATAAAAATTTATAAAAAACAAAAATAGTTTTCTCAAACAACAAATGTTCCTCAACAAAAATCAAAATAACAAACAATAATAGAATAAGCAGTGAAAAGATGAAGAAAAAGTACCTTTGTCAATCAATATAATTTCAAGTATGGAATCTGAGGAGGGAGGAAGAGAGACGAACAATTAATTTGAAAGTACAAACTACAGAAATAATTTAATATTAATCAATCAATAATACCATTCGTGAGAGAATATGAAAGATTGAGAGAAGATGAAAAACTACTTTTAACCTTTCTTATTTAATATATTCTTTAGAAATTAGAGAAGCGATTAAATACTAATAAAATATTACCGTTAATGAGAGAGTATGAAAAAATGAGAGAACATAAAAAGGTCAGATAATACAATTATTTTTAATCTTTCTTATTTAATTTATTCCTTTAGTTTTTTTTCTTTATGATATATTTAATATTGGGAGGGGCCAAAATCATAAATATACAAGTAAGTTACAAAACTTGGGGGGGGGAGGCATGACCCCCTTAACTACTATGAAGATCCGCCACTGTTGAAATGTGTGTTGGTTTATGGCCAATTGTTATACGAAAGATGTTAGCTTGTCCAATGTTCTTTCAAAGTTTATATCCTCAAGATCACTTGTTTATTGGAATGATAATAGTCGACCGTGAACAAGTACACCATGTAGGTCCCAAGAAAGAGAGGTGAGTAACTAATGGACACGCTTAATTATAAAGTCTTTCCTAGCCAGAACTTTCTTAGACATGCATTCTCACACTACCAAGCTATATTTAGAGTTTCCTATAAGAATGGTTTTTAAGAATTCTCATGCAAGGATGCATTATCTAGAATTTCCTATGAGAAGGGTTAGGGAGCACACAAACAAAATATTTTTTTTTTTAACTTTTTTGTATTTTCTAGTAAAGCTAGAAAAAGCAAATTAGAAAAAATATTATATTAGACAATGTGGCACAACACAATTGTGTCCCCGACAACAACACCATTTGATAACGGGATTTTGGTCGCACAAAATACTGATAAAAAATTATAAATAAGTTGCTAAATTAATGCAATATAGTTATCCCGTGTCGAATCTCACAAGGACATAATTATAGGTACGTATTCATTACCACATATAATTCTCTCTAAAACAATAAATAATAGTGAATAGGGTATGAATGAAAGAATGAAAAAGAAATAAATTGATGCAAAATAATAAAAATTAAAATCAAATTGTTATAGAATATTAACAATAATTAAAATTAAATGAAAGCAGAATTTAAATAACTGAAATTAATAAAATTAAAATAAAGTATTTTTAATTAAAAGTGCAAGAATCAAGAATTGCTTTAAAATAAAATAGTGCAATATAAATTCAAGATTTCTGAAGCGATAACTCTAAAACTAAATTGAGAATTGGAAAACAAATGAATTGAAAATGAGAATTAAGCAAGTATTGGAATAAAAATTATAAACAATTAAATAGCAAAAATTAAAATGTGCACTAAATGAATAAAGTAAATAGAATAATATAAATAAAAAAATTCAATAGAATTGCAAAATAAATAAAAGAGAACAAATTGGAAGTGCAGTAGCAATAGATGAGCTCGTCTAACTAAAAACTGAGAACAAAAAATAAAACAGGGATGAGACTAAACAACAGTTCTCACCCGACGCTAGGAGATTATTGAAAGTGATGAAGATCTTATTGAATCATTTGATTAAACGAAGATCTTGTTGATTTGATGAAGTCAAAATGAGGTCAAAGGCTATTTTGTTGTAGTCAAATGTTACTTGGTCAAAAGGGTAGAGTGATTAGTGAGTCTGCATCTATACATAGGTATAATAATTCATATCTCTCTGCTGCATGAGGTTTCCTCATTTAAAAGATTTTGCAAATGCCTCTAAAACGTGTTTAAACTATTAAAAACAAAGTAATTTGTTAAATGGTTTTTAAGTAACTGTTTTAACTGATATTATATGAGCTTTATCAGTTAAAATGTGCTTAACACTTTCGTAACAGGTTTTTAACTGATAGGTTTTCGAAATAATTGATTAAAACCTTTTAAAACATACACTAGAACTATTTTAATTGATATGTCTTCAAAATAATCGATTGTTTTCATTAAAAGAGTTTTTGAAAACCTTCTGCCAGTATTTTAACTGATGTAGAATCGAAATAATCGATTAAAATGACTTAAGATGTTTTGAAAAGTGTTCTGGCAGAATTTTAATCGATACAAACTTGAAATAATCAATTAAAATAACCTGAAGTCTTTTGAAAGATGTTCTGTCAGTATTTTAATCGATGCAAATGCGAATTAATCAATTAAAACAATTAAGAGATTCTTTTTCCAAATTGTTTTAATCGATTAAAAAAGATTGTTATCAGTTAAAATTACTTAGAAAGTTTTATGGAAACATTTGGCAGTATTGTAATCGATTAAAAGGCGAATTAATCGATTAAAACAACTTAAGGGATCTTTTACAAAGTGTTTTAATTGATATAAACGTTGTCGTATCAGTTAAAACAAATATGGAAAATGATCAAGAACATTTTAACAAATTAAAAGAAGTTTTAACAGATTAATGCAAGACTTTTAACATATTAAAAAATTGTTTTAACAGATTAATTAAACCAGTAATTTGAAAAATCCTCTATATAAACAGGATTGCTTGAGTCTTTTAAAACACACCTTTGAGCAATCAATCTATTAGAAAAAGAGGCTGAGATCAAGAGGGGGGTGAATTGATCTTTGAAAAATTTTCCCAATTAACAGATTATCTATTTCAAAAATTAAGATTTCAAATCTGTTCTTGAATCACACAACAAGCAATCAAAAAATAAATGTAGCAACAGAATTAAAGAAAAGAAAGGTTTAGAAAGATATCACCAAGGTTTATACTGGTTCACCCAATCCCAGGGCTACGTCCAGTCTCCAGCCAAATTCCAGCTAGGTTCCACTAGATTGAATGTTTTACAGATTACAACCTTAACCTTACACTCAATCTACCACAAGAACCACAATTCCAGTTCCTGCACCTAACCTTTCACCAAGAACCAAATTCCAGTTCTTGACAACCTCTACAACCAAATTACAGCTGCAGAGAAACTAGTGCCCACAATTCCAGGCACCAACAATACAGAAAAGAATGTAAAGAAACGAAAAGAAGAAACTAGAATGCTCAAACCAGTTTTATGCAATTCTGCAGTATGTTGTTTCTTCTCAACAGAATGCAATTTTGCCTCAAGAAAGAATTCTTTTGAACTTCACAAAAACTAGCGCGAATCTTTCTTGAAAGTAGTACTTTTGATTGCTTGATTGATTGCAAAAAGATGTGTATCAGATGTATTTTAAAATGATCAAGCAACTCTGTTTATATAGAAGATTTTCAAAATTGCTGGTTTAATTAATCTGTTAAAAGCCTTGTTTTAATCTGTTAAAACTTCTTTTAATCCATTAAAACGTTCTTGATTATTTTCCAAATTTGTTTTAACTGATACGCCAACGTTTATATCAATTAAAACTCTTTACAAAAAATCTTCTAATTTGATTTAATCGATTGTTTAGTGTTTCAATCGATTAAAATACTGCAAAACTTTCTTGTAAACTTTTCCAAGTGTTTTTAACTGATAAAAATATGTTTTAATCGATTAAACGCTGTGTAGAAATTTTCTTAAGTTGTTTTAATCGATTGAAACGTGATTTAATCGATTAAAATAATTCTGATCGGTCATAACTCAATTCTGATCGATCATATCTGATTCTGATCGGTTATAAACGCATTCTGATCGGTCATACTGAACTCTAAGTGGTTTTAATCGATTGTTTTAAAGTTATATCAATTAAAATACTGCCAGAACACTTCCCTAAACATTTTAAGTGATTTTAATCGATTATTTCGAAGTTGTATCAGTTAAAATACTTACAAAAGGTTTTCAAAACTTCCTTTAATGAAAACAATTGGTTATTTCGAAATTATATCAGTTAAAACCTTGTTATAAAATTGTTAAGAACATTTTAGTTGATAAAGCTTATATGCTATTAGTTAAAAATAGTTAATTCAAAAGCTTTTATCAAAATACTTTGTTTTTAACTGTTTAAACGTTTTTTAGAGGCATTTTGCAAAATCTTTTAAGTGATGAAACCTCATGCAGCAGAAAAGATAAAAATGATTATACCTAAACAGACATGCAGACACACTAATCCCTCTACTCTTTTATCTAAGTGACTTTTGACCGCCACAAAGTTGCCTTTGACTTCATTCTTGACTTCATCAAATTAACAAGATCTTTGCCAGAGTATTTCAATAAGATCTTCATCACTTTCACAATCAAGCAATCATAAGAGCTACTTTCAAGAAAGAATCATGAAAGTTTTGTGAAGTTTTTCGAAGTTCTTTCTTGAGGAAAATTTTGCATTCTTTTGGTGAAGAAACTCATTCTGCAGAGCTGCATAAACTGGGTTTGAGTGTTCTAGTTTCTTCTCTTTGTTTCTTTAATTTTCTTTACTGTATTGTGGGTGTCTGGAAGTGTGGGCACTGGTTTCTGTGGCTGGAATTTGGCTGCAGGGTTGTTCAAGAACTGGAAGTTGGTTCTTGGTGAAGGTTTAGGTGCAAGGACTAGAATTTTGGTTCTTGTGGTAGATTGAGTGTGTGATTGGAATTGTAATCTGTAAAACATTCAATCTAATGGAACTCAGCTGGAATTTGGCTTGGAACTGGGCGTAGCCCTGGGATTGCGTGAACCAGTATAAATCTTGGTTGTATCTTTCTAAACCTTTCTCTCTTTAATTCTGCTACTGTCGTTATTTTGATTGTTTGTTCTGTTTGATTCAAGAATTGGTCAGAACTCTTAATCTTTGAAATAGATAATCTGTAATTTGAAAAAATCTTTCAAAGATCAATTCATCCCCCTCTTGATCTCAGCCTCCTTTTCTAACAATTATGATCGTGTTAATTATCATAAAACCTCTATTTATAGGGGTTTGAACAAGAGAAATTAAACCTAAATTAATTATAATAATCAAATGTTTCCTAAATAAAAATTTGCAAAAATGGATTGTTGTGAAGAAAATTTTTTGGGACTGATTTGGAGAAAATAATTTGCTTCTTTCCTATTTTGAGTGATCCAACACTGATTTGCATTTAATTCTTGGTTCCTATTGACCTTTAATTCAACTAAGTTGGATTCCCTTAATTTGTTTGATTCAAATATTCCATTTGTAACATTATACAAGTGGGTTGCACAAACAAAATTGGGCTTTTGGGAAGAATAAAGTTTGATGACATCAATTCGACCCATATCAAATTACCTCTCTTATAATAGAAGAAAAAGAAATACTCATTGTGAATGTATGTATATATATTATTTATTATGCTAAAACTATATAAAATACAACAAATTAAGAAAAAGTGAATGATATTATACTTTTAATGAAAACATGTTAAATACATGGTTTATGAATGAAATAATTAACTTAAAAAATACACTTAAATAAAAAAATAATAGTAAAATCACATACATCAAAGTTTAATAGTTAAGAATTTCATCTACATTCGTATTTTCTCTCAAGGAATTGCATATACAGATTAAAAAAATATTATCAATAGAGACACTATTGATAAAAATGGAAGTAATGGAGAAATAAAGGTGGCGGAGGAAGTTCTAAACATATAAGAAAAAGTACCGTGATAAAAAAAGTCACAGCACCCGTATGATTACTAATGTTATGGCAGCCACCGTTATATTAGAATCTACAGCTAGTCAGCCAAATCTTCATGAAAAATATTAAAAACCAAAGTCATTTCAAAACAATAAAAGAAAAGAAGACATAAATTATGAGAATTGTGCCGAAATTTATAGCTAATGAGAAAGAAAACAAGTTATAAATTATAACATAAAAGCGACAATAAATATATGTATATGTCATCACATGATAAATTTTTTATTTAAAATGTAAAGTTCTAGTTTGAATTGATAAAATTTTCTCTGACACGTTACTATCCAAAGCAGAGAAACGTACTTTGGCGCAGGAAAAAAATTTTATATTAATCATAGTAGTCTATGGTGAGACCTAGATTGGTACAATGTATTGTAGAAATGTATATCTTAATTGAGATGAAGGATTATTTCTTAATTTAGGACTATTAGATAAGAGAGCATGCATGCAACGTAAGAAAAATATTACGTAAAAACGAAACTGTATATTTATTGTAAAGGGTTGCTGTTTATATAGACAACAGCGGGTAAAGCATAACAGAAAACAAAACTTTTACTTAATACCCAACATGCCTCCTTAAGTCAAAGTTGTATTTATATTAACAACTCCAACAACATTTCTCAAACAAATGAATCTCTCTGCTTTAAAAGCTTTAGTAAAAAGATCTGCAAGTTGAATTTCTGACTTGCAATATTCAATAATGAGTTTTCCATTGCACACTTGATCACGAATGTAATGAAAACGTGTCTCGATATGTTTACTCCGCCCATGTGAGCTGGATGCTTGGCTAAATCTATAGCAGATTTATTATCTACTAAAAGCTTCACCTTACATGACAGCTCCACTTTCAATTCTTGCAAAACTGCTTTCAACCAAACTGCCTGACACGAAGCTTCTGATGCAGAAATGTATTCTGCTTCACATGAGGACAAAGCCACTACAGATTCCTTAGTTGAGTTCCACGAAATTGGAGCTCTTCCTAAGAAGAAAACATATCCTGCAGTGCTTTTCCTATCTCCTTTATCACCACACCAATCTGAGTCTGAATATCCCATCAATTCCACTGTTGTAGTTGCTGTTTCAGGTTTTGGAAATAGGATTCTGCAACCCACTGTACCACGAAGATACCTCAGAATTCTCTTAGCTGCATACATGTGAGACTCCCTTGGATCTTGCATATATCTACTGATCAAGCCAACACTATGTTAGGATCGAGCGCTTACCACTAGGCCAAAAGCTATAGCCATTAGTCAGAGCGCAACTCTTTTTACTTTAACAGCCCAAGCGCCACGATTCAATTGTGACTCGGCCCACCTGACCTTCGTCACAGGACAATTGATGCTACCTGCAACAATCTCCCCCTCAGCAATTGTCCTACAAGGTATCCCACTCTTGGATTGTGACTTGGCCCACCCGGCCTCCGCCACGGGACAATTGTGCAACCCGCAACAATCTCCCCTCAACAATTGCCCACCAGGAATCGAACTCGTGACCTTGGCTCGATACCAATTGTTAGGATCGAGCGCTTACCACTAGGCCAAAAGCTATAGCCATTAGTCAGAGCGCAACTCTTTTTACTTTAACAGCCCAAGCGCCACGATTCAATTGTGACTCGGCCCACCTGACCTTCGTCACAGGACAATTGATGCTACCTGCAACACACTATAGCTTAAATCAGGTCTGGAATTGCAGAGGTACCTCAAACTCCCTACAATCTTGCGATAGTTAGTAGCATCTACATGCTCTTCATCATTACCAGGTGTAAGCTTCTGTCCTGTCTCTGCTGGTGTTACTGCAGTGTTACTTTCCATCATCCGAAATCTTTTCAAAACATCTTGTGTGTACTTTGTTTGATGCATTATCAATCCATGTTTTGTATTGGTGAACTCAATTCCAAAAAAATAATTGAGTTTACCTAAGTCACTCATATCAAATTCGTTAAACATTTGAGATTTAAATACTTTTATCTGCTCTGCATTGCTTCCAGTTACCAGAAGATCATCCACATATAGACATACTATCAACTTCTCACCTCTTATGTCTCCATTCCAGCACTTCACATACAGACCATGTTCAGATATGCATCTGTCAAACCCAATTTGCTTCAAAAACTTATCTATTCTTTGATTCCAAGCTCTAGGAGCTTGCTTCAATCCATACAAAGCTTTGTTAAGCTTATACACCTTATGCTCCTGGCCTTTAATTTCGAAACCCTGTGGCTGTACCACAAACACTTCTTCTTCCAGAGGACCATTTAGAAATGCTGATTTAACATCCAATTGATGCAGAACCCAGCCAACTTGAACTACAACTGATACCACCATTCGAACTGTCTCAATCCTGGCTACTGGTGCAAATACTTCACCATAATCTACTCCAGCTTGCTGTAGAAAACCCTTGGCCACAACTCTGGCTTTGTACCGCACCACTTCCCCTTGTGGATTTACTTTGACTTTATAAACCCATTTCAAAGCAATGAGTCTTTTGTCATTAGGAGCATCAACTAATTCCCATGTTTGATTCTTCTCAATAGAGGCAATCTCCTCCTTCATTGCCTTCCACCAATTCTCATCAACTACTGCATCTTCGAATGTGAGTGGCTCAGCTTCAACTATCAAAGCAAAATGAATTAAATTGCCTTCAGTAGTTACAGTAGAATCTAAAAATACTTCATAATCTTGCAGGTGTATTGGTCTCTGCACTGCTCTTGTTGATCTTCTCATCGGCTGGTTGTCATCTCTTCTCATTGATACCTGATTTTCAACACTTAGTTCACCTGCTGAAGAATCCACATCCAACATAATTCTGGTATGAGATGTCTCGTTTGATGCTGACCCCCAGTTCCAACTTGAGTTTTCATCAACAATTACGTCTCTACTGTACGAGACTTTGTTATTCTCAAGATCCAGCAGTTTATACCCTCCTGTTGAGTTATAACCAATCAAGATTAGTGGCACACCTTTATCATCCAACTTTCTTCTCAACTGATCAGGACAATGCTTGTAACATACAGAACCAAATATCTTCAAGTGAGCAACATTTGGTTTCATCCCACTCCATGCCTCCTCAGGGGTTACTCCATCTAACCTTTTAGTTGGAGCTCTATTCAAAACATAAGTGGCAGTCATAACTGCCTCACCCCACAAGTAACTTGGTAGATTTTTACTTTTCAGCATGCACCTAACCATGTTAAACAGTGTTCTGTTTCTCCTCTCAGCAGTGCCATTATGCTGAGGTGTATAGGGGGTGTGACTTCCTGAACAATTCCGAGTATTCTCACAAAACTCACGAAACTCTTGTGAGGTATATTCTCCCCACCATCACTTCGGAGTATCTTTAACTCGCAACCCACTTTGCCTTTCAACAAGACACTTAAACTTCTTAAATGTTTCCGAGTGCTTCATTCTTCCTATTGAGCAAAAATGTCCACATTTTTCCGGTCAAATCATCCGTAAAAGTCGGAAAATATCTGCTACCTCCGGGGTTTCAACTTGAATTGGCCCACGAGATATCGGTGTGCACCGGTCCCAACTTCTCCACTGTCTTCTGGGATATGAATTTGCTGAAGCTGTTTCTGGTTTGTTTACACTGAATGCACTCCTTGCAAACTTCATCAGGAGCTTTTATACGAGGTAAGCCTACCACCATTTTCTTTTGCTCAAGTTGACACAAGTCTCTGAAATTCAGGTGCCCATATCTATGATGCCATATCCATTCTGCTCTACTTTCTGCAACAGCAAAGCAGTGATGCTTCAAAGCATTCATTCCCACTCTAAACGTTTTGTTCTGTGACAAATTAGTCTGAATGATGAGTTTATTTGATTGATTAAACACACTCATGCAATTATCCTTCATTGTCATAATAAATCCCTTCTCCAGAAGTTGACCTAGACTGAGCAGATTTGTCTTCAGGCCTGGAACATATAGCACGTCTTCAACAACGACTTCTCTTCCTTCGTCATTTCTCAGAACCACTCTTCCAGTTCCTTGTGTTGTTAAGCTACTGTTGTCAGCAAACCGTATCTTCCCATGAACAGCTTCTTTCATTTTTACAAACCAATATTTTCTCCTAGTCATATGAGTTGAACAACCTGAGTCTAAGTACCAAGCATCTTCTTCTTTCATATCTGAAGACACCTGGCACATCAACATTACTGCTTCAGAATCAGATCCTTCATCTTGTGCAAGATTGGCTTGATTCTTGGGCTTGGTTTTCACACCTTCTTTGTGCCAACATTCACGGGCAAAGTGACCCAGCTTCTGACAGTTATGGCACCGAACCTTTTGTTTATCAAACTTCCAAGTTTTGTCCCCAGTAGACTCCCCTTCTATGCCACTCTTTTCTTTTCCAGAATCTTCAGTTTCTTCTTGATTCTTGCTTCCCTTCCACTGTTTTCGATCTTTCTTTTCTCCTTTGAACTTGCCCTTGTAACCTGTTCTGACTTGTAACACCTGCTCATGTATCACTTTTCTTTCATAAATTCTGTATTCATGTGCTTCTAACGAGTGCTGAAGCTCATCTATCCCCAGTATTTCTAAGTCTTTAGTCTCTTCTATAGTTATCACCATGTGATCAAACTTGGAGGGAAGTGATCGTAGAATTTTGTGAACCACTTGCTGCTCAGTGATAGGATCATTGCATGTCTTTATAGGATTTACCAACTCTTGAATCTTGTCAAAATAATTTGCAATAGATTCATTCTCTTCCATAAGAAGAAACTCAAATCTCCTTCTTAGTGCCTGTAACTTTACCTTCTTGTGTTTGTCCCCATCACCATAAGTTTTCAGCAAGATCTCCCATATCTCCTTGGCTGTTTTAGCCTTGCATATCTTGTTGAAGATCTTTGAATTTACACATTGATATAACAAAAATCTAGCTTTGCTGTCCAACTTTTGTTGCTGTTTAAAGAACTTTTTCTCTTCTTCTGTAGCTTTACTACCAAGTTCTACTATACCTTCTTGGATAATCTCTGCAACATCTTGGAAACCAAACACTGCCATCATCTTGATTTTCCACTCGTCAAACATCTTTCCGTCAAATACCGGCAGCCCTCCTTGTATAATGCTCCCCATTCCAGTCATGTTCCCCGCAACTTCCTTGTTAGCACCACCAAACAGATTCTTCTCTGCACTTTCTTGATAACACAAGAACCAGCTCTCCTAATTGACACACTTCTTGAACCTTTTAGTCTGATGCTCCAAGAATACCACCTCACAAGAAACTGACCTCACCAAATCTCCTTGCTCTAGATACCATATTAGATCAGAGAGCATGCATGCAACGTAAGAAAAATATTACGTAAAAATGAAACTGTATATTTATTGTAAAGGGTTGCTGTTTATATAGACAACAGCGGGTAAAACATAACAGAAAACAAAACTTTTACTTAATACAAAACAAGGACTTATATTTTATTTTTTTATTAACTACTTTGTATGGGGTGAATACGTGAAACATGACTCTTAAGGTCAAATAAAAATAATTGGATTGCTGTGAAGTAAAATTTTTGGAATTGATTTGGAGAAAATAATTTGTTTCTTTCCTATTTTGAGTGATTCAACACTGATTTGTATTTAATTCTTGGTTTATATTGACCTTTAATTCAACTAAGTTGGATTCCCGTACTAGTTAATTTGTTTGATTCAAATATTCCATTTGTAACATTATACAAGTGGGTTGCACAAACAAACTTGGGCTTTTGGGAAGAATAAAGTTTGATGACATCAATTCGACCCATCTCAAATTACTTCTTCTATAATAGAAGAAAAAGTAATACACACTGTGAATGTATGCATATATATTATTTATTATGCTAAAATTATACAAAATACAACAAATTAAGAAAAAGTGAATGATATTATATTTTTAATGAAAACATGTTAAATACATTATTTATGAATGAAATAATTAACTTAAAAAATACACTTAAATAAAAAAAATAAATAGTAAAATCACATACATCAAAGTTTAATAGTTAAAAATTTCATCTACATTCGTATTTTTTCTCAAGGAATTGCATATACAGATTAAAAAAATATTATCAATAGAAACACTATTGATAAAAATGGAAGTAATGGAGAAATAAAGGTGGTGGAGGAAGTTCTAAACATGGAAGAAAAAGTACCGTGATAAAAAAAGTCACAGCACCAGTACGATGACTAATGTTATGGCGGCCACCGTTATATTAGAATCTACAGCTAGTCGTCCAAATCTTCATGAAAAATATTAAAAACCAAAGTCATTTCAAAACAACAAAAGAAAAGAAGCCATAAATTATGAGAAGTGTGCCGAAATTTATAGCTAATGAGAAAGAAAACAGGTTATAAATTATAACATAAAAGCGACAATAAATATATGTATATGTCATCACATGATAAATTTTTTATTTAAAATGTAATGTTCTAGAGTTTGAATTGATAAAATTTTCTCTGACACGTTACTATCCAAAGCAGAGAAACGTACTTTGGCGCAGGAAAAAAAATTTATATTAATCATAGTACTCTATGGTGAGAGCTAGATTGGTACAATGTATTGTAGAAATGTATATCTTAATTTAGATGAAGGATTATTTTTTAATTTGGGACTTATATATATATATTTTTTATTAACTACTTTGTATGGGGTGAATGAAGGATTATTTTTTAATTTGGGACTTATATATTTTTTTTTTATTAACTACTTTTTATGGGGTGAATACGTGAAACATGACTCTTAAGGTCAAATAAAAATAATCTTTATTTATTTTATTATTGTGTATTATTCATTTAGATAACTTATGTCATAAGAAGTTCATAACTCCAGGGATTGACCGTGGTGAAAATATTTTTTTTATTTTTTAATTTGCATAAATTTTGTATTTAATTATAAAATTTTGCATATGAATTATAGAAAAAAGAACAAAAATTAAAATTAAAATGACAAGATACCTACTATTACTATTATAACACTAAACAAAGATGCTTAAAAAGAAAACATTACCTATCTTCCCAAAAAAATATATTTATTATACCATAATGACAACCCGATCACAGTAGTCTACAAGTAAAATTTTTGAATATCGATTTGAATCCAAAAAATAACCTCTTGGGATCGAATCAAATATCAAATATAAGAAGATCAGGTTGGCATCTTCATTTAATCTCATCCCTTAATATTTCAACATGTCCTAGGAGATGGGTTATATTGAATCATTTAGACAATAACAATATTATGTAAGATTGGATATAAATCATGTCATCAAAAGAAAAATATTAATTATGTATATTTTGATATATTTACATGTTATGTTGTAATGTAGAACAATGTATGTATATATTTTGATAAACCATTTTTATACTTCTTTTGGTATCATAGGTATCATTGTTATTAAATTGGTATCAGAGCTCTTAAGGAGAGTTTTTTCTTCAGGAGTGTCCAGATGAAGGCTCTCCTCAAATCCCAAGGGGTTTGCACTACAATAAAAATATTAAATAGTGATCGAATTTTCGGTCACTAATTAAAATAGTGACCGAAATAGTAACCAATTCAAATCGGTCACTCTTTCCTTGGTCGCTGATTTTAGTGACCGAATCAGTGACCAAATGAGTGACCGAATCAGTAACCGAATCAGTGACCGAATCAGTGACCGAATCAGTGACCGATTCAGTGACTGAATCAGTGACCGATTCAGTGATCGAATCAGTGACCAATTCAGTGACAGAATCAGTGACCGATTCATTTATCGAATCAGTGACCGATTCAGTGACCGAATCAGTGACCGATTCAGTGACCGAATCAGTGACCGATTCAGTGACCAATTTTGTGACCGATCAAATCAATCACTATATCGGTAACTAATTTTATTTTTTAATTTTTTATTTTGAAAATAACGATAAATCTGATTAATGAATATGAAATATATTATATATTGTATTAAATATATCAAAATTACACTACCCGATATAACCATCAAAATAATATCACAAATTTTGTTCTACATAAATTCATCATTGATAGATTAAATATTTTCTTACATATTGAAAATTTAATCTAAAAATAAGTAGAATAAACTAAAGTAAGAGTCAATTATGGAGATGTCGAATTTAACAAAACAAATGTAATATATAATTCTAGAGATGTCGAAACTAACAAAACAAATACAATATATAGAATAAAAGTATCGAGTTCAGAATTCGGGAAGTTGAACATCCATCTTCTCCATCAAGAGGAGCAACATTTTATCATTTTTCTGAATTTGTCTCTCATTGGTTAACATTCTTCCACGGAGATCATCCCTTTCGGTCTCAACTTCATGTAACTTGTGTTTTCATTGTTCAATCTCCTCTCTCATAAGTCTGGACGAGATGATGAAGTAGAGTCCCGACAAAGATTTCTCCCAATTGCTTTGCTTGACTCAGATCCAAGCCCATACACCTTGCCTTTGTTTATTCCAACAACTTTACACCAAACCCGTAATTCATCGAGCGGAGAGCCTCCTGCAATAGATCCCGATTGGGAGGCTTCTTCCCATGCACGACTAAACTCTGCCTATAAACATTAAAATAGAATAGTAGTTAATTGGATAAAAACAAAAAAAAAGTATACAATTTTTAAAAAATTAACATATAAAAAAAATAAGGAACTTACATCCACATGTGCTGATCTTTGATCCACCCATGTGTTATCCTTTCGTAGGTGTGTTTTGCGAAACAACTCTGATGGGGTAGGGGGTTTTCCATTCAACTTTGTCTAAAATATGATTAAGAACACAAACTTAGAAGTGCAATATCCACCATAAAAGAAAAGAAGTTTGTCAAGTCATGACTATATGTAATGTAATAACTATTTTTCTCTTACAACATAAACAACATCATGCAATCAAATTTGAACTAACTAATGTTACATTCTTTCCATACTTAAATGTAATCCAACGATATAATTCACATAAACCAAACTCAAAATGGTACCGTGAACACAACAGTTAGTGAAGATGTAAAAAATGTGCCAACATAAGGATTAGTGCAGGGTGGCAATAGGGTCTGTGAAGAAAACAATTCGGGTTCTAACTCAACAGTCCTTGTTGAAATAGAAAAGGGAGATGCAGCTGCAAGTGAATCTTCTAATCTATAGGGTGGTGAATTAGAAAAGATAACAAAATATGTGGCATCAAATGAAACACACAATAGTAACACTGAAATGAGTGAAACAAAAGATACTCAGAATATTTCTTATGTGAAGAAGAACATTGATGCTACAAAGATTGGATTCAAGGGTGATACACAAATAGATGAAACATTAGACTCATTCTTTGGCATAGGACCAATACATGCATAAACCAGTATAAAGCAAAGTTTACCAAATTTTCTCTATGTTGAGAAGTGCTAATGGAGCTAGCAGTATGGAATGACATTCCAAGTCCATCACAATCAGAAACTCGATTTGCTTTTGCGGTCAAACTTTTTACTTTGAATTGTGTTGATCCCCAATGTTGGCATAAGATATCCCATACATCTTCTGCAAGCCAATTTGGCTTCTTCATTACCATGCGTGCCTTGTTTAGTGAACTTTTCAATATGTTTGCACCTCGCATTTCAAAGTTTCTCCTAGCTAACCTATGATCAGGTGGAAAATAGTATATTTTCTCTGTACCCAAACAAAACAAGTAAATGTTATAGTACAGCCAATAATTAGAACTTATTTTAAAGTTAAGAACTAATATAAATACATACCATGAACTCACTAAACCACATGTCTCGAATAACTTGTTCCATGATGGCCATGCATCAGTGTAATGACTTTTGAAAATATCACCAATGGCATTAACTGCAAAGTATGAAGGAAAAAATATACAACACAAATAAAGTCATAAAGTACAAGTTTTATAGAATGTGAACAAAATATAACATTGTTAAAATTTAAGTGATTTAACCATATCCATCAAGTGTTAAAATGGGTTTATCACAAGTGCTCTGAACATCTGAGACATTGTGATCATCATGAGAAACAAACATGCCTTCAGTTTGAGGGTTAGATGCTTGAAGACTTTGTGGGGAAGGTGTCTCATGTGGTGATTGTGCTCCTAATGATGGAGAAGTTAATGGAAGAGATTTAGAACTTCCTCCAAGTGGTGGAGTACGACCATCAGTAGACTTATGTTGTACTGAAGGAATAGAACTAACATGTTCTGCAATAGTTCCAACTAATGGATGTCCAACTTGTGGTCCAACTATGCTATTTCTTGGTAATTGATTGAATTGATGCTTCATCAAACGACTTTTTAAAATAAGCTTGGTTTTCCTTTTGTCTGACATCTACAAATATAACAAAAAACAACAAAAATGTATAAGCAAATTACATATATTTAAGAAGTATTAGTAATGAATTAAACAATAACATATTTACTGAAATGTTTGAAATAACAAAAAAATAATTTGATGGGAACATTATTAAGTGTGCTTATAATTATTAAATACTAACCATTTATGAAAATACCAAAATCACTCATCATCGTCATAATTATCATTATAATCATCATCATCATCATCATCAATATGAACATCACTTTCTTCATCAAATTGATGTGAGTCATCAACATTTTGATCATCATCAGAGTTGTAATCATCATTAAATTCACTTTCCTCATCATACTATTTTTCATTGATTT
Source organism: Sphenostylis stenocarpa (assembly GCA_963425845.1). Classification (NCBI taxonomy): domain Eukaryota; kingdom Viridiplantae; phylum Streptophyta; class Magnoliopsida; order Fabales; family Fabaceae; genus Sphenostylis; species Sphenostylis stenocarpa. The sequence continues at coordinate 3,703,854 of OY731408.1, forward strand.
CTGCATCTTCCACATTATATGCATTGTGTTCATTTTCATCAAGTAATTCATTCTCTACTAGCTCTTCATGTTCACCTTCATCGTCTCTTAATTTACCAAGTACTTCATCATTTGACACAAGTTGAGTGTTAGAAAGACCATGTTGATAGGCAACCTCTAGTGTATATTGATCATCAACCATACTTCTTGGTTTGGTTTTAATTACAACCCACCAATCTACCTTTTCCTTAACCTTTTCAGGATAAGGCATATAATATACTTGAATTGCATTTGATGCAAGTATGAAAGGATCATAATTCAAATACCTTATACGATGATGAACCTCCACTATACCATATTCCTTATGAACTCGTACGCCACGATTCCTTTTAGAATCAAACCATTGGCAATTGAATACAACTAATTATTTTGTTGTCTCTCCTATGTATTCAAGTTGCATAATCTCTTTGATGATACCATAATAATAATTTTCTTCATTTTCAATATCATCCCCTTTAACACAAACTCCACAATTGACAGTTTTCTTTCCAATGCTCCATTCTTCCGTATGAAACTTGAAACCATTGACAAAATAAATAGGCCATGTAAAAACCTTTTTTCGTGGACCCTATGCTAAGTCATGTAAAAATTGACTTTGAACCATATTGTTCCTATCATGAACCTAAACGAATGATAAACATAGTATGAATGAATAGGTTAATGTGAGAACATAAATTATTCTTATCATTGATTTACAAATTATTTTTAAAACTTACATATGTTTGAAACCATCTAGGAATATCAGAAGCAATCCGAGCCTCAATTTCTCTTTGAGTGATGTTTGGATTCACTGCTTCTAGAAATTGTTCAAATATTCTAACATTTACACATAACATTGTTTTAGTGGTTTTATGCGTGAAAAATGCATGCCAAAATAAATTTTGGTTCTTACTTGATTAATGGTTGAACTTCCTCACAATTAAGTAACACATGCAAATGTGCAGCTTCTAATTCTTTCTTGTTTAAGTATCGACATGAAGATCTTCCACTAAAGTGACCAGGATGATTAAAAATTGTTGATACACAATTTAGTTCTACATGTTCACCTCCATTATCATTGCGGCTAACTTTATTTCTCATTGTTTGCACATGAGTCTCAAAATAATATGAATAAAAATGAGAAGTCTCTTGCACTAGATATGCCTCACATATTGAACCTTCCACACGTGCCTTGTTCTTAACCATTTTTTTAAACTTATTCAAGTACCTAATACAAGACCATCATATGCTTATTATAATTTCAAATAAGACAAGTATGCATGTTCAAATTTAATAATTAAAAAGTTGTACCTCTCAAATGGATACATCCACCGATATTGAACATGACCTCCTACTCTTGCTTCGTAAGGCAAATGAATAGGTAAGTGTTCCATTGAATTGAAGAATGCAGGTGGAAAGAATCGTTCCAATTTACATAATATAATTGCAATGTTTTGTTCCATTAATAACAAATCATCCACTTGCAAAATAGTTGAACATAGATCTTTGAAGAATTTACTTAATTCAGCAATTGGTTTCCAAATTTGATTTGACAATGCACTAAAAGCAATAGGCATTAACTGCTCCATAAATATATGACAATCATGACTTTTCATTCCAATCATTTTTCCTTGCTCTATATTTACACATCTTTGCAAATTTGAGGCATAACCATCATACATTCTCAACTCATTAATCCATTTATAGACAACACTTTTTTGATCCTTAGATAAGACAAATTGTGCTTTAGGTTTTATAACTTTTCCATTAGGTAATTATTTCAATTCTAACTCCTTTCTCCGACAATACTTTTTTACATCCATTCTTGCCTTCATATCATCTTTGGTCTTATCTTTGATATCCATCATTGTATTAAACACATTATCAAACACATTTTTCTCAATATGAATGACATCAAGATTATGCCTTAACATGTTGGAATTCCAATATGGTAACTCCCAAAAAATGCTTTGTTTTATCCAATTATGATATACACCACAACCATAACATGTAAATTGTACTTCCTTAGTTACTTTTAGAAAATAAGCAACTTTCTCCCACACATCGTCCCCAGAAAATATCAATGGAGGTTGAGAATATTCACTTTGATTCTTTAAAAATGCATTTTTATTTCTTCGATATGCATGATTCATAGGCAAAAATTGACGATGACAATCAAACCAAGAAAACTTACGACCACTATCTAACCAAAAGCTCTTTGAATTATTCATACAATATGGGCAAGCCAATCTTCCCGCTGTACTCCAATCAGACAACATACCATATGCAGGAAAATAATTAACAGTCCACATCAATGAAGCTTTCATCATAAAATTTTGTTTTTTGGAAATGTCATATGTTAACACTCCTTCATTCCACAATATTTTTAACTCTTCTATCAAAGGTTGCAAATATACATCTATTTTTTCCTTTGGATTTTTTTGGCCCAGGAATAATTAAAGTTAAAAACATATAGGGGGTAGTCATGCACAATTGTGGTGGTAAATTGTAAGGAGTTACAATCACTGGCCAACAAGAATATGGTTTTCCTAATTGACCATATGGGGTGAAACCATCAGTACATAATCCTAATCTTACATTTCTTGGTTCAATTGCAAAATCAGGAAATGTCTTGTCAAAATGTTTCCATGCTTCTCCATCTGATGGATGACACAAATGTCCCTCCTTTCTCTTATTTTCACAATGCCACCTCATATGCGGAGCAGAACTCATTGAAGCATATAATCTTTTAAGCCTAGGAATGAGGGGTAAATAAAGCATTCTCTTCATAGGGACATTTTTATTTTTACCTCTACCCACTTTTTTTGTCTTGTAACGAGGTTTTTGACAAAACTTACATGTGGATAGTTGTTTATCTTCATCTGAGTAGAACAACATACACCCATCAACACAACAATCAATTTTTTCTACTGATAAACCAAGTTTTGAAACCAATTTTAAGGTTCTATAGTAATCTTCTGGGATAAAATTATCTACAGGATGTGTCTATTTCAAAAGAGCCAATGTTTGATTAAAACATCATTGGGATATGTTTTCCTCTGATTTAATTGTCAACAATCTAACAACAACAGATAATTCAGTGTGATTAGTACATCCTGGCCACAATGGTTTTTGTGAAGCATGTAATAAATCATAAAACTTCTTTGCTTCGGTATTTGGAAACTGCTCATTTTCTTCATCAAAATGACTCACAAACTCTGCACCTAAAGCATCATGAATCATGTTGTCAAAGTCTTCTCTATCAACCTCGTGTGCATTATTAGATGAATTTGGATACATATTATTCTCATCACACATATTTGGATGCATTTCTCCATGACATGTACAATACCAATATGTAGGTGTAAATCCCTGAAGATAAAGATGGACTTGAACATCTTCAGAATATAAAAAGTTCTTATTTTTGCATTTATTACATGGACATCTAATTTTTCCATTTGACATGTTTTCATGTTGAAGGGCAAATGACACAAATTCAGTCACACCATTTAAAAATGCATCAGTATTGTAACACCCTACCTTATAAACCCTCAATCAGAAGAATTAATAATTTTTAGTAAATTTTTTTTTTTTACCGATAATAATTTTTCCCTCGTACATAATATCAATATATAAATTTTCAATAATCCATTCCTCGCATTTCATCATTTTAAAAAAGTACTAAAAGTAAACATTCATAATTACATATAGATAAATTACTAGTACGAGTCCTCCAAAATATTAAGGGCAACATTGAGGATACTTCCTACAAAGCGACTAACTACACAAAAGAGTCACTACTACTCACTACCACCGTAGGTCTATGTACTATAAAAGACTATCTATAAAAGTTTGGATATGTTTATGCCAATACATGTTGCCATCATTGTGGCTCCCAGCTAACGAGTATGAGTATCACACTCATCGGGTGTGGAATCTGTGCCATCTCCCCTCTCTTCAAACAATGACCGATCAGGTCCAACGAGTACCACAAGCACAAAGGAAATAAAGAAAACAGAAAGACAAGAGGGTGAGCAACAGTTCATACATCATTTTAAAATCAACATCATAAACATTCACAAGTCAATCAAATTCCAACTGATTGATGTTAATGATGCATGATCCTAATATGTTTTCTAAAATGTTTATGCATGCGGGCCCGAATCATTTCTCAAATCGATGACTGGGGTAGCCGGGAGTTGACACTACTAGGCATGGAAAATCCACCCACGGGATTGTTGAGACCCATGCTCAAATATAAACCCGGTAGCTCACCGACCATTGATATACGGTAAGAGCACGATCGGGTATAGCAGAGTTTGTACGAGTGGGATCCCCGACAACAGTGTAGCGAGCCCGGGTCTTTTGGGGCCTCCAACCACTACCCTTCCTATCCTCAAGTCCTCCCTCAGGGCCTCCCTATCGTATTCTCAGAGTCCATAATCTCTGATTTCCCAGATTTCACAAATCATCATTTTCAAATGAGTAATGTATGAGTCCCTAAGTGGTTTTTCTTAGAAATTCACATTTTTCCAAAAATTTTGACAGGGTTTCCCCTGTAATACGGGCTTCCCAAAATTTTACAATAACCTGTTACAAGCAGAAAACTTCCAATACAATTCAAAAAGGGTTCACAACCCATCATCCAATTCTTTCAATTTAATTTTCAATGAACTTTCTCATGAAAAACCACCATGCATATAAATGTTCACTCAAAGACCATACATATCATAATAGAATACCAAACATGTATTTTACATCATCATACACGTAAGCAATTCATGATCACTTTCACAACCAAGCATATAATAAAATCAAAATGATCAATCATAACAAATTTAGACAAATTCAACAAATACGGTCAAACAAGTTTATGATGTAATCCTTACTATATAGTCCACCCCTTACCTGATACGTTCACACTTATTCCTTTCAAAGCTTGATGTTGTGTTTCAGCAAAATCTATATACGTAATAAAATGCTAGTTAGAATCTTATATTTCTATGATTCTATCTCATGAGAATTTAAATTCATTTTGTATTGTTAATCCATTTCTAATACTATTTTAAGCTCACATTCAGCTTACAATTAACTTAGAAATTATCCTATTTTGTAGGCACTTAGTAGAAAGAATCCTAATAACAATCATGGACAAGGTTCAGTATTTCGAGATTTTCTAGAGTTATATAAACTTTTTTGGCATGAGATTTGAGCCAAAATTTCAATAACTTAATTACCTACAATATTGATGAAGGAAATAAATTCAAATACCCTATAGAATAGATGCAGTTTTCAGTTTTCAGTGGTTGTTTCCAACTAGGCTCAATTACAATAACACTCTGAACATGCCTTGGTAATTTGACTATAACTCATGCTAAACATAAGCTATTGACATGAAACAAATTTCTAAATTTCGGGGATATAATTTCCTACAACTTTTATGAAGGAATCAAGTCCTAATTTCATACTTATCAATCCCAGTAATTCAAAAATCGAGGCTGTTGAAACAGGGCAACATCTTAACGTCACAGCTAGAACACTTGACAGTAAAATGGGTATAACTTGAGCTACCAATATCCGTTTAATGTAAAACCAGTTTCTAAATTTTGACAACTTAAAGGGCTACAACTTTCATGAAGATAACAATTCCTAATTCTGTTCACACAAGTCCCAAAAATTCAATGAATAGTACCTACGAATTAGGGCTCTTAAAATTTTTAGCTTAACAACTTCTAATCCTCAATTTTAAGCATCATTCTAGTATTCTAGGTGTAAAACCTACAATAACCTTCTTCCTACATCCATTCAAGTTGAGCCAAGTGAGGAGAAAAATAGAAAATGCACCGTTTTGAAAAATAAAACGGTAGAAATGTAGAGGAGATTGAGATAAACCAACTTACCTATTGGAGCTTCTCAAGAAAACCAAGATTTCTCCCTCAAAATGACGCTTGAAGGTAAGAAAACGTTTGAGAGAAAGAGAGAAATGAGGAACTAGGTTACAGATTACAGAATAATGACACTCTGTCTTTTTAAAGTCAATATTTCACCTAATAATCCGCTCAGCGCATTTATGATGCGCCCAGCGGATTACATGCCGCATGTAATAGAGATTTCAAACCACAATCCGCTCAGCGCATTTCTGATGCGCCCAGCGGATCTCAAAACTCTCTGTTTTAGTCGATTAAAAAACCTGTTGATCGATTAACAGACATAATCCGCTCAGCGCATTTCTAGTGCGCTCAGCGGATATGAGGCCGCAAGTAATAAGATTTCGACTTACAATCCGCTCAGCGGATTTCCGTGCGCTCAGCGCATTATATTACAAAAAAAATATCTTTATTTTCTCCTTATTACCCTAGCCAGGATTTGAACCCACAACCCCTAAGACTCCAACATCACTCCAAACCATATTAACCATCATATGTTTCTTGTTTAATTATACACATAATAAACTTTTAATGTACCCACACTCAATGCATACAAGAAAACAATAATTTCTAAATGTGATAATTAAAATTGTTAAGTCCATACTCTTTCAATTTCAACCTTAAATTATATAACTACTATCAGAGCGTCCAGTTGTCCACGAAACGGATCAATTTTAAGTATTTTTTAAAAATTCCAAAAAAATTCTAGAAAATCAAAAATAATCTAAAAAACATAAAACTCTACAGTTTCTTTACCCAATTCCTAATAATTTAATTATTAAAATTTTGACAAAGATTTTATCAAAATTTAACAAACCAGGGGTATTGAGAATCAGGATGTTACAAGTATACCCTTTTCGACCAGGTACAAGTCTATTATACATCCAACTACAATTTTCACAAACATCCATGTTCTGTCATATGTCAACAAATGACTTATTTTAATAAAACCTTTCATACAAAATTTATAGGTCTTGCTAGAAATTATACCTCTACCACTAAAACTGCCCGCAGTACGAAGATATTGACAGTTGAAAACCTAAGATGGTGGAAGTAGACGTGTCTGAAGAACTTAACAACACATTACCAACGGACAACTGTACAAATAAAAAATAGATAATAATTAAAAAGTGTATAAATAATCAGTCCCATAAATAATCATAATAAAAGACGAAGATCATTAAAATTTGTATGGAACATAAATTTCAAGCTTTGCAATTAAATATATATGATTAATAACTGAATTACTTACTTATTGTTGATGCATGTATATACTTATTTTTTCTTACATTTCATACTTTTTTATAAACTTACGTGATGATGATGTATTTTTAACTAGGAAGTATTATTTTCCAAACGATTAATTTGATTGGGTTTGCAAATAATTATTTGTCTGATAAAATTGTGTTTGTTTAATGAGTCTGTATTATAAATAGAATTATAAATTTAAGTTAATTTTATCTTATGTGAGATCAATCAACAATTTTATTTCATTTTAAATATATATACTTTTAAATGTAACTCACATTAATAAAATTAATTATTACTCCAAATATAATAATTTGATATGTAAAAAAAATACACCTATATAAGCAAAATAATCTTATCTAACTTATGTTCATTTTACTTATATTTTTAATTAATCTATACTGCCAAAATCCATAATTTAATTCTTTCATAGGTCGATATTTATGTTTAAGACTTAATCAATTTTTATTTTATTATTTATATTTAGGTTGGTCTTATGATTAATAAAAAAATTTAATCAAGTTCTTTAGAATTGTTAATAGTAAAATTGTTGACTTTTTATTCTAATTAATAGTAAAACTGTTAATAAATAAATACTGACAATTTTAATCTACACATAATACATTATATAATTAACGATGCATAATAAATCTTGAAATAGTTATATTGTTGCATTTAAAAATTGATGAATTTTATTGAAAAAAGATCAAGTTAAATAAAAATAAATTAATAATGTCTACAAAAATAATTACATCTTACAAAAACTGTCTCTTATAATTTATACACAACCTTATTTTAGTAACAAGTGTATTATTAAGTATTGATAAGAAAAAACATTATTCAAAATATGGTATTGTGTTATTATAGCTAAGAATAAAAATATTAAAAAAAAGTGAATTTAATTAATTATTTTTTAAATGAACTTTTGAATAAAGAGTGCAACGGGCATTGAACAAAAGTTAGATACATATCCTTTGATACAACACAATAATAAAAATATAAGTAAAAATTATTTAACATGATAAAAAGTACAGACTAGTATAACAACTATAATGAAACAATCTTAGAGATGCTGAATATTATAAGTAATGAAATAATTTAACTATAAATAATTTATATATAATTATAATTATACATACTGCTTTGTTTAACACACCATATTTAAAATATATTATAAGTAACATTGTTATATATGCATGCATTCTAAATGTAGGGTTTATTCTCTAATATTAATTGTTGACTTAACCCTGAATATTTGATGAAGTACTATATATTCCGACATGTGATAAAAGCGATCCTCACCAAATTGTGGGCTAAAATTTATGACGTTAGAAGGACTCATGTGCTAAGAATAACCTGCCACTACTACAAATAAGGTCTTTAACGTCGGTTAAATAGAACCGACGTTGAAAGTCTGATTTTTCAAATTAAATTTTTTTATTTATTTCCAACCTTTCCAACCCCTCTCTTTTATATTATATTTTTATTAGGTCCCTCTCTCTTTTATATTATATTTTTATTATTTATCATATTTTTTTTAAGTTTAAAACATTACCAAATTATTTTTTTGTCACTAACAGGATTCGAACCTAGTACCTTAGTGTTGGAGGCCGATACTCCAACCACTAAACTACTCGAATTTTTTGATAGTAAGTTACAAATAAATTATATTTATATACAAAAAAATATATATCCGTGTAAATATATAAATACAAATATATTTATATATTTTGATATATTTATATAATTATATATTTATATATTGGATGTGAGGGCACGCTCGAAGGTGAAAGTGTGTGTCGAGTGGGTTTTCAAAATTTAATGCCAAATTTGTAAGCGAGTCTCTATATATGGGTTTGTAATTTAATGACAGAATATAATATTTATAATTTATTTATATAATGATATAAAATAAATTTGAAAAACGCATCATTCGCTCAAGTGACACATTCGCTCAAGCGAAAAATACCAATTTTCGCTCAAGCTAGGCTTGAACGAGTGAATTTCTGTGAGCTTTAACGTATTTTCACTCAAACGAGAGTCAATCTCACTTTCACCCTCGATCGCGCCCTCACATCCAACATAAAAATATATAAATATATTTGTATTTATATATTTACACGGATATATATTTATTTGTATATAAATATAATTTATTTGTATATAAATATAATTTATTTGTAAATTATTATCAAAAAATTATAGTAGTTTAGTGGTTGGAGTATTAATTTTCAACTCTAAAATACTATATTCGAATCCTATCGATGACAATTCTCTAACTTAAGTGAATTTTTTACTGAAAAAAATAAAAACACTTTCCGAGAAAATATATATAAATAAATATATATATTTACACGGATATATATTTATTTGTATATAAATATAATTTATCCGTAAGTTATTATCGGAAAATTACAGTAGTTTAGTGGTTGGAGTATTAGCTTTCAATTCTAAAATACTAGGTTTGAATCTCGTCGGTGACAATTCTCTAACTTAAGTGAATTTTTGGTTGAAAAAAAATAAAAACACTTTCCGAGAAAATATAAATAAATATATATTTATACGAAATATATATTTATTTGTATATAAATATAATTAATTTGTAAGTTATTATCAAAAAATTACAGTAGTTTAGTGGTTGGAGTATCAACTTTCAACTTTAAAGTATTGGGTTTGAACCACGCCAGTGACAATTCTCTAACTTTTTGGTGAAAACACATTCAACGTCGGTTCCAGATGAACCGACGTTGAATGTCAACTTTCAATGTCGGTTCATCTGGAACCGACGTTGAATGTACTTTCTACGTCGTTTTTTAATCAACCGACGTTGAAAGTGCATTTAACGTCGGCTCAACTTTAACCGACGTTAAATGGCGACGTTGAAAGCATATTTTGTAGTAGTGTGCAAATGTAAAAACCAACAAAATAATACCCTTTTATTCCAAAATGAAAAAAGAAAAAAAAGGTTATTGCAATATTGGCACATGTATGATTCCATTTTCTATGGAACACTCAATGTGAGTCTCAAAGCAATATAAAGAATTACCTGAATAACAACTTTCACTGTCTTGGATAATTAAAGTCCATAAAAGCATGTGTTTTTCGGAGTGCAATTGACTCAACATTTCTGTGGTATTTTCTTGCAGTTATTTCATTTTTTTACAAAAGCTAATTTAATATTATAAGGCTAACATAGGTACTGTGACTGTGAGACCTGTATGAAGTCTGTTTCAGCACTTGTGGCAACAGAAAACTGATGGTTCAACAGAAAATATCATGTCAACATATGACAACTCAAGTGAGGTCAGTAAACTATGACTGAGTGCCAAGTATTCCCAGTTAACTTTTGTGCATAAAAGGATCGTGTTCAGCCGAGAGGAAAAGATGATTTGTCAAAAGGTGAAATTGATTTGTTGAATATAGCAAATTATCCAAATTCAAAACCTTCCAAATGGGGATAGTTATTATTTTTGGCCTACTAATTAGAATGCATAACTAATTGTCAGCACTGTTTTATTCATAGGGATGGATTGCTACCTAATTAACTAGCTTGCTTGCTTCCATTTTGCTATATATATATATTTTGTACTTAAATAACATTTTTTATTTATCAACAGTGGCATCCTCAATTTGTAATTAGGAGGGAGAATATGAGCATATGTCACTTTGGAAAGAGATTACATTTTTCCTTCTATTATTTTTTGAACCCATAAAGAAAGTGCTTGATTAAAATCAAGAAAGTTACTTACAGAGGATGAAACATTTCCTATTTATCCATGAAAGATATGGGAAAAGTGTCTTTATAATTCTTCGGTCAAAGTTGTTTCTAGTCTATGGCTCTGAAATGTGTTATAGTAACCTTTTACAGATGGATGATATCTATTAGAAACCAAAATTCTATACCACACTTAAAATCATATAATAGATCATCTAATCCAATGGTCATTAACTCATAATTAATCTTAGTACATCAACTGCAAAATGATGTATCTCCATAGTAGTTAAAGTTGGTATTTAACTTGCATGTTGTAATTTTTTGGTACCCAGTAGAAGCTGACCTCATTCTAGTGACTGACATACATGTGTATGTACAACATATATACACTGGCATTCATGGAAAACTACTTTGGTAATATATATTATTTGTCTCTGAATTTTGAATCATAGCCTCGCATCTAGCTTCAGAACATAAATTGTTTATATTGTTAGTTTTAGTATATTTTTTTCTTAATGATCGTGACCATTTTCTAAGGTTATAGTTAAACACTAAAGATCCCATGTTGAAGCATGTGAACTTACTGATTCAGTTACAAATTTTATTTTGGTTTGAACTGGTGTTTCACCTTTCTAATCAGTTACTTTATTTTTATCTTTTTTTTTACTGTCATCTTACTACATTATCACTCTTCCCTCTCATGTTTCTTTCTCACATGAAGGCCCTACGTAGAAATGTTTTGTCACAATGCCAGATATGCTACAATTTGATCTCAAGGATAGATATGCAGTATATATAAGGATATATATGTAGTTTATATAAGGATAGATATGCAGTATATACAAGAGAATGAAACAGAGCCACAATAAAATAGTATACTACTATAATGACCCAGACCCAAAACCAGTATAACTTATCACTTTTTTTCTAATTTATCAACTTAATTATGCCATCAGAAACAGAGAATATATGCTTGACCATAATTTGCGAACATATGCTTGACCATAATTTGCAAAAGTAAAACGTCCAACAGAACCAAAATTTAACACTCTAAAAAAAGTGATAACATTTAACTTATATATCAAACATGAGAGTCTCTCAATCGAGATCTTCCTTTCTGGTCTCCAACTCAAACAAAATTAATAGACAAGAAACATTAATTAAGATTTGAATGAAATATAATCTGATATGTGTACGAAGTGTGCTGTAAAATTAATTTTAGTATATCATAATAAAATGAAAATCCAGTAAGACAAATGTGTACATTGCTTAGACTTAAGAGTTTGCACATCAACCATCACTGAAGAGTTCCATCTTCCTACTTCATGCATGTGCATAAAGTTGTATTGGAGAAAACTAAGAAACCTTTTTATGAAGAAGAATGATATATATTATATAGTAGTGAAAGTTCTTGACTTATTCACTAAAGAGTGAACCTGGAATTTATGAAGATGAATGAATATAAAATAATTCTTATATCGTATTATAAATCGTCTTCATCTCCTTTGCTAACACGAGGGGCTTTAAAAATTATGCTTTTCAACACATTCATTGTTTTTAGAAAAGTTTTTAAAAATAATAAAAACTCAATTTAACTTCTACTCTTGTGTTTTTTTAGCAACCTTTTTAAATGACATCACTATTTGTAGAACAATATTTTTAAATGATTGTATTCACTAGGTATTTTTGAATTAAAGATGTAATGATGGATGATTTATTATAAATGTTGTTTCAAGTGCTATTTGGATCCAATACCTGGCTACCACTTGCATTATATTCATTTGATATACCCAAATGATGTCTGTATACAACATGGAAACGTAGAGCATATATTATACATAAATTAAACAAAAATTAGAAAGGATAAGATATGTATAATGTATCAACAAAAACTTGTTCAAATATTCATAGAATGACAATGCCAGATCTGCTACAATTTGATCTCAAGGATAGATATGTAGTATATACAAGGATAGATATGCAGTATATATATAAGAGAATGAAACAGAGCCACAATAAAATAGTATACTACTATAATGACCCAGACCCGAAACCAGTATAACTTATCACTTTTTTTCTAATTTATCAACTTAATTATGCCATCAGAAATAGAGAACATATGCTTGACCATAATTTGCAAAAGTAAAACATCCAACAAAACCAAAAAATATTCCCCCTGTTTCCAGAATTTGACTGCACACAATTATTCCCCCCACCATCAACACATAGAAAAAACATTCCATGTACAAAATAGATTTAATAAGGAAATTCAATGGTTTGAATAAGCATTACCGTGTTTATAGAGGTTGTCTTCATGATGTCCTATGCTCGGGTTAGAGGGGATTTTAGTTCAACGGGTTAGGATTCAAGTTCGTCAGGGTTAGGGTTCTAGTACGAGGTTTCCTGGGTTTTGGTTGGAATTGAGGTTGTTGGGGTTAGGGTTAGGGTTAGGGGTTCGACATCGTTGGGGTTGGCTCGAGGTTAGGGTTCGATGTTACTAGGGTATCAAGCTCCGCTGGGTTTACGTTGGGTTTCACAACACGACGATTTGGGTTTGGCTTGACATTGGGGTTCGATATCGCCGGAGTTGGGGTTCGGCCTCGAGTTCGTCGAGGTTGAGGCTGGGGTTGGGTTTCGAAGTCGCTTGAGTTTCGATTGGGTGTTTTGGTCACTCATATTTGAGATTCAAGGTCACTGGGTTGGATTTCAAGCTTGAGGTCAAGTCACGCATGCTGGGTTAAAGATCTTCGAAGCTGAATAGAAGGGTGGAGGATTGGGGTTGGAGAGACGAAGGTGATTAAGCTCGAACAATGGTGGATAGTCACTGGTACAAGGTCACAGAGAGGGAGTGAAATTGTGAGTGGGATTGTGAGCGAGAAGATGAATTTGGGAGGGCTATCAGCGTGAAGAACACGAAATTGGAGGATTATCAGTGCGAAGAAGATGAAAGTTGGGAGGGTAACAGAGAGGGAGTGAAAATTAGATACTAATTAGAATAGTTAAAAAAATTAAATTAAATAATAAAAAAATTAAATAAAATAATAAAGTGACTCGAAATAGTAATCGATTTATTGTGCCCGAAAATTTAGTTACTATTTCAGTTACTAAATTAAAAAATAATAATTTAGTTACTGATTCGATCATTGATAGTAACTAACTTTTTCAGATCACTAATTTCGGTTACTATTTGACATTTTTATAGTAGTGTTGGAAGATAGTGGAAGATGGTTTTGAAGAACCTAAGACCACGGAAGGATTGATGGTCAATAAACTCAGAGAGTTAGAGACAAAACGTGAGAAAGACAGTGCAACTATGTTTTTGTTGTTTCTAGCTGTAGAAGATTCTGACTTTGAGAAGATTGAATGAGCCACATCGACATCTGATGCGTGGGACGTGTTGAAGAAGGAGCATGAGAAAGATGATCAAGTCACTTGGATTCAGCGTCAGACACTTCGAAATGAGATGAACAAGATGAAGATGAAGGAGTTGGAAATTTTTTTTGAATATGTCTTGCATGTTGAAAATGTGGCAAAATAACTTAATCAAAATAGTAAAAAAATCTTTTAACAATGTGGTGTATCCGATTGAACAAGGGAATAATTTGTCGGAGCTTTCAATAAAAGGATTGATCGGATATCTTGAAGCCTATGAACACCGAATGGAGAAAGAGAAGAAGGACGAGGAAACACGTGTGAAATTGCTCCAAAACGAGGAGAAGACACACTATACTCAAAATAATAGAGGAAAAGACGTGGTGGTCAGTCCTAAGGTGGGCAAGCTGGATGAGGCAGATTCGATGATCGAGGAGACGGGAAGGAATAAGGGACTCAAAAAAACTAGCGAGGTAGTGAATCAAGAGGAAGTCAGTAAAGAACCACTCAGATGTCAGATGTTTCAATTGTGGCAAGTATGACCATTATTCGAAGGATTGTTATTCAGGAAGATGTTTCAAATGTGGAAAGGAGGGACATTTTGCCAAAGAATGTTGAAAGGAAGGTGAGACCAATCTTACAGAGGAGAATGAAATTGGAATAACATTGTTGATGGCTGATCTCAACACGGGAATTTTAGTGAAGGAATTCGGGAGGATACCAATCACAAGTTAGTATGGTATCTAGATGCAGGTGCAAGTAATCACATGTGTGGGGACGATCAACTATTCAACAAATTGGAGAAATATGATGACGATTGTAGACCCCAAATCTTGCCCGGCCTCCAAATAAAGATCAGAAGACCTCCTATTCGAAGATGGACGAAGCCTAACAAGCCACTAGGAGAGACTATTAGGCCCCATACTAGGATAGGAGGGATTTTTGTACAAAAAATAAGTTTTCTCGCCTTTTTGGGACGAGACCGCCGTCTCGAGATCGAGACCGCCGTCTCGCCTCATGCAAGTGGCGAGACCGCCGTCTCGCTTGACGAGACGGCGGTCTCGCCACCTGCAAATGGCGAGATGGCGGTCTCGCTTTCCCAGACGGCGGTCTCGCCATCTGCGAATGACGAAACGGCGGTCTCGCTTGACGAGACGACAGTCTCGCCATATTGGCAGGGCGAGACGGCGGTCTCGTTTGGCGAGACGGCGGTCTCGACCCTGTCAGACGAGAACGACGGTCTCGCCACTGACAGGCGCGAAAACCTATAAATAGGGGTCCCCCCCCTCATTTCCACACACCACAAGCTTTTGCTCTCCCTTCTCTCTAAAAACTTCTCTCTAGAATCCCTCCGACGCATTTCCGAAGCTTCTGAGTGCCTTTGTGAGCGTTTTTCGGCGTCTAGAAGAGTTTCCAACGTCGTGTAGAGTGAAGGGCTGCCAAAAAGCACCCATTTATTTTAAAGAAATAAAAAGAAAAGCTTGCTTCGGAGGTTTAAACTCTTCCTCTCCCCTTTTATCGCTTTAAATTTAAATTACGCAATAGATTAGGGCCATGTAGTCATACTTTTAAATTCCACATAATAAAAAGGGCAAAAGCGTATTTTTCTGGTTTATTTATTAACAAAAAGCTGGCCTATCATAGGGAACCCGAAAGGGGCGTAGTAAAGGAACTAACACTTCCTTTACACGTAACTAACTCCCTTACCCAACTCTGGTTCTAATGACCAAAGTTGGTTTTCGAAAACCAACGCCTTTTAAACCCCTTTCCCGATGTTTCCGGTAAAAACATCGGTGGCGACTCCACAGAACCCATCAAAAGTTAGTCCTTGGGTTAGCCCGATTATCGGACAACCCAAGGACGCCCTTTCGAAAACCTCGCCCCTAGGTTAGCCCGGTTATCGGACAACCTAAAGGCGTTGTAACCACCCATAAAAAATGCGAAAATCAAGAGGGTCGAAAAACCATCGCGTCGCTCTGAACGCCATCTCTATTTTTGACGGCGGCGACAGATGGCGACTCTGCTGGGGAAGTCTCGAGAGTTGATCCCATTTAGTGATGGGCCGGCTTAAAAATAAATAAACCAAGAAAATAACGCTTTTGCCCTTAACTTGTAACATGATTTACTGTTTGGCTTTAATAACTATTGTTTGTTTATACTTACGCAATTGTGTGAAATACAAACTGTACACAAACCCTGGCAAACAACAGTTCCCTCTATACCCGGGGGCAAGTGAGAAATCCATAGGGAGTGGGTGGCAGGTACGGTTCGCTGTAGTGAGGGCCTTGAGCCCACCAGTGTGATCGGAAACCACCACTCAAGGTGATAACCTTCCTCTTTTGGCAACAAGACTGACTATGGCCTTAGTGCTAAGCATGGTCGGACGGCTGGAGAGTGGGGACCCTATAATGGGGGCACCTTGGGGGCCTTAGCCTTCGTGAGAACAGTTAGAACCTACCCTCGCCAATGCACTTTTCTGCAGGAAAACCCTACCTCGTGATAAAAACGAATTCTCACCTGTTCGTGGATGACCGAATTGTGCGCGCATATGTTTGTTGCATTTCTCTGTTGCATAGCATAAACAAACAACAACAAAAAATCACAAAAAATATTTTCGCAAATAAACACCCTTATCTCGGACAGTCTGCCTTTTAGCTAGCCTGGTTTCAGGTTCTTTGTAAGCTAAGTAGCCACGCAGTTCCGACAGAAGAGATAAGGGACGCTAAATATTCTTTCGCATAAAGCCATTTTTTTATCTCGGACAATCTGCCTTTTAGCTAGCCTGGTTTCAGGTTCTTTGTAAGCTAAGTAGTCACGCAGTCCGACAGAAGAGATAAAAGGCTATAAAATAAAAATAATAAATCCAAAATAAATAAAATAATAATAACAAAATCAAAACATTTATAACAATAATGTTGACAAAGTCGTATCATTCATGTTGCATCATAAATGGAAAAACCAAGAGAGAAAATAAATGCATAAGGAAAGTATGCATACGCATCATTTTAATAAACCCCTAAAAAATGGGTCTTAGAGGCGTTTTTTGGGAAAAATACTGGGCCAAATACCCTAAGGGGATTTGCAACTTGATTCTTCACCCTTTTCTCTTCGTTTTGATATGTTGTGCGTCCAAATCCGATGTCCCAGTCAAAAGTTATCGCACTTTGAACATCTACTGCCCTTTTGTACTGGTGCATGCATAAATACATTCATTCTAGGGAACACTAGATATCCCTAAGACAATGGTGAAAGAGGCCCCGAGCATATTTGTGACCTTCGCGACAAGGAAGGGACAAGTGTACTAAGGTGTGATGGTGAACCCCATTATAATTGTCAAGTCTGTGATGGGGAAGGAACCATTACACCGAGGTGGGTATGATACCCCACAAAGCGTAAGCTTTAAGGAGGATACCTAAGCCATTGTCTTAAGGAATATCCATCTCATAAATCATTTAAACAATCTTTTTGCATTCTAGAAAGTGACTGGTATTCTTCATGCCATCATCCTCATACAAAAAAAACACAAAATCCCAAACACTATCATACATCATGTTAGAAAATAAAACATGATAATGTTTAGGAAAAAACAAACACTTGCATACATGCATCCACCAAACTTCATCCTCATAACATGCATCTAACAATAGACGGTCGAAGAAAGTGGACATTCCTCAATACCATTAAAAGAGGATTAGGGCATTCACATGCCATACACGGGAAGTCAAAAAAGGAAATACATACAAATTTTAACCAACCTATGGGATTCCTTTAGGCTTTTCGCTTTTAAAAAGTGCTTCGAAACGTTGCATTGAGGAATGTACACTGTCTAGATGAAATAAATAAAATTGTTTATTTTCATCATCTCAACCGTCTATTGCATTCATGAATTGCATTCATTCTCACTTTAATAATAATAAGATAATAAAAAGAAAGGATTAGTCGATGTGCTTTCCACGAATCGAAATAAGATGAACAACAAACCTTTCGTCGTCAAGTTCTCTCCGACGGTTGATCCGCCTAAGGAGGATAATAAGCCTCAACCGTTGGGTATTCGAGTTAATAAGGAAGAAGGGGCAAGGATGTCGTTACATTTGTTCACCCCATACGTCAAAAAAGTTGTACCATGGAGATACGCAAAAACATCGTCTATCAATGAAGATATCTCCAGCATAGCCGGCATTCGAGGACAATATTAGAAGTGAAAGAATTTACACCCCCAGGAGCTATAAGACAATGCTCCCAAGGATAAAGGAAAAATAAAAAGACCGAAGGAAACATAATCCAAAGAGGAAATTGAAGAGACTTTGGATTCACGACGCTGAGGCAATTCTTTCAACGCTCCGTGTCGCCGCCGTCCATTCCGACGTCCAGGGACATCTCGAACGTTTATGCGAATGGTCGCGAAAAGATGGTTTAGACTCGCGTTTTTTGTTTAAAGTGTGTTCATTGCTTCCGAGGTGCTCAACAACTGAACTATCCTCTAATAAAAGCAAGGTTTTCGAAAAGGGTTCTTTTGGAGTCGCCACCAATGTTTTGACCATAAACATTGGAAAAGGATAAAAAGGCGTTGATTTTATTAAAAACCAAACTTGGCCATTATAACCAGAGTTAGGTAAGGGAGTTAGTTACGTGTGGGGAAGGTGTTAGCACCCCACAACGCCCCTTTCGGGTTCCCTATGACGGATTAATTCATTTGAGTAAAGATTATGAGAAATTACGCGATTACCCTATTTTATTGCATAATGTTAAAAATGGCTATCTACATGATTTTAGTTAACATTACATACAGAAAGCAATAAATAAAGCAGTAAAGGAGAAGAGAATTGAACAGAACCTCCGTAGCAAGCTTTATATTGCAAATCTTTGATCGCAAGGATGCGTTTTGGCAATCCTTCACTCTACAAAGACTCTCCTCTCCAAATACAAGATCAACTCGACTCGATTTTACAGAAGAATCGAATGCTGGAATATGATTCCTTAACTGATTGTTACCTTATCAAGGCAATCAGAGAGTTCATTCGAAGAGGGAAGAGGATAGACAAGTACTAGGAGTTGTCTGGTGTGTCTAAGGTGTGAAAAAGTGCCAAATGAGCCTCCTATTTATAGTTTTCGCTGCCTAGCAAATCTGGGACGGCCGTCTGGGCCGGGACGACCGTCTTGGTTGGGATGACCATCCCAAATGCATCTTTTACACATGCTGGGACCCCCTGGAAGGGTGGGACGGCCGTCTCGACTGTCCTAGGTTAGTTGGGACGACCGTCTCGACCTTGGGACGGCCGTCTCGACCTGTTTTGGTCAGCTTTTGTGTTCTGGGACCCCTGGGAAGCTTTCCTTTATGTATTCGGACGTCGTTTGATGCCGATAAACGCCCGTTAAAGCTTTATCTTCATATAGGAAGTCTTCTTGGCCTTTATTGAGATGTCAGGCGAGCTTTGTCTTTGTAGGAAGTCTTTTCAGCTTTTATTATCGAGAGGCTAAGCGAGCTTTGTCTTGTCATATGAGATTTTCTCAGTCTTTATTGAGAGACCGGGCAAAATTAGAGGTCTACACTCCGCCAAAGAGACAAACTCAGGGTAGGTGACAAGCTAGTCATAGTTTGAGCTAGAGACGACATTCAGATCAGCAAGCCGTTTGCCCTACCTTGAATGGATACGACTGAAAAGGACCTTTGAAATATCTTTTGCCAATATGAAAAGACTTCCCCAACAATATGAAGGTGACCCACATAATGAGAAAATATGGATATCGGCCAAACCAAGGGCTCATTAGAAACTCTCAAGGAATAAGGGAGCCACCAGATTTTAAAGACAATCCTTTGAAGCTTTACCCTACAAAGGATCAAGCTACATGGAGAAAAGGGAAGTCTCCCCTCTGCAGCTCGAATCAGATTTTCCCAAACAGAAGGGTTCAAGCGTCAAAAGCGACTTTAGTCATTAGGTGTTCTCCTTCTGATTCTTAGGGTTTGTAAATCCAATGACTATTAAAGATTACTCCTCGGGGCTAGCCCGACCCCCGAGCATTGTAGGACACATATTTCCCTATTAATTACAAAGAATGTCATTCTTACTATCTGCTTCTCTTCTTGCTATTCATGTCTAAACCTCATTAATAACCATGTTTAAGCAAATGTTTTTAAAAGTGCGCCAAAGTAATCAAAATGCGCCATTGACCAAAATAAAAGTCAAATCCATCATCACCGATTGACTAGAAACACAAAATAAAAGTTTTACCTCGTCATAAATAAAGTCGTGTTTCGCCAATGTTGTGAAAAGAAAAAACAAAAATCAAAAGAAGCCCATAAAAGCTAAAGGACAAATAGAGAGGGCAAGATACCCGGTAGGAAACCCACCAAAGGGGGCTACGCAAAAGTTAGGGTAAACCCGCTAGGAAACCCGAACAACCATAAAGGGTAGCCTAGGCAAAAATTAGGGTTACAAAATAAAGTCCGCTAGGCTTCCCAAAGCAACAAAAAAGAAACCTAGACAAAAGTTAGGACAAAACAAAACGCAACATCCTAAGCTGAAAACCCAAAGGGCAGACTAGGGAAGTCAATCAGTCATAGCAAGCGCCATAGAATAAGACGCAACTCCATAAACAAAACGTTTGTTCAAACTAGCCTAAACACTCTAACCAACCTTGGCTAGCCGTGCTTACAAAAACCATTTTTGTCAAAATAAAACAATTCTAAAACACAAGCCTTTGAATTAAATAACCTCTTCCTTCTTTTCTCTTGACCCTTACCACTACGACATTCTAGTAATTAGTAGGGAAATGTGGAGATAGTAATCAATAAGAGGATTGACATCCCCAAGGAAAGGGAGGGGCACACTGACGTGGCAAGTCGCTCTACAATGAACACAATCATTCTTCGGTCATATCAAGACGGCAAAATTGGTACAGCCTATCATGTCGACGAAAGCACATAACGTCAGAAGCTCATCAGAAGTAAAAGCACATTGGTTAATCCTTTTGAAAAATTAATTGAAATAGTATTATAGGATGCATATCGCCAACATTGCATGCATATGATGGGCTCCTATCTCTCAAAAAAAAAAAAAGAGAAAGAAAAATACAATAAAAAGAATAATGCCTGCTAGGATATTCTTAGGCAAAAGTTAGGGTAGCCCGCTAGATCGAAAACCCGCAAAGGGCGGTCTAGGCAAAAGTTAAGGCATTCATAAAAAAGGAAAAAGACCGCTAAGATATCCTAGGCAAAAATTAAGGCAGCCCGCTAGACCGAAAACCCTAAAAGGGCGGTCTAGGCAAAAGATAGGGCTAAACTAAAAAATGAATAAAAGAGAGGGGCCCTTCATCATAATCATGAAAGTCCAGCAGGAGAATGCCAGTCACTTTTCCAAATGCATCAATCAAAAAGAATAGATCGCATTTAGGGCATCCACACACAAGTAGTCGCACAAAACGACTTTGTCAATGTCAAAAATGAAAGAAATAAAAATTACTTCAGACAAATAACAAAAAACGAAAAAACATTCATGCATATAAGGAGACTAGCTCCATGTTTGTGATTGAAAACAGGATCACTGAGACTGAGTCTCCAAATAAAGCCTTCAAGAAAATGGAGCAAGTCGTCAATCGGAAATTAAGAGCTCCAGCTACCATCCTTCTACCCAGAGAAAAGGGCACAAGAAAGTAATAAGTCTCCAAACATTGCTCTCCCTCAAGAAAGAAGAGCGAGTTGTCAACAGAAGCTTCCAGAAGCCAAAGCTCCAATCATCACCCAATAAAAGAGGGCACAATCATCAAGACATCATAAAAGAAAAGCCGACGGAAAGGCCTAGTCATCCCCAAGAGGATCCCTTCCTAATCCGAAGGCAAAACAAAATTACCCCATGGCTCAGCACCGCCATCACATGAGTCATCAAGAACACTCACCCAAAGTCTCCTCCACACTCCCCAATGGAAAATAAAGGCTTCAAGAGCCCATCATCATCAACAGTCAAAAGAGTCCAATCTCCATACCAACAAGGGCTCAACAAAGAAAGGAAAAAAGAGAAAAGAAAACTCTTGCAGAGGATGTCTAAAAGAAGAGGCAACAACAGAGAAAGCCGAATAAAAATCCTCATCCTCCAGTCTACAAAAAAGTCTACAAAAAAGAATCAGAAATTCCCATCCCCTAGTGGAATAAGAGCTTCATAAGTATAGCTCGCATCAACATCAATTAAAGAGCCAAGACTCCATTCCTAGAAAAGAAAAATCAGATCCCCTGGAAGTCAACTAATTCCCTGGTGGATCACTAAAGAAATAAAGCGTCATCCCTAGTGGACCTCCCAAAAAAAAAAGAGAAGGGAAAAAGCCAGCGTAATAAAAAAAAGAGACTAAAAAGTAAAAAGGCTTACGCATTATCCCGAAAAAGCCAAATTTCAAATCGCAATAAAAAAGAGGTAAATCGCGGAAAAAGGCGAAATCCAATGAAAATCCTTGCTCCCTAGGTAGGTCTACTCAGAAAAAGGAAAAATCAACAAAAAGAAGGAATCAGAAATTCCATTCCCCCAACAAGAATAAGAGCACCACAAAAACCAGCTCGCACCCACATCAATTAAGGAGTCAAAACTCCATTCCCTCAGAGGGGAAATCAAAATTAGATCCCCGGGAAGGCAACCAATTCCCCGGTGGATCAATCAAAAAGAGAGATCATCCCCAGTGAGCCTACTGCAAAGGCAAAACCTCATATTCATCCTCAGAATGTCATTTGCCCACGCATAGCCAAGAACTGGCAAGCAAGAGCCAGCATCCCCATATCAGCCTAGTCAGAGGCAAAAACAAATGCAACCAAAAGTCTTCACTTCCGATGAAGCATCTGCCTACTCAGAGGCATTACCAGAAACTCAATGGAGTATTTGCCTGCTCAAAGGAACCATCAAAATCAACAAATATTTGCCTACTCAAGAGGTGTCACCAAGATCAACAAATCCCTAGAGAATTTCTGCCTACCTAAGAGGCACTCATCAAAAATCCCTGACAACCGGCAAAGTCGGATGACAAATACCAAATGATCAAAAACAAAGAATCCCCAGCAAACAAGCAAGTTGGATGAGCACCTGCAAAATCCCCGGCACAACCCGGATGACCATTCAAAAAAGGTCCAAGTACATCTACCAAAACAGAAATCACTCCCCAAGGACTCGGCGCATGAGCTACCCGAGCAGTAAGCCGCCACCACCACCAGTCCTATGCAATGGACTGTACCAGCCTGATAGGGGGTTTAAACCTATCAACCAGCACACAAGGAGTGCCTGACCGGCGCATGAGCTACCCGAGCAGTAAGCCGCCACCACCACCAGTCCTTTGCAGTGGACTGTACCAGCCTGATAGGGGGTTTAAACCTATCAACCAACACACAAGGAGTGCCTGACCGGCGCATGGGCCACCTGAACAGTAAGCCGCCACTACCACCCTGATGGGGGGTTCATACACATCCAGTCCCATACAACAGACTGCAACTACTAGCCTGATGGGGGGTTCATACCCATCAACCGAAGGATCGGCTACCGTTAGAAGGAGTATCCTGAGGTTCTACCACGTGTCCACCGAAGGGATTGGCTACCGTCAGAAGGAGTATCCCAGAAGTGCACGAATACACCAGTTTTCCCCAGAAGATCAACCGCCACAAAGACGGAGCATCTGAAGGGCAACCGGGCAAGAGGGTCAACTCCTTTACCCTCCAATCGATCACCTTGGCACAAAAGGCCAGCAGTCGACTGGTCGGGTAAAGGGGGGGGGGGCAGCTGTAGACCCCAAATCTTGCCCGGCCTCCAAATAAAGATCAGAAGACCTCCTATTCGAAGATGGATGAAGCCTAACAAGCCACTAGGAGAGACTATTAGGCCCCATACTAGGATAGGAGGGATTTTTGTACAAAAAATAAGTTTTCTCGCCTTTTTGGGACGAAACCGCCGTCTCGAGATTGAGACCGCCGTCTCGCCTTATGCAAGTGGCGAGACTGCCGTCTCGCTTGACGAGACGGCGGTCTCGCCACCTGCAAATGGCGAGACGGCGGTCTCGCTTTCCCAGACGGCGGTCTCGCCATCTGCGAATGACGAGATGGCGGTCTCGCCATATTGGCAGGGCGAGACGGCGGTCTCGACCCTGTCAGACGAGAACGGCGGTCTCGCCACTGACAAGCGCGAAAACCTATAAATTGGGGTCCTCCCCCCCTCATTTCCACACACCACAAGCTTTTGCTCTCCCTTCTCTCTAAAAACTTCTCTCTAGAATCCCTCCGACGCATTTCCGGAGCTTCTGAGTGCCTTTGTGAGCGTTTTTCGGCGTCTAGAAGAGTTTCCAGCGTCGTGTAGAGTGAAGGTCTGCCAAAAAGCACCCATTTATTTTAAAGAAATAAAAAGAAAAGCTTGCTTCGGAGGTTTAAACTCTTCCTCTCCCCTTTTATCGCTTTAAATTTAAATTACGCAATAGATTAGGGCCATGTAGTCATACTTTTAAATTCCACATAATAAAAAGGGCAAAAGCGTATTTTTCCGGTTTATTTATTAACAAAAAGCTGGCCTATCATAGGGAACCCGAAAGGGGCGTAGTAAAGGAACTAACACTTCCTTTACACGTAACTAACTCCCTTACCCAACTCTGGTTCTAATGACCAAAGTTGGTTTTCAAAAACCAACGCCTTTTAAACCCCTTTTCCGATGTTTCCGGTAAAAACATCGGTGGCGACTCCACAGAACCCATCAAAAGTTAGTCCTTGTGTTAGCGCGGTTATCGGACAACCCAAGGACGCCCTTTCGAAAACCTCGCCCCTAGGTTAGCCCGGTTATCGGACAACCTAAAGGCGTTGTAACCACCAATAAAAAACGCGAAAATCAGGAGGGTCGAAAAAGCATCGCGTCGCTCCGACTGCCATCTCTTTTTTTGACGGCGGTGACAACGATCATGTTTTATTTGGAGATGCTTCAGAATAACGATAAAATGTCAAGGTACTATTTATTTTGTGCAGGAGGATGGCCTAGTCGGGTCAATTCAAGATGTATTTTATGTTCCAGATTTAAAGAGTAATCTCTTGAGTATGGGACACTTGATGGAGAGAGAGGATATTCGGTTTTCATGAAAGATCGAGTACTCCAATTGAAGAGCAAGTATGGAAGGTTGATAGCCCAAGTCGAGATGGAGAATAATAGAATGTTCAAATTACAACTGAGAAGCATTCGAGAGAGGAGTTGAGATCAGATGACACTGTCGCTGCCGTCAAAACGAGGCGGTCAGAGCGACGCGATGGTTTCAACTTTCCAATTTTCGTGTTTTTATTGATGTAGTTACAACGCCTTTAGGTTGTCCGATAACCAGGCTGAACCTAGGGGCGAGGTTTTCGAAAAGGCGCTCTTGGATTGTCCGATAACCGGGCTAACCCAAGAACTAATTTTGAAGGGTCTTTTGGAGTCGCCACCGATGTTTTTACCGGAAACATCGGAAAAGGAGTGAAAAGGCGTTGGTTTTAAAAAAAAAACTAACTTTGGTCATTAGAACTAGAGTTGGGTAAGGGAGTTAGTTACGTGTAAGGGAAGTGTTAGTTCCCTTACGACGCCCCTTTCGGGTTCCCTATGATAGGCCAACTACTTTAAATAAATAAACCGGTGAAAATACGCTTTTACCCTTTATTTGCGAAATTTAAAATTACGACTACATGGTCCTAATATCTATTGCATAATTAAAAGTAAAGCGGTAAAGGAGAGAGAGAGTATAGAAACCTTCGAGGCAAGCTTTCTATTAACTTTTTGAAAATTAGGGTGCTTTTTGGCAGCCCTTCACTCTTTACAGCGCCAGAATCTCTCGAAAACGCTATAAAAACTCTAGAAAGCTCTCAGAAACTCCGGAAATGCTTCGAAGGGATTCTAGAAAGAGAATTTGAGGAAGTGACTAGAGAGAGAATGGAAGAACTGTGTGAAATGAGGGGAATGGTGCGACTATTTATAGGGATTCGCGCCTGTCAGGTCGAGACGGCCGTCTCGTCTGACAAGGTCGAGACGACCATCTTGCCATTCGAGACAGCCGTCTCGCCTTGTAGAAATGGCGAGACGGCCGTCTCGCCACTTTCGCAAGGCGAGACGGTCGTCTCGACCCTAAAAGGCGAAAATCCTTATTTACATGCCGAAAATCCCTCCTATCCTAGTATGGGGCCTAATAGTCTCTCCTAGTGGCTTCTTAAGCTTCATCCATCTTCGAATAGAAGGTCTTCTGGGCTTTATTATGAGGTCGGGAAAGATTTGGGGTCTACAGCTGCCCCCCCTTTACCTGACCAGTCGGCTGTTGGCCTGTTGTGCCAAGAAGATCGACTGGAAGGTAAAGGAGTTGACCCTCTTGCCCGGTTATCCTTCGGATGTCCCGTCTTGCGGCGGTTGATCTTCTGGGGAAAATTTGTGTTGTGCACCTCCAGGATACTCCTTCTGACGGTAGTCGATCCCTCGGTTGACACATGGTAGAACCTCAGGATACTCCTTCTGACGGTAGTCGATCCTTCGGTTGATGGGTATGAAACCCCCATCAGGCTGGTTGTTGCAGTTCACTATGCGTCGGACCGGATGAGTATGAACCCCCCATCAGACTAGTAGTTGCGACTTACTGATTCGGCTTGAGCACAGATCTGGCGCACTTGCGTGCGCGGGTTGATAGGTATGAACCCCTTATCAGGCTGGTACAGTCCACTGCGTAGGACTGGTGGTGGTGGCGGCTTACTGCTCGGGTGGCTCATGCGCCGAGCGTTGAGATATGCTTTCTTTGTTTTTGTTGGTCTTTTGGTAGTGGTTATCCGACTTCGCTGGTCGTCGGGTAGCTTTTGTTTGTTGTTCGACTTCTGCTTAGTCATCGAAATTTGTTTAGTCAAGGCGATTGACTTGTTATAATCCTGCCTTTTTCTTTCGCGGTTTTATCTCTTTTTTCTCGCGATTTTGGATTTTAGCTTTTTTTCTCGAGCGTACGTCTTTTTATTCTTAGCTTCTTTTGGTTACACTAAATTTTTTGGGAAGGGATAGCAAGAAGATGCGTGAAATAAAATTTTATTTATAAAAGATTTTATTACAACAGTCCTATTTTATGAGCACTATCCCTTAAGAAGGTGGGCTCTCGTCTAGAGACGATCCGTAGGAGGGAAATTGCGGGTACATATGTCTCCGGAACTCTGCCTGGTCCCGGACTTCATCGCGATACTCCTTCTGGAATGTTGCCCAGTCTTGCCTCATTCCCTCTTAGTACTGGTATATTGTCTCCAGTCTTGTGTCGAAGGCCTCCTGCCCTAGGGACATTTGTTTTTGTCTCACAGACATCTGATCAAATTGCTGGCGTAGATCATAGATGTTACGGTTTATGCCAGCAAAGTCGTCTGTGTACTACTGCTGTTGTGGTTGTTGTTGTTGTGGCTGTTGGAACTTGGGAGGTGTCGGGAGATCGCGCATTGCCACGATATCCTGGAGATCCAAAGTGAAATCCAGCGATGGGTGGAGGACCAGCTGGGTCCTGTGGTGCAGCAGCATTCCCATGCTGACCAGGATCGACCCGTTGATGGACTTGGGTCGTAGGCTGGAGGCCAGTTCTTCCCAGCCACTGCATACCCATTTCTCTGTCAGGGGGGTAATGAGGGGAGCCATGAGGACGGCTCCCACTGGCCTGCTCCCGAAGTCCTTGAGGGCCTTCAGGAAGAAATAGCCAGGGTTGCATCGGCGCCTCTGTCTCATGCAGTAAAGGACGAAGAGGTCTGGGAAGGTTACCTTTCCCTAGCTCTCCTTCCGTCTGTGGATGGTCCCCGCCAGTAGCTTGTGGCAAAGGCGGAGGGCTGGGGGGAGTGTTGAGCCCTTCATCAGCGTGGGCAAAGTGGGCACCCTGGTGAGCTCCTCCCACATCTCGCAGGCCGTGAGGTTGGTGGGGCGTGCGCAGATGGCCTCCTGGTATTCCCGGGTTAACACGTCCCCGGGCTGGACGAATCCAATGGACACGTTGAATTCGTTCAGGGTGGTGGTCCGGTACATCCCACCCATAAAGTATGTCACCATTTTTGTTGGTGACAGGCCTGGGATCATGGCGGGAGTCTCGACGTAGGAGATGGAGGCAAGAAACTCCAGTACCGCCTGGGGGTACACATGGGTGGGTGGAGACTGTAGGAGGAAGCCCCACCCAATGCTGTCAATGTGGGCCCGGACGTCGTCCTCCCACCCAAATTCGGCGAGAATGCCGAAGTCTAACTTGAGCATGGGGTGCCATGTGTACCCCCTGATGTGCTCAAGTCGAGCCTGGTGCAGTGGAGAGAGTTGAGTGGGGTTCTGGGGGACCGGTGCTGAGGAACTGCTAGGGCCAGCAGAACCTCTTCTCTTCCTGGTCTGGCTTCCACGGTACATTTTGATGGTAAAGTGCTCGAGAGCGAGAGATTAGAGAGTTGGAGTGCAGGGGAGTTGTGGAGAGCCCCAAGACCCCTCCCCTATTTATAGGGGAAAAATCGGATTTGGGACCGCCATCTGGGAAGTCGGGACGGCAGTCTCGATTTTGCATAAGTCGAGACGACCGTCTGGAACCTCGAGACGGCGGTCTCGACTTTGGCCTTAAGCGAGATGATCGTCTCGCCAAGTGGGATGGCGGTCTCATTTTTAGCCAAGTCGAGACGACGATCCTGATTTTCTGGAGATCGAGACGGCGGTCTGGGAATTCCGGACGACCGTCTCTATTTAAAGGGTTTTTTTTTTTTTAAAGAAATAGAACCTGGTTCAAAAACATTTTATGCATGCAATGTTTTTTTATGTTTGATGTCCTATAATGCCTATTTCAATTAGTTTTCGGAAGGATTTAACTGACGTGTCTTGTAGCGTCGAATGCCCTCTGATCTGCGTTCTTGTATTCGGTTGTACCATGCCGGACTTTTTGCGACCGAAGGATAACTTGTTTTTCCTTTTTCTTTTCTCTTTTTTTTTTGTACAGCACTCTTTGTCATGTAGTGTCTCTTTTTCTCCACTCTAGGGGTTTCAATCCTCTTGTTGACTATACGCCTCCATATTCCCAAATTAATTATTAGAATATTGTTGTGAGGGTCAAGAGAAAAGAAGTAAAGAGGTAAATTCAATAGCTTGTGTTTTAGAAGGTTGATTTTTATTTGGAAAGAGGTTTTGTAAGAATGGTTAGCTAGGGTCAGGCTTAGGTGTTTAAGCTTTTGTCTAAGCAAACATTCTCCCCTTTTTGTACTTGCGCCTTAGTTTTATTCCCATCGCTTTTTATGGCTAGTTGATCTCCCTAGATCGCCCTTCGGGTTTTCGAACTAGGATATTGTGTTTTGGTCCTATCTTTTGTCTAGGTTCCTTCTTTTTGTATTTTTAGGGAATCCTAGCGGACCTTATTTTGTAACCCTCTCTTTTGCCTAGGCTACCCTTATTTTTGTTCGGGTGTCCTACCGGGTTGACCCTATCTTTTGCGTAGCCCCCTTAGTGGGTTTCCTACCGGATGTTTTGCCCTTTTCTTTGGCCTTTGGCTTCTATGGGCTCTTTTTTTGTGTGTATTTATTTTTTTGTTCACAATATTGGCGAAGCATAACTTTCTTTATGGTGAGGTAAAACCTTATTTGGTGCTTCTAATCAACTAGCTTGATTGTAATGACAATGGTGAATTTTGATTATTTAGACGCACTTTTTATTCTTCTTCTTTTTTGTTTACTTAGACAAGGTTATTGTGAGGTCTTAGTCAGAAATAGCAAGAAGAGAAGCAGATAGTAAGAAGTATTCTTTATTAATTAATAAGGGAATATGTGCCCTAAAATGCCCGGGGGTCGGGCTAGCCCCGAGGGATAATCTCTAACAATCACGGGGTTTACATCCCTTAAATGAAGAAAAAGATTTCCTAATGACTAGGGTAGCTCTTGACGCTTGCACCCCTCCACTTCGGAAAATTTGCTTGAGTGTGCGGAGGGGAGACTTCCCTTTTCCTCTTTCTGTTTGGCCCTTAGTAGGGTCATATCCTAGGCCATACTTGAAAGGATTATCTTGGAATTCTGGGGGTTCCCTCATGCCTTGGGAATCTGCCCCCAGTCCTTGGCCAGGATGGTAGCCATGCTTCATCATCATGCGAGCTACCTTTGTGTTTTTGGGAAGTCGTTCTATGTTGGCAATTTCGAGCGCTTGAAAAGATGTTTCAAGGGCCTCTTCAGCCGCATCCACATAAGGTTGGGTGGACGGTCCACTGATCAAAATATCATCTTCTGCTTGGACCGTGACCAATTTGTCATCCACTATGAACTTGACTTTCTGGTGGAGCGTTGAAGGTACTGCCTTAGCGTCATGAATCCAAGGCCTGCCGAGGAGACAACTGTATGTTGGAGTAATATCCATTACATGAAAGTCGACGTTGAAGACGGTGGGTCCAACTTGAATTGGCAATTTAACTTCTCCCACTACTTCTCGTTTGGATCCGTTGAAGGCTCGAACGATGGTACTGATTGGGCGCAGACGGGTTCCTTGGATAGTTAACTTGTCTAGTGTGCACTTGGGCATCACGTTTAAGGATGACCCGTTATCCACAAGAACTTTGGCGATGAGGTACTCCTTGCACTTGATTGAAATGTGCAAGGGCTTGTTGTGGTTTGACCCCTCGAGGGGGAGCTCTTCCTCTGTAAAGGTGAGGTGATCACTTGCCATAATGTGACCGACGATCCTCTCAACCTTTTCTTGGGATATGGAGTGAGGTACATGCGCTTCGCTCAAGAACTTCAGCAGGGGATTTCTGTGCGGTTCCGAGTTCATCATTAGAGATAACAATGTTATCTTTACAGGTGTATGATTGAGCTGTTCTATAATGGAATACTCGCTTTGCCTTATAAACTGGAATAATTCCTCTGTCTCCTCCTTGGATTCCTTATTTTCTTTTTCTTCGGTCTTTTTATTTTTTCCTTTATTTTTGGGGACATCTTTTTGTGAGTCCTTTGGGGAGTAGACTCTTCCACTTCTAGTCATGCCCCCAATGTCGGCTATATTTGTGATATCCTCTTTTATTGATGAAGATTCTCCGTATCTCCACGGTACAACTTTATTTGATTCGTAGGGGAAAGGACGTGGCATAAATAGTCGCACTGGTGTCCTTGTCCTGTAATATCCTAAATTTTGTAATCAATTATATAAATAAATTTTGTAAGTTATAAATATGTACCGAATATTATGTAGAGTTATTATAAAAATAAAACATGATTTTTATAGTAATTTTGTCTTAAGAAAATTATAAAATAAAATCCAAGGTTAATATTGTGTCAAATAATAATTTAATAATAATTCTTAATAATAAAAATTAAATAAATGAGTAAATAAATATTTAGAAAAAAAAAGAAAAGAAAAGAGAGAAACAGAAGGTCGGTAGTGGCCTAAATACATTTGAATTAAGTCGGTGAAGAATCAGAATTAAATTAAGGCGGTGGAGAATAAAGACAGCGAAGAAAATCCTAGAAAGAATTAAGTCGGTGAGTAAGTTTATAAATAGGAGGAAACTGGAAACATACACCAACACAATTCACGACCAACTTGAAGAATAAACCGAGAGACACCAGAATTCTTGGAAGAAGAATTCGAGAGAAAGGAGGAAAGGAGGAGCATACAAAATTAGGAGAGTAATAAGATATTGAAGAATCAGGTATGGGTTAGACGTTTAGTTTTATTCATACGAATGTCTGTAATTGGAGATTACTATTCATCAATTGCAAAGATTGAAATATTGTTGAAATTCTTTCAATTAAGGATGAATTATATAATAAAATTGTTGTTTTTAACTTAAATTGAACATATTTATGGTTTAATTTTGATTTGGAATAAATTTGAGTGATTGAAACTGAGAAATTTGAAACTTGGATTTCGAAAATGGCGAACTGATGAAAATCTGCAAAACTCGCTCAAGCGAAAAATATGTCGCTTGAGCGAGGATACCTGGAAAATTTGGGATTCTCGGGTTCTTTATCGCTCAAGCGATAATTACATCGCTTGAGCGACTAACGGTCATGTCTCGCTCAAGCGACAAGTGTACTTGCTCGAGCGACGAAAGCTTCAAACAAAGGGGACTAAGGGTCATGTCTCGCTCAAGCGAAAAGTGTACTCGCTTGAGCGACGAAAGCTTCAAACAAAGGGGACTCTCGGGTCATTACTCGCTCAAGCGACCGATGTACTCGCTTGAGCGACGAAGCCTTCAAACAAAAGGGGACTCTCGGGTTCCATCTCGCTCAAGCGACCGGTGTACTCGCTTGAGCGAGCGAAGGAAGAAGAAAGGACTAGGTGGGAATTTTTGCAAAAGATCAAGGGTAAAATAGTCATTTCACATATTAGGGACATAAATGGAATTTTGAAAAAGGTTAAGGGTATAATCGAAATAAAGTCAAACAGTATATTACCTCCTCTTTGTTTACTAGGAAAACGACTCAATAAACGTTAGAATTTGAGGATAGTGCCTTCATCAAAGTTATAGATTATTATGTTATCTTTCCAACACAATTGGAATCATCTTAAAATGAGGTCTAGAACTCAAGATATGGACAAAACACTGAACCCTATGAAATAAATTATTAATAAAAATTGTCTTGCTTAAAACAACTATGAATTGTAATTAAAATTTTGAATATATGAAGGAGATGTTTTTAAGTATTTAATTGATGATAGATTGTTTTGTTTCATACGAGACATAAACATAGTGCATGAAATGTTTTCTGGAAGTCACGAGAAAAGTTTTTACGAGAAAAGTATTTGGAAATTTCTCTTAAGTTGCTACCAAGGACGGTTGGTAGGAATAATGATGTGTAAAACAGAATTTTTACATTTTCTGTGAGTCAATTTACTATCAAGAGCATCCGGTAGTGAAATATGACTATGAAAATGGCTAGCCAAATGAGACAGAGAATGAATTATTAAAAATTGAGCTACCAGAATCTCTGATAGTAAATGGGGGAGTAGAATAGGTAAGACAGGACCTCTGGTCTATGGGGATGGACCTCTGGTCTAGGGAGTGTTTGGGCATGGGCAATTCCATAAGTGGCCAGTCTTTATTTGATTCTGTGCCGTGGTAGCCTGCCGGGTGCACTAACACTCGACTCACTGTCTACTTGTTCGCGTTTAGTGGGACATTGCCGAATCACCGAACAGGGTGATGTTAAGCTCTGGTTCCACTAGACACTCAAATGAGTCTCCATGGAGCACCGAGTTAAAAATAATTTTTTTATTTTGAGTCAAAAGCATGATTTTTAAGTTTTACGTTTGGAGTCACATGTGCATATCATAAACATATTGCATGATAAAATTGTAAATTATTCATGATTTGTACGATATTCTCTATTATGATTCCATGATTTATTTATTTGTTTCTCATAATTAATTTTTAAATTAAATTATATACGGTTGTATATTTATTAGAAGGAATTTTTCATTGGTTGATTTTATCGTATGAATGTTTGCTTTATTTGTTGTGGATAAAATTAAATGTCTAACCCCATAAATATTTCAATCCCGGATGTTGGTGACGTATGATGCAGGAATATATAGTCCAAGAGATAGATGTCGGATGCAAAAATCCAGAGCTTAGGTCGGGAATTGTATAACATATAAGTATAACTTCATGACTTGTAATATTTTGAAAACTTTGTACTAGAACTTGTTGCTTGATTTAATATAAAATCTTACCTAAATTAATTGTTCACTTAGTATATTTTCTATTAACCTTCTATGAATATTGAAAATATTACTAACTTAGATAATAAATTAGAATTAATAAATGTAATCTGTAAGGGGGTTACATTAGTGGTATCGAGCTCCGGTTATGCATCTTTAGGGCTTGTGAGTACAAGTTGAGTAGGAAAATGTTGTTTGTATAGAAAAATTTTAAATATAAGATAGGAATAATTTCTATCACCAGACGTTAACTTAGTGAAATAAACTGTAGGTCGAAATGCCACCTCGACGTGATCCTATGGTCGATGTGGCACAAGCCATAAGGGAAATGGTTGCTTGCATTGACTCAGCCGGCTTTGCCTCGACATCATGCCACTGTAGATAAAACAACTTTAGCCGACTTCAAGAAAAATGATCCGCCATATTTTAAAGGAGAATATGATCCTGAGAAGGCTGAAGAGTGGATTCAGACCTTAGATGATATTTTTGTAGCTATGGAATGTCCGGATGAACGGAAAGTATCTCATGCTAGTTTCCAACTACAAGGTGATGCGAAGATATGGTGGAAGGCAAGTTTGAAAATGTTGGAAAATAAAGGAGAAAAAGTTACTTGGGAATTATTTAAAACCATGTTTTTAGAGAAATATTTTCCCACCGAGTGCAAGGAACGCAAAGGAGGTGGAATTCAATAAACTTTATCAAGGAAGTATGACAATTTCAGAATATACTTGCCGATTTGAATCCTTGGCAAAATATTCCAGATATTTACAACTCACTTCAGATGAAGAATGGAAATGCAAGAAATTTGAAGAAGGGCTCCGATATGAGATTCGAAGGGCGAGTTACTCCATTGGGCATTAAATCATTTCCGAGTTGATGGATAGATGTAAAGTGATAGAAGATATGGACAGGACTCATAGAAACAAGGACATTGGAAATAAAAGTGGTATGTTTAGAGGAGGGCCAATACAGAAGAGCAAAACCAATCAATATCAAAAGCCCTATAGCAAACCTCTACCTCAGCAGTTCAAAGGATATAGAGGGCTGAATCTAGTAAAGCAAGTAATAGACCCTTTCAAGCAATCAACTCTGAAATGCTTGGAAATGTGGGAAAGGACATTTAACCAAAGATTGTTCCTTACCAGGCCAAGTGTGCTTTGTGTGTGGCAAACCAGGACATTTGGCTCGAGATTGTCCTCAAAACAAAACATCGGTAGCTAGAGAACAAAGGATAGGATTCCGAAACACTGTAACTAGTGGAAGAGTCTTCACCTTGAGTGGTGCAGAAGCCTCTAAATCGAAGATCTTATACGGGGTGAAGGTAAAATGGGAGGTAAGTCCTTAAGCTGTACTATTTGATTCGGGTGCCACTCATTCATTTATTTCTAATGAATGTGTCAAGGATCCGAACTTAGTTGTGACACCTTTGCCTTATGATTTGCTTGTGTATCGTGCCTACCGTTGAACCAACCCTTACTTCTAGAATATGTCTCAAGCGTGTACTGACCATTCAAAATAAAGACTTTATTGTAAACCTTATTTGTTTGCCCTTACATAACTTAGATGTTATTCTAGGAATGGATTGGCTATCTCATAACCATATACTAATAGACTGTGCCTCTAAGACCTTAATTCTTCCCGACCTTGATGTTTCTAGATTTAAACTCGCCAAACCAAAAGAGATTTCATTTAAACATGAAATTCAAAAATACATGGTATCCTCTATAGAAGGCAAGGAAAATAAGGTTTCCTTAGACTCTATAGCAGTAGTAAATGAGTATCCGAAGTATTTCCAGATGACGTTCCGGTCTACCTCCCGAAAGAGAAATAGAATTTAGTATTGAATTAATTCCTGGAGCTAGACCTATTTCAATGCAACCTTATAGGATGTCACCCTTAGAACTTGCTGAACTTAAGAAACAATTAGAAGAGTTGTTGGAAAAACAGTTTATTCGACCTAGTGTATCACCATGGGGAGCTCCTGTTTTATTAGTTAAAAAGAAAGATGGGAGTTCAAGACTATGTGTAGATTATAGACAATTAAATAAAGTTACGATAAAGAATAAATATCCCTTACCTCGGATAGATGACTTAATGGACCAACTTAGGGGTGCTACTATATTTTCTAAAATAGATTTGAGATCAGGGTACCATCAAATAAGGGTTAGAAAAGAAGATATCCGAAAACTGCATTCAGAACTAGGTATGGACATTATGAATATCAAGTTATGCCTTTCGGGGTAACTAATGCTCCTGCAATTTTTATGGATTACATGAATAGAGTGTTCAGATCTTACTTAGATAAATTTGTAGTAGTATTTATTGATGATATACTTGATATACTCAAAAGACAAAGAAGAACATAAAAATCATCTTAGAACGGTATTAAAAATTTTAAAAGATAAACAATTGTATGCAAAATTGTCCAAGTGTGAATTTTGGTTGGAAGAAGTAAAATTTCTAGGTCATGTAATTTCTAAAGAAGGCATAAGTGTTGATCCTTCAAAAGTGGAAGTCTGTATTACAATGGGAACAACCTAAAAATGTGAGTCGAGATTAGAAGCTTTTTAGGCTTGGCGAGGATATTATCGAAGATTCATAGAAGGATTTTCAAAAATAGCTGGACCTTTGACACAACTAACAAGGAAAAATCAACCTTTCATTTGGAGTGAGAGGTGTGAAAGTAGTTTCCAAGAGTTAAAACACAAATTGACAACTTCCCCAATATTGATATTGCCGGATCCTATAGAGCCATATGAAGTATATTGTGATGCATCATATCGGGGACTAGGTTGTGTGTTAATGCAAAATAAGAGAGTGGTGGCATATGCCTCTAGACAATTAAGACCGCACGAAATGAATTATCCCGCCCATGACTTGGAATTAGCGACCATAGTGTTTGCTTTAAAAATTTGGAGACATTATTTATATGGATCTAAATTTGATGTATATAGTGATCATAAGAGTTTGAAATATTTATTTGATCAAAAAGAGTTGAATATGAGACAAAGAAGATGGATGGAATTTATAAAAGATTATGATTTCCAGTTATTTTATCATCCAGGAAAAGCGAATGTAGTAGATGATGCCTTAAGTAGGAAAACTGTTCATGTTTCAACTATGATGATTAAAGAGATGGAATTGATAGAACAATTTAGAGATTTAAATTTATACACTATTAGCGAAAATGATAGAATACAATTAGGAATGATTTCTATTAATAATGAGTTCTTATATAAAATAAGAGACAAACAATGAGATGATGAGTTTATATTAGAAAAGAAAAAATTAATAGGGACTGATAAAGCTGGAGATTTTAATCTAGGAATGGATGATATATTAAGATTTAAACATAGAGTATGTGTGCCAGATAATAAAGAAATTAAGGACTTAATTTTAGAAGAAGGACATAAAAGTAAATTAAGTATACATCCTGGAATTACTAAAATGTATAAGGATTTGAAAGAAATGTTTTGGTGGCCTGGAATGAAGAAGGACGTAGCGAGAATATGTTGCCGTTGCTTAACATGTCGAGAAAATTAAAATAGAACATCAAAAACCCTCCGGCATGTTACAACCATTAGAAATTCCAGTTTGGAAATGGGATAGTGTATCCATGGATTTTGTGATGGGTTTACCCAAAACTTCTAGAAATTTCAATTCTATTTGGGTGATTGTGGATAGATTAACAAAAAGCTGCTCATTTCATTCCCATTAATATTAAGTACTCTTTAGATAAATTAGCATTATTATATATCAAAGAAATTGTTAGACTACATGGTGTACCAACTAGTATAGTTTCGAGATAGAGATCCCAGATTTGTATCTAGATTCTGGAAAGAATTCCAAAAAGCTTTAGGAAGTAAATTGCATCTCGGTTCGGCCTATCATCCTCAAGCGATGGGCGGACTGAAAGAACCATCCGATCATTAGAAGATCTTTTAAGGGCTTGTGTATTAGAAGAAAAATCTAGTTGGGATGAAATTTTACCCCTAGTAGAATTTACATATAATAATAGTTATCACTCTAGTATAGGTATGGCCCCTTATGAAGCACTTTATGGGCGTAAGTGTAGGACACCTTTAGTTTGGTATCGGGACGGTGAAAATTTATTAATAGGACCAGATATAATCCAACAAACAACGAATAAGGTAAAAATAATTCAAGATAAGATGAGAACTGCTCAAAGTCGACGGAAAAGTTATCTTCGATAGGAGAAGGAAACCTTTAGAATTTCAAGAAGGAGATCATGTATTTTTGAAAGTTACACCTATTACGGGAATTGGCAGAGCTATTAAATCTAAGAAACTTTCCCCTAAATATATTGGGCCTTATCAAATTACAAAACGGGTTGGAAATGTTGCATACCGAGATAGCCTTACCACCTTTTCTCTCAAATCTTCATGATGTATTCCATGTGTCACAATTAAGAAAGTACATTTCGGATCCAACACATGTCCTAGAACTTGATCAAGTACAGGTGAAGGAAAACCTCACCTTTGAACCAAGTCCTGTTAAGATAGAACAAAGAAGGATTAAGCATCTAAGAGGAAAAGATATTCCACTAGTTAAGGTTATACGGGATGATGTTAGAGCGACGCTACATGGGAAGCTGGAAGAGAAAATGAGAAGTGAATACCCTTATCTATTCACATAGAATGTATTACAAATTTCGAGGACGAAATTTTATTTAGTAGGGGAGAATTGTAATATCCTAAATTTTGTAATCAATTATATAAATAAATTTTGTAAGTTATAAATATGTACCGAATATTATGTAGAGTTATTATAAAAATAAAACATGATTTTTATAGTAATTTTGTCTTAAGAAAATTATAAAATAAAATCCAAGGTTAATATTGTGTCAAATAATAATTTAATAATAATTCTTAATAATAAAAATTAAATAAATGAGTAAATAAATATTTAGAAAAAAAAAAAGAGAGAAACGAGAAGGTCGGTAGTGGCCTAAATACATTTGAATTAAGTCGGTGAAGAATCGAGAATTAAATTAAGGCGGTGGAGAATAAAGACAGCGAAGAAAATCCTAGAAAGAATTAAGTCGGTGAGTAAGTTTATAAATAGGAGGAAGCTGGAAACATACACCAACACAATTCACGACCAACTTGAAGAATAAGCCAGAGACACCAGAATTCTTGGAAGAAGAATTCGAGAGAAAGGAGGAAAGGAGGAGCATACAAAATTAGGAGAGTAATAAGATATTGAGGAATCGGGTATGGGTTAGACGTTTAGTTTTATTCATACGAATGTACGTAATTGGAGATTACTATTCATCAATTGCAAAGATTGAAATATTGTTGAAATTCTTTCAATTAAGGATGAATTATATAATAAAATTGTTGTTTTTAACTTAAATTGAACATATTTATGGTTTAATTTTGATTTGGAACAAATTTGAGTGATTGAAGCTGAGAAATTTGAAACTTGGATTTCGAAAATGGCGAGCTGATGAAAATCTGCAAAACTCGCTCAAGCGAAAAATATGTCGCTTGAGCGAGGATACTGGAAAATTTGGGATTCTCGGGTTCTTTATCGCTCAAGCGATAATTACATCGCTTGAGCGACTAACGGTCATGTCTCGCTCAAGCGACAAGTGTACTCGCTCGAGCGACGAAAGCTTCAAACAAAGGGGACTAAGGGTCATGTCTCGCTCAAGCGAAAAGTGTACTCGCTTGAGCGACGAAAGCTTCAAACAAAGGGGACTCTCGGGTCATTACTCGCTCAAGCGACCGATGTACTCGCTTGAGCGACGAAGCCTTCAAACAAAAGGGGACTCTCGGGTTCCATCTCGCTCAAGCGACCGGTGTACTCGCTTGAGCGAGCGAAGGAAGAAGAAAGGACTAGGTGGGAATTTTTGCAAAAGATCAAGGGTAAAATAGTCATTTCACATATTAGGGACATAAATGGAATTTTGAAAAAGGTTAAGGGTATAATCGAAATAAAGTCAAACGAGTATATTACCTCCTCTTTGTTTACTAGGAAAACGACTCAATAAACGTTAGAATTTGAGGA
This sequence comes from Sphenostylis stenocarpa, assembly GCA_963425845.1. Classification (NCBI taxonomy): domain Eukaryota; kingdom Viridiplantae; phylum Streptophyta; class Magnoliopsida; order Fabales; family Fabaceae; genus Sphenostylis; species Sphenostylis stenocarpa. Next base: position 3,743,795 of record OY731408.1, read on the forward strand.
TAGTGCCTTCATCAAAGTTATAGATTATTATGTTATCTTTCCAACACAATTGGAATCATCTTAAAATGAGGTCTAGAACTCAAGATATGGACAAAACACTGAACCCTATGAAATAAATTATTAATAAAAATTGTCTTGCTTAAAACAACTATGAATTGTAATTAAAATTTTGAATATATGAAGGAGATGTTTTTAAGTATTTAATTGATGATAGATTGTTTTGTTTCATACGAGACATAAACATAGTGCATGAAATGTTTTCGGAAGTCACGAGAAAAGTTTTTACGAGAAAAGTATTTGGAAATTTCTCTTAAGTTGCTACCAAGGACGGTTGGTAGGAATAATGATGTGTAAAACAGAATTTTTACATTTTATGTGAGTCAATTTACTATCAAGAGCATCCGGTAGTGAAATATGACTATGAAAATGGCTGGCCAAATGAGACGAGAGAATGAATTATTAAAAATTGAGCTACCAGAATCTACGATAGTAAATGGGGGAGTAGAATAGGTAAGACGGGACCTCCGGTCTATGGGGATGGACCTCTGGTCTAGGGAGTGTTTGGGCATGGGCAATTCCATAAGTGGCCAGTCTTTATTTGATTACGTGTCGTGGTAGCCTGCCGGGTGCACTGACACTCGACTCCTGTCTACTTGTTCGCGTTTAGTGGGACATTGCCGAATCATCGGACGGGGTGATGTTAAGCTCTGGTTCCACTAGACACTCAAATGAGTCTCCATGGAGCACCGAGTCAAAAATAATTTTTTTATTTTGAGTCAAAAGCATGATTTTAAAGTTTTACGTTTGGAGTCACATGTGCATATCATAAACATATTGCATGATAAAATTGTAAATTATTCATGATTTGTACGATATTCTCTATTATGATTCCATGATTTATTTATTTGTTTCTCATAATTAATTTTTAAATTAAATTATATACGGTTGTATATTTATTAGAAGGAATTTTTCATTGGTTGATTTTATCGTATGAATGTTTGCTTTATTTGTTGTGGATAAAATTAAATGTCTAACCCCATAAATATTTCAATCCCGGATGTTGGTGACGTATGATGCAGGAATATATAGTCCAAGAGATAGATGTCGGATGCAAAAATCCAGAGCTTAGGCTGGGAATTGTATAACATATAAGTATAACTTCATGACTTGTAATATTTTGAAAACTTTGTACTAGAACTTGTTGCTTGATTTAATATAAAATCTTACCTAAATTAATTGTTCACTTAGTATATTTTCTATTAACCTTCTATGAATATTGAAAATATTACTAACTTAGATAATAAATTAGAATTAATAAATGTAATCTGTAAGGGGGGTTACATGTCCCCTCTTCCTTATTTCTGAGGACCAACGGTTGAGGCTTATTATCCTCTTGTGATGAATCAACCGTTGGGGCAAACTTGATTAGGAGTGGCTTTCTCTCCATTCTTCTGATTTGGAATACGTGTTAGTTAATCCTTCCTTTTTATTATCTTATTTATTAAGAGTGAAGGAGGGGAAATTAAATATGCAGATGAATGACATGCATGCAAGTAGACAATTGTTGAATAAAGAAAAATTTCATTTATCCGTTGGAAGGTGTACATTCCCCTATTCCATACTACGAAGCAACTTTTGGCAGAAACGAAAAAGCCTAAAGAAACCCACAGGCGGGTCTTAATCTCTATGTAATTCCCTTTCGGCTTCCCGGATGTGACGAGCAAGTGCTTCGCTTTGCTTCTGGACTGCCTGGCTCATATCTTCACTATACTTTTGAGCCTCTTTGATCTTCGCCTCTTGATGGACGACCAAGGCTTGCAGTTCGTCGAGTTTTGCAAGGGCCCGGTCCTTTTCTTGTAGTACTTGGCCGTACTGAGCTAGCCCGTCTCTTTCTTTGCAGCGTAGCTCAGCGAGACTTTTGTTGAGTCTCCAATTGGCCTCCCGCTCTTGGCATATTTCTAACCGAGTCCTAGTGAGGTCTTGCAACAACTCCTTGATCGTCTGAGCCTGTTTTATTGATTCGGCCTCAAGGCATGCTGATTTGGAGGTTATTTCTTGAAGTTGGCTATCCGAGCTGGTTCTGGCAGCTTTGGATGCTCGGATAGCTTGCTCATTAGAGTTAGCACACTGGTCCTTGAGGCGCTCTATTTCATGATCCTTTTTCTTGCATTGCCTTTGCAGACCATCAATGGTGAGGATAGATTCTTGCTCTCTTTCTTCAAGGGCCCTCATCTGGGCTCCCATGATTTCTATCCTCTGGGTCAAGGCATCGACTTGAGCTTGCAGCTCTTCACTATTGGCGCTTGTAACGAGTGAGGTGGATGGTTGAGACATCCCTCTTCTTTTTCTCCACACCTCATAGTCACTGGAGACAACCACTCGAGCTTTTCCTAGCTCTCTATCTCCCATAAAGACTGGTTTCTCCCATGCTTTTCTCACGGCTAGTGAGTTGGCGATTGTGCATGGGTCTTCGAAGAAGCATAGTCCTCTGAGTTTCCCTTGAGAAATTGTAGTTTGAGTCCTCATGAGCTGCCTCATAGCTACTCTAGGTGAGTATGCTATGCAAACCCTGAGTCCTATCAAGGGCACGTTCGGATAATCTCCACATCTGATGAGGACTGGACCGGGTCGGAACCAAGGGCAGACCCAGGATAAATTGTTGGCGTCCCATTGTTCCAACTCGTCCTTCCACTCTGAAGTCAAGCGTCGTTGGAGAGGGATTTTGGAGAAGCTCCTCAAAGGGTCGGGGAACATCCCCATGTGACTAGAGGCATAAAAATGTGTAATGCCCCACACAAAGAGCAATGAAGAGCAGCAACGAAGTGTTTTTCCTTGCTTCTGGTGGCAAAATTCCACTGAGAGAAGGGTGTCGGCAAGAATTGCAGGCAAGGGACTCTTCGAGTTCACGTCCCAGGCGAAGAAGGCATCCATGACGGCTTGATCCACTGTGTCGAGGTGGAAGGGAAACAAGATCGTTCCGAATATCATTAAGGCCAGGGTTTTGCTAAAAGCGACCCATTCTGTCCTTTCAGCCAAATCAGATAGATGGTCTTCTAACATTGAGACTTTCCAACCCTGGATGTTCCCTTTTCCTATCAGGGTAGTCTGCCGGAATGGTAGTTGAATGATGGCAGCGACTTGTGTTGTAGGAGTATATGCCCCGTGGCGGATATGGACCCCGGCTGATTTGGGCCATTTCAGCATAACTTCGTACTCCTCCAGGGTGGGCACCATGTCAAACTGCGGAAATTCAAAGCAGTGCAGACTGGAGTTCCAGAAGTGAACTAATACCCTGATGAAAACTTGATCGACACAGATCTTCAGCAGGTCGAGAATCCGTCCATAGGATTTTTCAAAGTCAGAGCGAACCTCTGGTGGCATTACCACACAAAGTCGTTCCAATTTCTCAGTATGGCATCGGGGAATAACCACCTTCTTCAATTGTCTACTAGTCCCCTCCATTTTCTAAAACCAAAATGTATGTTTTATGAAAATGATGCTTATTGGATGAATGTGAGTGTTTATTTTCTATTTATCATGTTTTGTATATTTTTTGAAAAGTAAACAACCTATATGATTTATGAGTGTAATATTTTTGAACAAGGTCCCATTTATTGTTTTGGAATCGAATTTTTTATTTGATTTTTATTTTATTTTATAGCCTTTTATTTCTTCTGTCGGACTGCGTGACTACTTAGCTTACAAAGAACCTGAAACTAGGCTAGCTAAAAGGCAGACTATCCAAGATAAAAAAAATGGCCTTATGCGAAAGAATAGTTAGCGTCCCTTATCTCTTCGGTCGGACTGCGTGCTACTTAGCTTACAAAGAACCTGAAACCAGGCTAGCTAAAAGGCAGACTATCCGAGATAAGGGTGTTTATTGCAAAAAATACTTTTTGTGATTTTTTCGTTGCTTGGTTATGCTATGCAACAGACAAATGCAACAAACAGACGCACACACAACTCGATCACCCACGAACAGGCGAGAAGTCATTTTAATCACGACGTAGGGTTTTCCTGCACAAAAGTGCTTTGGCAAAGGTAGGTTCTAACTGTTCTCACCAAGGCTAAGGCCCCCAAGGTGCCCCCATTATAGGGTCCCCACTCTCCAGCCTTCCGACCATGCTTAGCACTAAGGCCATAGTCAATCTTTGTGCCAAAAGAGGAAGGTTATCACCTTGAGTGGTGGTTTCCGATCACACTGGTGGGCACAAGGCCATCACTATAGTGAACCGTACCTGTCACCCACTCCCTATGGATTTCTCACTTGCCCCCGGGTATAGAGGGAACTGTAGTGTGCAAGGGTTTGTGTACAGTTTGTATTTCAAACAATTGCGCAAGTATAAACAAGCAACAGTTATTAAAGCCAAGCATTAAAACATGTTATAATACAAGGTAGGGTAAAAGCGTAATTTCTTGGTTTATTTACTTTAAGCTGGCCCATCACCAAATGGGATCAACTCTCTAGGCTTCCCCAGTAAAGTCGCCATCTATCGCCGCCGTCAAAACTAGGCGGTCGGAGCGACGCGATGGTTTTGACTTTCCAATTTTTGCGTTTTTATTGGTGTAGTTACAAGGTTGTCCGATAACCGGGCTGAACCTAGGGGCGAGGTTTTTGAAAAGGCGCTCTTGGGTTGTCCGATAACCGGGCTAACCCAAGAACTAATTTTGAAGGGTTCTTCTAGAGTCGCCACCGATGTGTTTACTCGAAACATCGGAAAAGGAGTGAAAAGGCGTTGGTTTTAAAAAAAAACAACTTTGGTCATTAGAACCAGAGTTGGGTAAGGGAGTTAGTTACGTGTAAGGGAAGTGTTAGTTCCCTTACGACGCCCCTTTCGGGTTCCCTATGATAGGCCAGCTACTTTAAATAAATAAACCGGTGAAAATATGCTTTTACCCTTTATTTGCAGAATTGTAAATTACGACTACATGGCCTTAATATCTATTGCATAATTAAAAGTAAAGCGGTAAAGGAGAGAGAGAGAGAGAGAGAGTATAGAAACCTCCGAGGCAAGCTTTCTGTTAACTTTTTGAAAATTAGGGTGCTTTTTGGCAGCCCTTCACTCTTTACAACGCCGGAATCTCTCGAAAACGCTATAAAAACTCTAGAAAGCTCTCAGAAACTCCGGAAATGCTTTGGAGCGATTCTAGAAAGAGAATTTGAGGAAGGGACTAGAGAGAGAATGGAAGAACTGTGTGAAATGAGGGTAATGACGCGGCTATTTATAGGGATTCGCGCCTATCAGGTCGAGACGGTCGTCTCGCCTTGCAGAAATGGCAAGACGACCGTCTCGCCACTTTCGCAAGGCGAGACGACGGTCCTGAATCCGAGACGGTGGTCTCGACCCTAAAAGGCAAAAATCCTTATTTACATGCCGAAAATCCCTCCTATCCTAGTATGGGGCCTAATAGTCTCTCCTAGTGGCTTCTTTGGCTTCATCCATCTTCGAATAGAAGGTCTTCTGGTCTTTATTATGAGGTTGGGCAAGATTTGGGGTCTACAGAGACGTTTAAGGTAAATCACTGATCTGCTCACATGAAATTTTGTGGTTTAACCAAGTTGATTCATGATTATAATCATAATATTGTTCGAGTTGGTGATGCAAGTGAAAGAGACCGAGTAGGGCAAGCTGTTGCACCTGCAGTTATTATCAAATCGAAAGGCGACCAAGCTAATGTGCCACCAGCTGTTATCGGATTGGAAGGAGAGAAGGAGATCATGCCTAAATAGAAATGGCGAGCTAAAAAGGATGATAGAGCCCGAGTTGCTACACCACCCATAGTAACAAGTTTGTAAACTGAGAAGGAAGGGATAACCATGAAGAGCATGATGCTTGGATTGCCAAGTATGGAGGGGAAAGTTTGTGAAGGTGTGATGCTCTTAATGTCAAGTATGAAGGAGAGAGTTTACGAAAGAGTTTTCAGTAACAAGGTGAGCACCCCACTTAAGAAAGTTTTCAGGGTGGTCAGTGACCATATTCGAGCTATTGTGGACAAGAAGGTTCGAGCTGTAGTTTAATAGAAGAACCGAGATGCAATGAAAGAGAAGGGTCGAGTTAGAGAACAAAATAACATGTTAGTGATGGCCAAATTGCAAAGGAGTGGTAAGTTTTTTTGTGGAGATGTGGATGATCAGAATGAAAGATGGAAGAAACTCGAATTGTGCAGGAAGAAGATGAGATGTACGAAGCTCGAAAGTTTGGAGCTCTGGATGTTTTGAAACCCGAGCTGTTTTGAAGGCCAAGAAGTTTTGAAGTCGGTAATTGGATGATTGGAACCAAGCTGATCTTGAAGTGTTGAAGTTGAAGCTGATCTCAAAATTTTCTTTAATGTAGGGAATGAATTTTACAGGAGAGTTTTGTTAGGTTTTGTTAAGTAAAAACAGATTCTTTTGTTGTACAATTCCACAAATTTTGAAGTATATTGATAAATTGTGATGACTTACACTATATTTAAGTTTTGTTTAAAACACCATTTTTTTATTTATCTATTTTTTGACTATCTGATTTTATTTCTAATATTTTAAATGATTTTTTCAATTTTGGTACTGACATCTGCTTGATCTCTAAAACCTACACATTTACATCTCGTGTTGTAGAGAGTTTCAGTGTTAAAAAATTTTAGGGAAAGAACTTCAGAGGTATCTTCACATTACTCCACTGATATTTGTGCTAAGATCAAAGCAAGCTCAAACAACAACTTATTATTATATGAAAGCACATATATGCATATTTGTATCTAATGAATATAAAGACGTTTGTATTTGGGGTTGTGACTATCAATCTACTTAATAAATGAGTATGTTTATGCCTCAAAGTGTTTCTGACTATTTATGCCACGCAAATACCTTTGGTACCTTTCTTTGGTCCTTTGCAAGCTTCCTTCAATGACTGTTTGATCCCTAGCTGAATGCTTGAGTTATATTTTGAAAATTATATAAACATATATCGTATGTAGGTTTAGGTCTGATCCTTTGTTTTACACGTATGTCTGATACTGAACTGAATGTTTGAAGATACGCTTTGGGGTTATTCATTGCCCGAATCTTGCTTGTTTCCCCTAAGTATTTGAAATTGGAAGGATGATGAACTGAATAATTAGTATACTTTACTGACATATTCTGTTATAATTATAATTGTACATTTCTTTGGACTGAATCAAATTTCCATTATACAACCATTTATTTTGACAACATTTTTGTTTACAAAATTTACTAATACTCATTGTTTGGAATTTAATTATGAATAGGGACAGTAAAATCAGAAAAAAAAAAATCCAAATAGGATCTTGAAAGCGGTAATTCTTGCATACATATTCTCCTTTTCATAATTAATTTTATAAGAGTTAAATAAAATTATGATGAGAACAAGATTTCATTTCTTTAACTTTTTTGTTCTACGTTTCCTCGTTTTGGTGAAATATAAAGAGCCTATCATTAGATCAAGAAGGGGATCTTGTTTTGTGTTAGTGGATGTTAATTAACCCCTTTTAAAAATGTTATTCTTATCAAATAATAGTTATTATCATAAATTTCTACTATTTACTCATTTATCATTTAGCCTTTATTATTTATTTATTTTCTCTCTTAACACTAGTGCAAAAGTGGCTTTCTATGTTACTCCTTTCTCATCGGAACACAAAATAATTGACTTAAAAAAATGTAATAGCATTTTTGTAAATAAGGGACAATTTTTACATCAGACCTCACATGGACAGACTTAAAAGTCATGTTTTATTTCTCGCAAGCATGAGGGTTTTTTACTATGTCGTCCATTGCAACACCATCAAGGGGATATTTCAACCATAGTGAGCAGTGAAACACCTACATTATGTTCCATTTCTGGTAGTTGATGTTTCTCTTCGATTGAATTCAAGTTTTAGAGCATTTTGTGTATCTTTGAGGTTTGTGTTTGATATCTTCTCTTTTATGTTAAAATTGAATATGTGATTGTTTCTAGGAATCTCAATCACGTTATTGCATGAATGTTTCAACTGCATTGTTATTGAAATTGGATTGTCGTTGTTTATGATTATTCGTTTATTCGTTTGAGCGATCCTACAATTTTCACGGTTTAACTGTTTGAATCCCACATTTTTTGTTGATTGAACATTTTTTTTTAAATAAATGTGTTTGAATCTTTAGGAGTGAGGAAAATTTACAATGTTAGAATCGCGCAGCGGAATGTTCGCATGGTCGGACAAAAACCAAGAGGGGGGATGAATTGGTTTGTTAACAAAAATTAGGTTTTCAAACTTTTCCCCAAATTTTACCGATTAAAAACTGTGTAAATGTAAATAGAGAAGAGAAGAGAATCTTACACAGGAGATTTATACTGGTTCGGATCAAAAGACCCTACGTCCAGTTGCTAATCACTCAAACAGAGGATTAACGCTGTCACTATAATCAAGTTGTTACAAATAAATTACAATTGAAAAGATAAAGATAAGAAAACACCTCTCTTGAAATCCACAAGAGATGATGAACAACTTTCCCTAGAGACGGCACAACACACAATCCACTAAGAACTCCACTTAGTGATTCTTATCGCTTCTAGCCCACACCAGGTTCCGAAAGCCCCTTTTTCTTGCAACAAACAATTCTCTAGCACTCACAGCACTTAACTTTTGTATAAAAAGGTTGTTCTATTTTATGAGTGCCATAGAGAAGCTTAAGTAGAGAAATTAGGGTTTGGGAATTGGGAATTTTGGAATTAGGGTTCTTGGGAAAAGGATTTTCGAAAATAGGGTTGATTTGAAGTTAAAAATCAAAATCTGACTGAAATAATCGATTCAATGAAGTATTAATCGATTATTACAGAGCCAAAATCAACAGAACCCCAAAACACTCTGTTTTAATCGATTAAAAGGGTTGTTAATCGATTAACAGGCATGTTAATCGATTAACAGGTGTGTTAATCGATTAAACCAGTGAGCAGATACAGAAAATGGTTTTTCTCACTGTTTTAATCGATTATTTCCCTATTTAATCGATTAAAGCCGAGCCTGGTTGATAAATTTGAGCTTTTTGAAGCTTCTAAGGTGCAGACTATGTACCGGCTATCTCAAACTCTAATATTACAGACTCAATCTAATCAAAACAGAGTTATTACAATACAAAACAAGTCTTTAACACTCTAAGTCTTTGTGTTCTTGAATCATCATCAAAATCAACAATCTTCATGTCCATCAAGTGCAACATCAAGTCCTTGAATGTTCAACATACAATATAGATAGGTATGGATCGGAGTTGGATGAATGTACATCATATTAGTTAAGAATATGAAAAGGGAGTTAAGGAATTTTTGAAATTTGTTGGTGAAAATGGAAAATTTGTTCATGCATTCGTTTGTTTGAATTAAATTTGTCACGAAATTGAGGATATACGTGAAACTTATTTGTTTATGGTATTGTTAAGATTTATACAATGTGAACATTACATGGAAACTTAAAAGGGATAAATCATTTTGAACAAAATTTTGAAAAAAATTTTGTTGAAAAATTTTCAACAAAATTTTTTGAAAAAGGGATGGATGATAATTTAGAAGAGATGATATGTGATATTGGTGAAGAAAATTAAAAAAAAAAAAACAAAAAGCTAATTTGGATGATTCTTTGAGATTTTATTTTGAACAACAATTGTACCTAAGATACAGTTTTACAAGATTATCAACAACTTTAAATTTGTTCAGTTTAAAAACTAGAAATGGATGGATTGATAAAGGTTTCAGTCAATTATTGGAGTTGTTGAAGGAGATGTTTCCCGAAGATAACACATTACCTAATCGTAACTGAGGCAAAGAAGATATTATGTTCAATGAGTTTAGAGTACAAGAAGATATATGCACTCCCTAATGATTGTATATTGTACATAAATTATTTTGCTACATTAAAGGTGTATCCGACATGTGGTTTATCACGGTTCAAAAACAAAGTTAATGGAAGTAGTGATGAGGAAGAAATAGATAGCCCCCTTACTAAAGTGTTATGGTATTTATCAATAATACATAGGTTTAAAATATTATTTGTCATAAAAGAATATGCAAGAAACTTACATGGCATGTGAATGGTAGAAAATGTGACAATCTTCTTTGACAAGTAGCTGATTCTCCATAATGAAAGAGGATTAATGAAACATTTTCAGAATTTGATGCGGAGTCAAGAAATTTGAGAATTGGATTAGCTACAGATGACAAGAATCCTTATGGAAAGTTAAGCAGTAAACATAGTTCACACTAGTGCAGAATGAGCTTTTTACGTCAGTTATTTTGGACTTTTTACATCACCTATAAGACTGATGTTAAAACGGGAGACGTAAATTTACATCGATCAGTCCCTTTGACCGACGTAAATACATGTCAGTTATCGAGACTCAACGTTAATCTACGTTGCATATATCACTAAACAGACGTAAAAGGCTTCAAAAATTTTAAAAATTGGACAAAATTTATGTTGCACATACACATATGTGATGTAAATTTACATCGTATGTTCGACATAAATTTATGTTGCACATACACATGCGCGACATAAATTTACATTGCATATGTGTATGTGCGACGTAAATTTTGCCCTTTTTTTAATATTGAATTTATTTTGTCTTACAATCAAAACCTGCAAACATATATTATAACCAGACAGTCTAGAGGTTCAAGTTTCTTTAGGTAGTAAATAAAAAATATAATATTATATATCATTCAAACTACAAAAGTTAAATTAATACACCATACTAGTAAGTACAAAAACTAGGCTACCTAAACTTCATAATAAAATAATATAATACAAACAATATACTAAAAGCTATTACAAACTAAAAGTTAGTACAAACTAAGCTAACTAAACTACATAATGCACATAATATAATACCAACAATAACCTACAAACTAAGTACTAGAATTGCTGAATAAAAAATCTTGTTCATTGTTCTCTAATTTGTGTGATATCATGTTCTGGAAATGAGAATGAATCTTGAAATACCTGAAACATTAATTTGACTTTTGTAAACACGCAACACGCATAAAGTTAAATAAACTTAACTAATGTTGAAAGCAATTACCTCCATCCAAAAATCAGTTATACCCGCACAAACTATGACTCTCATTCAATACATGACATAGTAACCACATTCAAATACCTGTAATATCAATTCGACTCCTATTAACATGCAATACACACAAAATTAAATAACTTATCAAATGTTGAAAGTAATTACCTCAGTGAAAAATTATTTATATCCGCACAACCTTTTGTGTATTACATGTGCTTATGAGCATATTTTGGAAAAGTTGTTGGGAAAAATCCCCTTTGGGTATTTCCCCCCTCTTCTTCGCCTTTTTCTCTTCGTTTTGACATCACTACTACAAAATATTCTTTTTACGTCATCATTTAATGTCAGTTATAGCTGAGACGACGTAGAAAGTACTTTCCACGTCGGTTCCCAAATGAACCGACGTTGAAAGTTGAATGTTAAACACATTCTACGTCGGTTTTTAGTCAACCGACGTAGAAAGTACTTTCCACGTCGGTTCCCAGATGAACCTATGTTGAAAGTCTTTTATTGACACTTTTCACATCGATTCTCAGATGAACCGACGTGGAAAGTCTTTTTATTTTTATTTTTTTTCACCCAAAAATTCACTTAAATTAGAAAATTGTCACTGACAGGATTTGAACCCAATAATTTAGAATTGAAAATTGATACTCCAACCACTAAACTACTATAATTTTTTGATAATAACTTACAAATAAATTATATTTATATACAAATAAATATATATTCGTGTAAATATATATTTATTTGTATATATTTTTTGGAAAGTGTTTTTTTTTTCAGCCAAAAATTCACTTAAGTTAAAGAATTGTCACTAACAACATTTGACCCCAGTATTTTAGAGTTGAAAGCTAATATCCCAACCATTAAACTATTATAATTTTTTGATAATAACTTAGAAATAAATTATATTGGTATTTTTCGATCGAGGGTGAAAGTGGGATTGACTCTCGCTTGAGTGAAAATACGTTAAAGCTCACGGAAATTCACTCGCTTGAGCGAAAATTGGTATTTTTTGCTTGAGAGCGAATGACGTATTTCCCAAATTTATTTTATATCATTATATAAATAAATTATAAAGATTATATTCTGTTATTAAATTACAAACTCATATAAAGAGACTCGCTCACAAATTTAGCATCAAATTTTGAAAACACACTCGACACACACTTTCACCTTCGAGCGTGCCCTCACATCCAACATATAAATATATAAATATATAACTATATAAATATATCAAAATATATAAATATATTTGTATTTATATATTTATATATTTACACGGATATATATTTATTTGTATATAAATATAATTTATTTGTAAGTTATTATCGGAAAATTCTAGTAGTTTAGTGGTTGAAGTATCGACCTTCAACTCTAAGGTAATTGGGTTCGAATTCTTCTAATGACAATTCTCTTAAAAAATTAATAAACTTCTAAAAAATATAATATAAAAGAGATGGGGGACCTAATAAAAATATAATATGAAGAGAGGGAGGACTTCTAGATAAAAATTATTGATTTGAAAAATCAGACTTTCAACGCTCGGCTTTAATAAACTTCTAAAAAATATAATATAAAAGAGATGGGGGACCTAATAGAAATATAATATGAAGAGAGGGAGGACTTCTAGATAAAAATTATTGATTTGAAAAATCAGACTTTCAACGTCGGTTTCTAGAACCGACGTGGAAAACCTTATCTGTAGTAGAGTATGTTGTGCATCGAAATCCAATATCTCAATCAAAAGTTATTTTACTTCAAACATTTTCTGTTTTCTTTATCATAAAACCCTAAACCCCAATAAACGCATAAACGGATAATCACAATCTAGTGGAGACATTCATGTAATAATGTGATTGAGATCCCCAAAAACAATCACGAATTCAATTTCAACATATAACAGGAGACATAGAACACCAACCTCGATTATACACCAAAACAATTTAAAACTCAAATCCAATCGGGGAGAAACGTCAAATTCGCAAAATGGGACACAATGTTCATGTTTTTCATAGTCAAAATGGTCGAAAATGGTGTGGAAAGGGTCGTTGTTATCGTCGTCGTTCTCAAAAACCCTTGTTGCGCGAGACCAGGGAGTGACGTTGGAACAAAATAAAACCCAGTTATTACGTCGCACCTAAAAGGAGGCAATGTAAAAAGGCTCTTTTACGTCGTCCCAGCAGGGATGCGACGTAAAAGAGGTCTTTTATGTCACATCCTTTTGGGTGCGATGTAAAAATTGGACCAGCTTTTACGTTGCACTCAAAGGTAGAATGGGAGAAAAAAATCGTGAGTGAAGATCTCGTTAAGGGTGAGTGAAGTTCTCCGCGAGGGGGTTTTATTAAAAATAATATTATATTTTTAAAGCAAATTATAGAAAAATAAATATTAAATATTAAAAACAAATATTAAATATAAAAAAAATTTAAAATATAAATATTAAAAATAATATTATATTTTTATAAACAAATTTTTGAAAAAGGTTTAAAAGTATATATAAATTATATTTACAAGTACAAAATATTAAATATTAAAGATATCCACATTTAAAAAAATACTAAAAAAATACCAAAAACTTATACTTTAAATTGATGAAATATATTTTAAAAAAAAAGTTATATTTATTAAAGTATTAAATTTTTTTTTGTAATATATAAGTTAAAAAAATTATCATTAGATTTTTTAAAAATTATTAGTTTTGTAATTTATACACAATAGAAATAAATTACAAATATTATAATATATTGGTTTATTAGTATAGTATAGTATATTTGTATTCTAATTTTTAATTAAACTAAAATTATGCTAATAATGTATAATAATATACAAGGGGATAATAAATTTAATCTAATTAGTTATGTATATATCCTTTTTTAACTTTTTTCTTTCTTTTTAAACTTCTCACATTCTACATTTTTTTTGAAAACTCTATCATTTCTACTACATTCTCATCCTCATCTCCTCCCCTATTCTATTTTATCTTTATAATAATTAGTATTCTTTTATAGGATACTTTATTTTCTATTTTTATTATTAATTTTATTATAATTTAAAGTAATTAAAATTATTTTAACATTTACTTTAATGAATTTTACTATAGCAAATCAAATAAAATGATAATATCAATTAATTAGAATCATCACATCAAAGATTTAGATGACTAGATTAAAATTATTAATTTTAAAAAATATAAATATATTTTAAAATAAAAATAATAAAATTATAGGTTGAGAAAAAAAAACTAGAATGAAAAAATATTCTTTATTTATAATATATTTAATTGTATGTATCAATTTTGACCTTCGTTGAAAACAATTAGGGGGAAATTGATGGAAATGTCCCTACATTGCCAATAGATGATTTTGAGGATGATTGAAGTCAACTACATTCAAGTCAATACCATTCTGAAAGTGATGAAGATCTCTGACAAAGATCTTGTTGATTTGATGAAGTCAAAGATAAAGTCAAAGTCAACTTTGTAGTGGTCAACATTCACTTAGATAAAAGAGTAGAGGGATTAATGTGTCCGCAGCTATGCTTAGGTATAATCATTTTTATCTTTTCTGCTGCATGAGGTTTCTTCACTTAAAAGATTTTGCAAAATGCCTCTAAAAACGTTTAAGCAGTTAAAAACAAAGTATTTTAACAAAAGCTTTCTTAAACAAGTTTTTAACTGATATAATTTCGAAATAACCGGTTATTTTCATTAAAGAAAGTTTTGAAAACCTTCTGTAAGTGTTTTAACTAATAAAGCTTCGAAATAACCGATTAAAATCACTTAAAATGTTAAGAGAAGTGTTTTTGCAGTATTTTAATCGATACAACTTGGTTTTAATCGATTAAAACCACTTAGAGTTCAGGATGATCGATCAAATGCAATTATGACCGATCAGAATCAGATATATATGATCGATTAGAATTGGGTTATAACCGATCAGAGCATTTTCAATCGATTAAAACACGTTTCAATCGATTAAAACAACTTAGAAGATTTCTACACAGCGTTTTAATCGATTAAAACTTATTTTTATCAGTTAAAATCACTTGAAAAACTCACAATAAAGTTTTGCAGTATTTCAATCGATTAAATCACGAAACAATCGATTAAAACAAATTAGAAGATTTTTTGTAAAGGGTTTTAATTGATATAAACGTTGTCGTATCAGTTAAAACAAATCTGTTAAAGAATCAAGAACTTTTTAATGGATTAAAAGAAGTTTTAACAGATTAAAACTGCACTTTTAACAGATTAAAAGATTATTTTAATAGATTGATTAAACCAACAGTTTTTGAAAATCTTCTATAAAAACAGTTTGGCTTGAACTTTTTCAAACACATTGAACATCAATCTTTTACACATCCTTTAGCAATCAAGCAAGCAAACTTTAGCACTCTTTCAAGAAAGATTCGCGCCAGTTTTTGTGAAGTTCTTTAAAATTCTTTCTTGAGGCAAATTGCTTTCTTTTGAAGAAGAAACACACTGCAGAATTGCATAAAACTGGTTTGAGCATTCTAGTTTCTTCTTTTCATTTCTTTTCATTCTTTTAATGTATTATTTGGTTCCTGGAATTGTGGGCACTGGTTTCTCTGCGGCTGGAATTTGGTTGTAGAGGTTGTCAAGAACTAAAATTTGGTTCTTGGTGAAAGGTTAGGTGCAGGAACTGGAATTGTGGTTCTTGTGATAGATTAAGTGTAAGATTGTAATCTGTAAAACATTTGATCTAGTGGAACCCAGCTGGAATTTGGCTGGAGACTGGACGTAGCCCTGGTATTGGGTGAACCAGTATAAACACCGGTGATATCTTTTTAAACCTTTCTCCTCTTTTAATTCTGTTATTGCGTTTATTGTTGATTGATTGCTTTGTGATTCAAGAACAAATATGAAATCTTATTTTTACAAATAGATAATCTCGTTAATTGCGAAAATCTTTCAAAGATCAATTCACCCCCTCTTGATATCGGCCTTCTTTTCTAACAATTGGCATCGAGCGAGGTTCTTGAGAGTTATTCAAGTTCTTCGATCCATGGCTGAAAACAGATTACCGTTTTTCGAGGGAGCTTCTATTAACGAGACCTCCACTGTTTTGTGGAACAGATTATCCTTTTTGGAAAATTAGGATGAAGATCTTTATTGAGTCTATTGATAGAAATGTTTGGGATGTAATTGCTAATGGCCCTTTAATTACGGAAAAAGAATGGTCCAGTTTAAATGATGAGGAAAAGAAAAAAGTTCAAAATGATTGCACTTGCTAAAAATATAATTACTTCGCACTTAACATGGATGAGTTTTTCGAGGGTCTCCCAATGCAAATCTGCCAAGGAGATGTGGGATGTTCTTGAGGTTACTCATGAAGGGACAGCGGATGTAAAGAGAGCCATAAAGCATACTCTCATAAGAGAATATGAGCTGTTCAAAATGCAAGCTGGTGAAAGCATTGCGAGATGTGCAGAAGCGATTCACTCACATCATTAATCATCTAATGGGCCTAGGTAAAACCTTTGATAAAGAAGAATTAAATATTAAAGTCTTGAAATGTCTTGACAGGTCATGGCAGCCAAAGGTCACAGAGCAATTTCAGAGTCAAAGGATTTGTCCGTCATGACAACGACTTCTTTGTTTGGCAAACTCGAGAGAACATGAAATGGAAATTAACAGATTTAATGAACAAGAAGTCTCTGAGAAGAAAAGCAGAAGTATAACACTCAAAGTTGAAGAAAGATATCAAGAATCAGAGGAGGAAAGTGAGAATCTTGGACTGCTTGTCAGAAAATTCAACAAATTTCTCAAGAAAAAGATTCAAGACAAGGAAAAACATAAAAGGTATGAGAAAAAAACTGATTTTTCTAACTTTAAATGCTATGGCTGTGGTAAGCGGGGCCATGTAAGAATGGAGTGCCCAGAAAAGAACAAATATAATGACAAGAAAGAAGAGAAAGTCAAAAGAAGAGCCTATGTAGCATGGGATGACAATGACACTTCATCAACAGACAATTCTGATAATGAAGAAGCCAACCTGTGTCTAATGGCAAATCAAAACCTTCAATCCAGCAGTGTAAGCTCTAATTCTTCTTCAAATTTAGTGAATTATAATTCATTACAAGAAGCATTTAATGAAATGCATGAAGAGGCTAAGAAACTACAAAAAGAAAATGACAGACTAAAAGGATTGAATAATTGGCTAGTAAATAAAGTAGACTCTCTTAAAAAGAGAATTCTTGAAGATGAAACTGATTGTGATTTCTTAAAATTAATTCATGATAATTCTGATTGTGCATGTAATAAACCCTGTAATAATTGTTCAGAATTACAAAAGAAAATTTATTTTTTATCACAAACCGTTTCAAGATTTACACAAGGTCAAACTAATCTTGACGTTTTACTTGGGTCACAAAAACTAATTTTTGACAAATCTGGAATAGGATTTAAATCTAGGATGAAATTCAGAAAGACAAATGCAAATAGGAAATCATACTCTGTGATTAAATGTTTTTACTGCATGAAAAGAGGTCATTCAGTAAAATACTGTAGAATTAAAAAGTATGTTATTCCTAAAGGTAGAATGAAATGGATTCCCAAAAATAATTCATTTCAAATAACCTGATTGGACCCAGTAACTATAAAGGGTACCAGAAACATGCTAAATCTGTTTTGCAGGAACAAAATCTGGGAGTCCCTTGGTATGCAAAACAACAAATTAGGTTCTGTTTTCATAAACTGATTGTTTTAATTGATATAAAACAGGATTAATCGATTAAAATAATTTACAGAGGATATCAGAAAATCTGTCAGTACCGTTTTAATCGATTGAAATGTGAATTAATCGATTAAAATGTTCTCAGGATTTGAGTTTAGCTGTTTTAATCGATTAAAAAGAATTTATATCAACTAAAAACACTAAGATGTCAAAATCAATCGATTCTTTTTCGTTTTAATCGATTCAAATTCTGTTATCTTTTTATTAAATTCATTTTGTACAAGATTAATCGATTCCTTTATGAATTAATCGATTATTTCACTATAGCATTTTTAAACCTAGTATTAAAGATCAAATTAATAGGATAATTTGTTGATTAATCAATTAATTTGTTCCTGAAAATCATTTTCACAACTTTCAATTGAAAATTGGTCAGCAAAACAGGGTCAAAAATTCATGTTTTGTGTTAAATCAAAATCTGCATAATACATTTATTACATCTGTTGACCAAGTCAAAATTTCACCCAAGAACAAAATAGCTGCAGTACCCACTGTCCTGAAATCTGTGCCTCTGCCTTCAATCAAGGGGACATGTGAAATTAAAGCTATTTGTTGCAGGTTCTGTCGAATTGGACTACAATTCACAAAAATTTGACATCCTTGACTCTTCTTGCTCACTTGAAGTCCATTATTCTAATTCTTCAGTCTCTGGTTCAAGTTTCTTCTCTTTTTTTTTCTCACGTCTCAAAAATCCCTCTCTAAAACTATATAACAAGATGCTCAGAAGATCAAAGTCAAGAAAGAAGCAGAAAGGAGAGTCTTCCTCTGCTGGAAATTAGGGAGGCCACCTTGAAAATTGGTTCAGTGGTGATAGAGATAAGATGAATAATTTCATCACTAATTTTAGTCAAAAGCAGCTTGTAATCCTCAAATTCATAAGGTTTGCGTGGCTGGATGAAGAAGGATTCACTTCATTAAGAAGGAAACTAAAGAATCAAAAACTGAAGAATTTTCTGGAATATACTGGCAATATTCAACCAGATCTGGTAAGAGTTTTCTATGCAAATCTCACTGTCAGTGGTTCCACCTTAAGGTCTCAGGTAAAAGGAGTCAATATGGTCATTACTCCTGACATTTGGGATGAAGTTGTTGGCCTCAAAGATGTTGGGGTAAAAATCTCTAGAGGTAATATTGCTGAATTACCAGAGTTTAACAAAACAATTTTTTCGCACCTGTCTCAAAGACCAAAATGATTCGGTTAGAATTTTCAATGCTGGGAAGATGAGGCTAGAATCAAGAATTCTTGCCTTCATTATTACATGGATGCTTACTCCAAGGGGGAGTAATCATGCTATACTCAATGAGGGTGATTTGGCTCTCATGTACTGCATTGAAAATAGGATTCGGGTTAACTGGGTCTATGTTATTAAATACCACATGGTAAAAGCCAAGAGGCTTGCTGATTATAAATTACCTTATGCTTTGTTTATCAATAAATTTTTTAGACTTTTTGCAGTGGATTTAGAAGGGGAGTATGTAGAAACTCCGAAAGCATCAAATGAGATTGATGATTCAACCCTACGAAAAATGGGGTTTATTAAAATTGATGATGATTGGATTTCTAAGGTTGATGCTGGTATGTCTGAGGGTGAGGAAGATAATGATGAAGAAGATGAGCAAGGTCAAATCCCTTCTTCTCCAGCTACTGTAGAGGTTCCCGAATCTACCAGTGGTCAAGCTTCATATGAAAATATTGTAATCATCCCCTACATGGAGCAGGCTAACCGTGGGACTCCTCTGTCTCAGTTTGAAAGAACAATGCTTTCTCAAATGGCTGCAGTGCAGGAAAATCAGAGAAAGCGTATGCAGATGACATTCCAACACTTCTAGCAAACAAACAACCAATTCGCATCCCTTGGAAACCAAATTGCTGATATCTACACCAAGCTGGAAGATATGCAGCTGAACCAAGAAACTGGGATGATTGAATTTATGGTTTAAAAGGGTCCCTTCTTATCTTTCTTTTATCTCTTCTTTTGATGCTAATTTAAATTTCTGGTCTGTAATATTTACTGGTTGTATACCAGGTACAATTTCTTTAGCTTTGATTAATATAATGTAGGTTTTAAATCGAATCAAACTAGTCTAGATAGAATTCAACATAAATTCCTGATATTTTTAGCTGATACAAAATGGATTTAATCTATTAAATCGATTAAAAGAAACACTTACTTAGGAAAATCACTACAGAATAATCGATTAAATTGCGTATCAATCGATTAAAATCTATATAAACTAGTTTACATCAGTTAAATTAGCTAAATAAGATTTTATCCTGATTTTGATGGATCTATTGGTTAAAATCTAATCGATGTAGTTGATATTATTGTAAAACATCCTTCTAAATGATCGGGTTTTCAAAATTCGCACTTGAATTAGGCATTTTAGATACATCAAACATTACTTAGTTTTCAAAATTGGTTGTTTTAATCAATAAAAAATCTTTTAAATCGATTAAAAGAATTTATACAACATTTTTCTTTACTGTTTTAATCGATTAAATGTCGAATTAATCGTTTAAATACACTTATGTTTCATACTTTCAAAATCCTTCACTGTTTTAATCGATTAAACCTTTATTTCAATCGATTAAAATCATTAAACAATAACTTTTTAATCGATTTTGTCCTGTTTTTAATCGATTTTTATTCTGGAAAGAAAAATTAAAGGCTTTAGTTAATGGTTGTTCTTGTAACATGCTACTAAAACGTGATTCCCTTATCTTTACACGTGTTAATTGTATTAATTACAAACGTGTTAATGAAGATAAGTTTGAATAAACTTTGATTGATCTTTACATGAGTAAAGTATCGTATTCATTTTTTTCTCTATTTTCAAAATCTCAAACTTATTTCATACCTTTGCATTATTTCTCTTCTAATCCCTATTTTTGATGAAGTCAAAAGGGGGAGAATAGTTGCTTTACTTTTGATCAGAAATAATTCTTTATTTAGGGGAAGCAACAATTTAGGGGGAGAAATAGGAAAATAATTCATTTCTTTATTACTCACTAATCTGTTTTATCAAGTGACTTCTCTTGCAGAGTTATTATTCAAAGTGGTGTTTGTCTTCATCAAATAGGGGGAGACTGAAAGTGATGAAGATCTCTGACAAAGATCTTGTTGATTTGATGAAGTCAAAGATAAAGTCAAAGTCAACTTTGTAGCGGTCAACAGTCATTTAGATAAAAGAGTAGAGGGATTAGTGTGTTCGCAGCTATGCTTAGGTATAATCATTTTTATCTTTTCTGCTGCATGAGGTTTCTTCACTTAAAAGATTTTGCAAAATGCCTCTAAAAATGTTTAAGCAGTTAAAAACAAAGTATTTTAACAAAAGCTTTCTTAAACAAGTTTTTAACTGATATAATTTCGAAATAACCGATTGTTTTCATTAAAGAAAGTTTTAAAAACCTTCTGTCAGTGTTTTAACTAATAAAGCTTCGAAATAACCGATTAAAATCACTTAAAATGTTAAGAGAAGTGTTTTTGCAGTATTTTAATCGATACAACTTGGTTTTAATCGATTAAAACCACTTAGAGTTCAGGATGATCGATCAGAATGCAATTATGACCGATCAGAATCAGATATGATCGATCAGAATTGAGTTATGACCGATCGAGCATTTTCAATCGATTAAAACACGTTTCAATCGATTAAAACAACTTAGAAAATTTCTACACAACGTTTTAATCGATTAAAACTTATTTTTATCAGTTAAAATCACTTGAAAAACTCACAATAAAGTTTTGCAGTATTTCAATCGATTGAATCACGAAACAATCGATTAAAACAAATTAGAAGATTTTTTGTAAAGGGTTTTAATTGATATAAACGTTGTCGTATCAGTTAAAACAAATCTGTTAAAGAATCAAGAATGTTTTAATGTATTAAAAGAAGTTTTAACAGATTAAAACTGCACTTTTAAAAGATTAAAAGATTATTTTAACAGATTGATTAAACCAGCAGTTTTGAAAATCTTCTATAAAAACAGTTTGGCTTGAACTTTTTTAAACACATTGAACATCAATCTTTTACACATCCTTTAGCAGTCAAGCAAGCAAACTTTAGCACTCTTTCAAGAAAGATTCGCGCCAGTTTTTGTGAAGTTCTTTAAAATTCTTTCTTGAGGCAAATTGCTTTCTTTTGAAGAAGAAACACACTGCAGAATTGCATAAAACTGGTTTGAGCATTCTAGTTTCTTCTTTTCATTTCTTTTCATTCTTTTACTGTATTATTTGGTACCTGGAATTGTGGGCACTGGTTTCTCTGCGGCTGGAATTTGGTTGTAGAGGTTGTCAAGAACTGGAATTTGGTTCTTGGTGAAAGGTTAGGTGCAGGAACTGAAATTGTGGTTCTTGTGATAGATTAAGTGTAAGATTGTAATCTGTAAAACATTTGATCTAGTGGAACCCAGCTGGAATTTGGCTGGAGACTGGACGTAGCCCTGGTATTGGGTGAACCAGTATAAACACCGGTGATATCTTTCTAAACCTTTCTCCTCTTTTAATTCTGTTGCTGCGTTTATTGTTGATTGATTGCTTTGTGATTCAAGAACAGATATGAAATCTTATTTTTACAAATAGATAATCTGTTAATTGCGAAAATCTTTCAAAGATCAATTCACCCCCGGTCTTGATCTCAGCCTTCTTTTCTAACACATTCAAGATGAATTAAGGACAAGCTAAATTTATGATGTTGGTGACAATATGAAACATTTTCCTACATGCCCAAGATATGTTTTTGATAAAGATGATGATTCAAGCAAGCCCAAGATGAATCCTGAAGACTAGATAGAGTCTTAGAATATTGGATATAGAGGTACAAGTTGATGAAGTAATATTATGCATAAGCCTCCAAAGCACAAGTGTGATAAAATTAATAACATGATATTTTTCTCTATCATAATCAATTATGATTCATCAGAAATGGAAAAATGATTTTCTCTGTCATAATTAATTATACCAGTAATATAATCAATTATGGCAATTCAAATTTGAAAAATATATCCGTTTTAAAGAATAAATATTTTTGAATACATCCTGATTTTCTCTATGATATTATTAATGTCGAACGACCATTTTTTGATGTTATTTTTCTATTTAATTAAGTTTTGATGAAAAATAAAAACACACAATTATAGAATTCAAAAATACAATTTACATTCAATCAGTTTTGAGAAAAAGAATTTTGAGCAAGGCAATAGAGATATTTTATACCTTTTGAGAAAACCCTCTTCTCTACTGCCTTCTGTGCTCTCAGTGTTAATCACACTTGTTCTTCGAGATTGACATTCTACAGGCTTCTACAATTTGTTGTCTCCATTACCCAGGTGTGACTGTTCTTATTTTTATTACCTTCATCCTTTTTGTATTGGTGGAAAAAGAGGTGCTTTTCATCCCTAGTGTGATTCTAGGGAGGTGTTCATCCTTAGTGAGATTCTAAGGAGGTGTTTTCATCCTTTGATTTGTTCAAAGGAGGTTTTCATCCCTAGTGTAATTCTAGGGAGGTGTTCATCCTTAGTGGGATTCTGAGGTGTTTTTTCATCCTTTGATTTGTTCAGAGGAGGTGTTCGTGCCTAGTGAGATTCTAGGGAGATGTTCATCCTTAGTGGGTTTCTAAGGAGGTGATTGTCTTTTTAATTAGTTTACTTTTTACTGGTTCTTCTGCTGAGTTGATTGTAATTTGTAAACTGAATTTGAAAGATAGTGAATTGGGAGTCACTCTTGTGTTAAGAGTTGACTAGGAACTGAATGTAAGGTTGGCTATACCTGAACCAGTATAAATCACTGTGTGCTTTTCTCTTTCCCTTATCTCTTTCTCTTTTCCTGATTATATTATCGCTTCCGCTTTATCTGTGTTCAAACAAATTATTGACTCAAATAAATTTTTAATTTGACATCTATTTTAATTTGTGCATCTATTCACCCCCTGTAGATGTCATTTGTCTAACAAGTGGTATCAAAGCTTGGTTAGATAAGATATTTCTAATCTATCTATCAAGATGTCTATGCAGAATCAGGTTTACAGGGAAATAGCCTCAATAAACAGACCACCATTATTTGAAGGAGAAAATTATCAGTTTTAGAAAGAAAGAATGAAAAATATTTTTACAAACACTAGATTATGGTGTTTGGGATGCTGTACTCAATGGTCCCTACATTCTGAAGAGAACAACGGAGTTTGGAGATGTTCCAAAGACCTTTGATCAATGGACGCCGAATGAAAATAAGTGTGCCCATTATGATGTAAGAGCCCGAAATGCTATTGTTTCTGCCTTAACTCGTAATGAAATTTCCAGGGTCTCACAATGCAAAATGGCAAAAGAAATATGGGACACTCTTGAAGTAACACATGAAGGAACAAATGAAGTAAAGCGAGTACGTAAGAACACACTCATCCAGGAGTATGAATTATTGCAAATGGAGCAAAATGAAAGCATCACGGATTTCCAGACACGCTTCACACATATAATAAATCACTTGAAAGCATTAGGAAAATTTTTTGACAATGAGGAGTTGAACACAAAGATCTTAAAATCCTTAGACAGGAATTGGCAACCAAAGGTCACTACTATTACAGAATCAAAGGATCTCACAAAAATGAATATTGCTACTCTATTTGGAAAGCTACGAGAACATGATATGGAGCTACAAAGGTTAAAGAATGGTGAACAGAATCAAGCCAAGACGATAGCTCTAAAAGTAGAAAAATCTTCACAAGACGAAAGCGAAAATGAAGGTAAGTTTTCGGATTCCGATATGTCTCTTTTTGTTAAACAATTTTCTCGCTTTATGAAGAACAGTAAAAAGAGACAGGAAAGAAAGGAGATAAAAAATAAATACCATTGCTATGAATGTGGAAAGTTTGGCCATATCAAACCAGACTGTCTGGAACTTAAGAAAGAGAAGAAAGATGTGAAAGAGAATAAGAAAGAGAAGAACGATAACTATAAGAGAAAACGCAAATCTTATATTACTTGGGTGGATAATGATTCTTCCACAACATAAGAGAGTTCTTCCGAAAGCAGTGATGGAGAAGAAGAAGCAAATCTTTGCTTCATGACAAAAAGTGATGATGAAGCTTCATCACAGGTAAGTAGTACAAAATCCTTAAATGAATATGATGAGTTGTTTAAAGAATATCAAGATATGTATGAAGGTTTTACCAAGTTATCTAAGAAATAATGCACTTAGGCAAAAGTTTAATGCATTAGAAAATATTGTTGGTATTCTTGAAAAAGAAAATGAGTGCTTAAAGAAAGATGTCAAGAACTTTAAAACTTTGTCTAAAAATAAAGAAGTTGTTAAACCTTGTGAAAATTGTAATCTTTTGGAAAATGAGATTTTCAAGTTAGAGAAAATAATAAGCAAGTTTTCAAAATCTTCTGAAAATCTTGATTCTATATTAGGTTATCAAAGAGGGAATTCTAGCAAAGCTAGACTTGGTTACAAACTCAAAGAAAGTCTAGAACCTCATAAAACTATTTTTGTGAAAGAGTCAAGGAAAACAAATGTGAAACCAGTTTCAAAAACTTTAAGAAACTCATTTAGACCTTTTCAAAGAAAACCAACATGTTTTTATTGCATGAAATTAGGTCATTGATCGAAGCCGTATCCGGTCAAATAAATGTGATTAAATGTAGTACTAGGCAACTGACTCCTAGGTCGTCTCCCAAGGACTATTAGTTTCAATCAAAGATCAACAATCAAACAGATAAAACAGTAATGGGGGGGGGGGTTGGTTTGTAGATTAAACAAATAGACACAATTTAAATTTTACAAAACAGTAACAATGACAATAGTAGAGATTAAAAACATATTGATTCCTTAATTCAAATGTAAATCCACCTATCAGAGATTACCAAAATGAATGCCCTGTTCAATCTTGAAACCCGAAATTAGACCACTAAGCGAAGACTAAAACGAGTCCAATATGCATTAAGCAAGCATACATCTTCAACCTTGGTGCCACAGATTAAGAAACCATGTAGCAACCCACATCCATTAAGCATGAACAGGGGCTGTTTAAATGCAAGAAAACAAATATCTCAAGGGTTCATCACATTCTCCTCAAGGAAATGAACAGCAAATACAGAAAATGAATGAAAATACTTCATCATATATATGAAAGAACAAGAAACCGAAACTCAAACATCCAATATGCAGAAAAATCGAAAAACCCCAAATGGGTACTGTTCTAAGCGTCTAAATACAGAATACAAGTTGTTCCAAGCTAAAAATGAGAAGAAAACATGAAATGGAGTCTATTCAAGAATGGAAAACGCAAAGCCTAAGTGGTGGGACCATGGAGAGCTTCCCAAACGGCTGAAAAATGGAGAATGAATCTCGAAGAAGCCCCCTCTCCTCAAAATAAAACCCTCTCCCCGTATTCCCTCATCTTAGCACACCAATATTTACAAAAATGCAATTCTAGGGTTTAGAATTACAAAAATGTCACTCTGGGCCTCAAATGTTGGCCCAATCACTTAAATGACATGGAAATGACGTGGAAATGTTGTGGAAATGACGTGGAAACTCTCTTCATCTTAAGATTAATGTCTAAGCTCCAAAATTGCTTCACCAAAAATACCTAAAAATAATTAGAAATGAAAATTAGACCAATAAATGCTAAATTAAGCAAAATTCGGAATAATGGCCCAAGGAAGCCTAATCAATGAAAATGCACTAATATTAGACAATTAAGCACAATGCACCAATTAAGATAGGTACAGAAAGTTAAGAAAATGCGGGAAAATAATGGTTCATCAGTCATACATCAAATAGATGTTACATAAAACATTTTGGCATATCTAATGACAAATATGAATGAGTGCCTAAAGGAACAAAGCATTTATACATGTCTAGATGATAGTTTAAGCATTTAATTGATTATCACAATCAGAAATTTTTTTTCTTGTTCTCATAATCAATTATGTTGAAAGTTTGAATTTTCAAAGTTTGAATTTATGAAAATTTGAAATTATTAAAGTTTGAAATTTTGCAGTTTGAGATTCTTGAAATTTGAAATTTTGCAATTTGAGATTTTTGAAATTTGAAATGTTGCTGTTTGAGATTTTGTTTTTTTTTTAAATTTGCAGTATGAGATTTTTAAAATTTGAGATTTTTGAAATTTGAAATTTTGCAGTTTGAGATTTTTTTAAAATTTCCAGTATGAGATTTTTGAAATTTGAAATTTTGCAATTTGAAAATTTTGAAATTTGAAATTTTGTAGTTTGAGAGTTTGAAATTTGAAATTTTTGCAGTTTGAGATTTTTGAAATTGAATTTGAATTTGAAATTTGGGATTAGAAATGTGAATTTGAAATTTGGAATTTGAATTTGAAATTTGTTTCAATTTGAATTTGAAATTTGAAATCTGGAATATGAGTGCATTTGAATTTGAAAGCTGCCTAAATAAGAAGACTGCAATTGGGGGAAACTACTACATTTGATTTCATTATGTTTATAATCATTCTATTCCCCTATCTTTCTCTCGCTTCATTTGTCCTGGGTATCCTAGATATTGTCTCCTTAATATGATATTCTTCTCTATGACACTTTGTAATGCATTATCTTCTCTACCTTGATTTATGCACTAATATGTGCAAATTTGTTCTCAGTTTCTATTGCAATATTTTTCATAATTATCAATGAAACAGGAAGATATTTTGATGATATTAATTTGTGTGAAATAGGGGGATATTTTTTTCTCTTATAATATTTTTCATAATTATCAATGAAACAGGGAGATATTTTAATGATATTAATTTGTGTGAAACAGGGGGAGATTTTTTTCTCTTATAGTATTTTTCATAATTACCAATGAAACATGGAGATATTTTGATGATATTTATCTGTGTGAAATAGGGGGAGATTTTTTTTCCTATAATATTTTTCATAATTATCAATGAAACGGGGAGATATTTTGATAATATTAATCTGTGTGAAACAGGGGAGATTTTTTTCTTATAATATTTTTTATGATTATAAATGAAACAGGGGGAGATTTTTTTATGAATTAAAATCTGTGTGAAATTCTTTCCTATCTCTAAATTAAACAAGGGGAGTTAAGAGAATTCTTTGGTCATATCAGTTAGGGGGAGTCTTGTTATTAATATATCCAGGGGGAGATTAAGGGAGATTAAGAGACTCTGACACTTGATACAAATTTGTGCTAATCTTGAGCTGGCTATATAGAGTCAAGCATTTTAATTCATTTCAGGTGTTTCCTTGATCATCATCGAAAAGGGGGAGATTGAAAGCAATGAGGGGGAGATAGATGGAAATGTCCCTACATTCCCAAGAGATGATTTTGATGATGATTCAAGTTAACTACATTCAAGTCAACACCATTCAACATGAATTAAGGACAAGCTGGATTTAAGACATTGGCGAAAATGTGAAACATTTCCCTACATGCCCAAGATATGTTTTCGATAAAGATGATGATTCAAGCAAGCCCAAGATGATTCCTGAAGACTAGATAGAATCTTAGAGTACTGGATATGGAGGTACAAGTTGATGAAGTAATATTATGCATAAGCCTTTAAAGCACAAGTGTGATAAAATTTATAACATTATATTTTTCTATGTCATAATCAATTATGATGCATCAGAAATGCAAAAATGATTTTCTTTGGAAAAATAATTTTCTCTGTCATAATTGATTATACTAGTAACATAATCAATTATGACAATTCAAATTTGAAAAATATATCTGTTTTGAAGAATAAATATTTTTGAATATATCCTGATTTTTATTCACAAAAATATTAATGTCCAACGGCCATTTTCTGATGATATTTTTCTATTTAATTAAGTTTTGATGAAAAATAAAAAACACACAATTACAAAATTCAAAAATAAAATTTACATTCAATCAGTTTTGAGAAAAGAATTGAGTAAGACAACAGAGATATTTTATACCTTTTGAGAAAACCCTCTTTTCTACTGTGTTCTATGCTTTCATTGTTAATCACACTTGTTCTTAGAGATTGACATTTTACAGGCTTCTACAATTTGTTGTCTCAATTACACAGGTGTGACTGTTCTTATTTTTATTACCTTCATCCTTTTTATATTGGTGGAAAAGGAGGTGCTTTTCATCCCTAGTGTGATTCTAGGGAGGTGTTCATCTTTAGTGAGATTCTAAGGAGGTGTTTTCATCCTTTGATTTGTTCAAAGGAGGTTTTCATCCCTAGTGTGATTCAAGGGAGGTGTTCATCCTTAGTGGGATTCTAAGGAGGTGTTTTTCATTCTTTTATTTGTTTAGAGGAGGTGTTCATCCCTAGTGGGATTTTAGGGAGGTGTTCATCCTTAGTGGGTTTCTAAGGAGGTGATTGTGTTTTTAATTAGTTTACTTTTTACTGGTTCTTCTGCTGAGTTGATTGTAATTTGTAAACAGAATTTGAAAGATAGTGAATTGGGAGTCACTCTTGTGTTAAGAGTTGACTGGGAACTGGATGTAGGGTTGACTATACCTGAACCAGTATAAATCATTGTGTGCTCTTCTCTTTCCCTTATCTCTTTCTCTTTTCCTGATTATATTATCGCTTCCGCTTTATCTGTGTTCAAACAAATTATTGACTCACAAATAAATTTTTAATTTGACATCTATTTTAATTTGTGCATCTATTCACCCCTGTCTAGATGTCATTTGTCTAACATTCGTAACTATAAAAAAATAATTAAGAAATGTGAAGATAGAAATTAAATAAGTGAATTTTGTAGATAAATTTTTTGTTAGAAAAGTAGGCTGAGATCAAGAGGGGGGGGGGTGAATTGATCTTTAAAAGATTTTCGCAATTTACAGATTATCTATTTCAAAGATTAAGAATTATGACCAATTCTTGAATCAAACACAACAAATAATCAAAGTAAAGGCAGTGACAGAATTAAAGAGAGAAAGGTTTAGAAAGATACAACCAAGATTTATACTGGTTCACCCAATTCCAGGGCTACGTCCAGTTTCCAGCCAAATTCCAGCTAGGTTCCACTAGATTGAACATTTTACAGATTACAACTTCAATCACACAAGAACCAAAATTCCAGTCCTTGCACCTAAACCTTCACCAAGAACCAATTTCCTGTTCTTGAACAATCCTGCAGCCAAATTCCAGCCACAGAAACCAGTGCCCACACTTCCAGCCACACACAATATAGAAAAGAAAAGTAAAGAAACAAAGAGAAGAAACTAGAACACCCAAACCAAGTTTATGTAGCTCTGCAGAATGAGTTTCTTCACCAAAAGAATGCAAATATTTCCTCAAGAAAGAATTTCTAAAAACTTCACAAAACTTGCGCGATTCTCTCTTGAAAGTAGCACTTATGATTGCTTGATTGATTGCCAAAAGATGTGTTTTATAATGTTCAAGCAATTCTGTTTATATAGAAGATTTTCCAAACTGCTTGTTTAATTAATCTGTTAAAACGATCTTTTAATCTGTTAAAAGTCTTGTTTTAATCTGTTAAAACTTCTTTTAATCTGTTAAAATGTTCTTGATCATTTTCCAGATTTTTTTTAACTGAAAGAGATGAAGATCTTGTTGATTTGATAAAGACAAAATGAAGTCAAGGCTACTTTGCTACAATTAAAAGTCTCTTAGATAAAAGGGTAGTGAGATTAGTGAGTCTGCATCACTGCTTAGGTATAATCATTTTTATCTCTCTGCTGCATGAGGTTTCTTCATTTAAAAGATTTTGCAAAATGCCTCTAAAAAGCGATTAAACAGTTAAAACACAAAGTATTTTGTTAAAAGGTTTTTAATTAACTAGTTTAACTAATAGTTCACAAGCTTTATCAACTAAAATGTTCTTAACACTTTTTGCAACAAATTTTTAACTGATATGTTTTCAAAATAATCAATTGTTTTCATTAAAGGAAGTTTTGAAAACCTTCTGTCAGTATTTTAACTGATATAGTTTCAAAATAACCGATTAAAATCACTTAAAATGTTCAGGGAAGTGTTCTGGAAGTATTTTAATCGATATAACTTCGAAATAATCGATTAAAACCACTTGGGTATGTGTTGATCGATCAGAATGAGCATATGACCGATCAGAATGGGCATATGATCGATCAAAATGAATTTTTGATCGATCAGAATACTTTTAATCGGTTAAACTGCGATTTAATCGATTAAAACAACTTAAGAGAATTTATGCTAAGCGTTTTAATCGATTAAAATAGGTTGTTATCAGTTAAAATAACTTAGAAAGTATTATGAATCTTTTGGCAGATTTTAAATCGATTAAAATGCGTTTCAATCGATTAAAATAACTAAGTGAACTTTTTTTCAAAGTGTTTTAATCGATTAAAACAGGTTGTTATCAGTTAAAATAACTTAGAAAAGTTTATAAGAATATTTTGCAGTATTTTAATCGATTGAAAGACGAAACAATCGATTAAAACAGTTTAGAAGATTTTTACAAAGAGTTTTAATTGATATAGACGGTGTCAGTATCGGTTAAAACACATCCGGAAAATAATCAAGAACATTTTAACCGATTAAAAGAAGTTTTAACAGATTAAAACAAGCCTTTTAACAGATTAAAAGATTATTTTAACAGATTAAATAAACCAGCAGTTTTGAAAATCTTTTATATAAATAAATTTGCTTGAACCTTTTAAAATACATCTTTTAGCAATCAATCAAGCAATCAAAAGTGCTACTTTCAAGAGAGATTCGCGCTAGTTTTTGTGAAGTTCATAAGAGTTCTTTCTTGAGGCAAAATTGCATTCTTTTTTAGAAGAAACACATATTGCAGAGCTGCATAAATCTGGTTTGAGTGTTCTAAGTTTCTTCTATTTGTTTCTTTACTTTCATTTTGTTAACATTGAGACCAAAGTTTTTTTTTAAAGTATATTTTAAAAAATAAATTACTTTTAAAAAATAAATTGTAAAAAATATACTAAATCAATTAAAGTATATTTATAAAAAAATATATTTAAATATAATATAAAAATATTGTTCATTAGCGACCAATTTCAATTCGGTCGCTATTTCAATTTGTAATTCGATCGCTAAATTAGTCGCTAAATGATTTTTTTATTTTATTTTAGTATGGAATAACCACCGATTTAACAATCGAAATTTTGCAACGCAAACTATTGGTCGCTATTTCGAGTCACTAAATAAAAAAGTGAAACAAAATCATATTTCGGTGATAAAATCGGTCGCTAATTGCGACCAGAAAAAATTTGATCACTAAAAGTGTTTTTTCTTGTAGTGAATTGGTAAGGTGGGGCAGACGGAATGGGATGATAGGAGGAACCACAACACCATACTCATATTATTAGAATCCACATCATAGTCATTAAACCAAACCTTTATGAAAATTGAAAAAAGCAAAGTCATGGTGATCAGAGCATAATAACAAAAGAGAAGAAGACACATAATAAGAGAATTGCGTCACAATTTATAATCAATGAAAAAGGAAATAGGTTATAAAATAAAATATAGAATAATTATTTTAGATATAGTCAATTTAAAAAAAATTAAAAATTTATTGTTCAATGTGCATTGGATCTAAAAATGGTCCCGATTGCAACTTTAGCTTTTCAGACTCCTCCAAGTAAGCATACTTTGAATGGCATGAGAGTGGCTTCAGATCTAACTCCTTAATTTGTTACTGTGGTGTACTTACTTCACTTGTTTTTACAGTTGTCTGTGCTCCTACAAAAGAGGTAATATTATCACTAATCTCCTTACACATAGCGCAACTTCCATCCGTATATTCACTTTCAGGTAACTCCTCTTGGCTTAAATTCAGAGATTCTAAGGGCTGATCAAAGTCAAGATCAGTTCCTAGATCCAGCTCTTCATCCTCTTGGCCTTCAACTGAGTAGACATTCGTTAAGAATAACTCTCCCTTACTGAGCAAAGATGTATCAAGATTCTCCTGCTCTATTTGAATTTCTCGGCCACCTCTCAGAGTAATTGCACTTACATTCTCATTAAGATTGATAATTGTTTATGAGGGAATTGCATTTGCACCTTGCTGCTATAGTGAATTCATGGTAGTGGTCAATTGTTCTATTTGGGTTTGCATGTCATTGAAGGTGGTCGTCATGAGCTACTCTAGTTTTGTGTTCCATGTGTTCTGTGTCATCATATGTTGTGTGAGTTACTTCATCAGATCTTCTAGGGTACCTGTTGCATAGTACCAATTGAGCTTTGCTGTATTGGTACAAGGTGTGGATTCGCCTGTTATCTCAATGGGGGAGGTTGATACACTTGTTGTTGGTAAAATGCCTTGGTTGTTTGGTTGGAAAAGAATCTTTGGTGGCTGGTTGAAGACAAGATCATGTTTTAAGCTTGGATGGTCTCTCCAACCAAAATTATATGTGGCCAAGTACGGGTTGTACTGCTATTGTGGAATGTATCAATTTAACTACTCGTAATGTTGTTGTGCAGGGAATATACTGCCCACTGTTGTTTTCCTAATTAAGCTTGATGTCTTTTGATGTTGAGGGTATACATCAGTGGGATGATCTACGAAGGTGCATATCTCAATACATATTGTTGTTGTTGAAATGTGTGCTGGTTATGACCAATTGTCGTACCAAAGATGTTAGCTTGTCCAATGTTCTTTCAAAGATCATATCCTCAAAATCATTTGTTTACTGGAATGACAATGGTAAACCGTGAACAAGTACACTGATAAACCCTTACCCACATAGGTTTTCAAAATTTAGTTTCCCCAAAAATATAGTAAGAGGTAAACCAAGCATCAATCTAAGGAGTGAAATTGCAAATTGTTCTTTTATGGTGTGTAATTCGAATGAAAAAAAAAACTAAGGAAATTTGTGGGGATCTTGAGTTATAAAAAAAATAAAAAATTAAAAGTAAACAACTAAAAGGAATTTTAAACTAGTAAACTAAAATGTGCCAAATTGCTTTGTTTGGAAATCGGTAAAAACTTTAAATGGAACCAAACACTAAATTGTAAAATCAAATTGGTAAAAAAAAATAATACTAAAGATACTAAAAATAAATCAAGAACCAAATCAAAAAAATTGCTAGAATTCAAAAACAAAACTAGTTACGGATTTTATGATAGATTTAGCTAGAAAATTTTGTATGTTGTAAATCTAATGGAAAATAAACTAATTAATTATCAAAGCTAGAAACCAAATTGATTAAGCACACAATTGGAACCAGAAAATAATTGAAATGATGTAAAAACTACAAAAAAAAAAACTTTGGAAAACCGAATTGAAAAAATGCAATTAAACTAAAACATTTGCTAACTATGCATATGAACATGTTATGACTTAAATTGCCTAAAATATGCAACTAATAAAATGCAAACAGAATTAAACTAAGTTCTAAATAGAATTAGAAACATTTCTAAATGCTTTAGAACACAAAGCATTAAGAAGAATTAAGCCTATGATCTGAAACAACATAAAAAACTAGACTAGAATTAAACTATACTAAACTAGTGCATGTAACATGTTTGTAAAAATATTTAGAAACTAAAACAACTAAAACAGTTTGGAATTAACAAAAACAGAATCAAATCATGCTTGGAATTAAATATGGACAAAAAATACGATAAGAACAAATTTGAACAATAGAAGAATTCAAATGGGCACAAACTTGAAACTACTCATGACCGAATGCAAAGATTAATTGGAAACAAACTTCTAATTGTTTGAAAAACTTAAAAACCTATTAACTAATGTTTATAACTTCTAAATTGTGCAAAAATAGCAAAGGATTATGAAGAACAAGTTCTAAAAAATCAAACACAAAAATTCAATCAAATGTAAAAGATATTCCTAAATTGAAAACTACTCCTAAATTGCTATGAACAAACCAAATAAAAAATACTCTTCAAACGATTTTTGACTGATTGAATTCTAAAACAAAGTAAAAGAACTTGAAATAACATCTAAGAACAACATTCTAACCAATCAAATTGAAGAAGTTAAACCAAAACAACAAAAACAAAATTGAGATGGTTAAATGGAGTTAAAACAACAAGAATAACAAAACAACACATGAAAACTTTGTGAAATTGACTAATGAGACGTGATTCTTCTCCTTTATTAATAAGGAACCGATTAAGGTTTGAAAAACAACAAGAATCACGCTCAAATCACTTCCAAAACAATGTAAAACTAGAAAACAATGAAGAAGAACAAAACTGAAAATAACATTGTGAACAATCTATGATTATGTGATGAATTGAAGTAGAAATTCGTGTAGAACAAATGTAAAACAAAATTGAATTGAAATAACAACTAAAGTAAAGCAAGAAGAACACTAAACAAAGCAGAAAAAGTAGAAACTAAAGAGACAAAAAGAAAATTAAACTGAAAACTAAAGAGAGAGCAAGAGAAAGAACCAGAATTGAGAGAACTTGAACTAGCTTCACATCAATTGAAGAATAGAATTCGGTATGTCTTACAATTGCATGAAAATGCCCTATTTATAGGTTCATATGTGAGTTAACTAGAGTTAAAACTAACTAAACCCTGATTAAAACTAATTACAAGTGTGTCCTAAATCTAACTATAATTATTTTCCGTATTACTTCCATAACATGATTTTCAGTTTCGCATCACCATTTTGTCTGATTTATTAATGATAGATCCTGGCTCCATATATAAACAAATTTGTACTCAAATTGAACCATAAGATGTCTAGTTTCCAACGCAAAAAGAATCAGCTCAATCGGAGTTCTGTAGAAAAAGATATAAATCAAAGAAGAGGCAAATGTTAAAACTGGTCAGTGAAGAAATCGAAAGTAATGGACACGCTTAAGTACCAAGTCTTTCCTAGCAAAAAATATTCCTAAACATGCAGCATCATACTACCAAGCAATATCTAGCGTTTACAATAAGAATGATTTTCAAGAATTTTCTTGCAAGCGATGGCTTATCCAGAATTTCCTACGAGAAGGGTTAGGGAGGACAAACAAAACAATTTTTTTTTAGTAAAGCTAGAAAAAGTAATGAAGCACTTGTTGGATTTGATGAAGACATATAGAGTTTATAGAGTTTAGTTTGTGGGTGTGTAGGTGAATAGGTTATAGGTTTAGAATTTAATCTCTTGATAAGTTCAATAGATCTTGTGATAAGCACCTTGAAATGATGCATCTCATTAAACTTATTTTTCTGCATGAAAAACCAACCTTTAAGCATTAAAAGAACAAAATGAGTTTCTTAAATCTGTTAAAAAGGATTTCAATCTATTAAAATCACTTAACATAGGAAGTATTCATATAGTCGAAATTTTAATTGATTGAATCGCATAATCAACAGGTTAAAATGTTCTTAATGATTTTTTTCAATTAAAGGTTGCGCATTTTCAATCAGTTGAAAATAAGATCAATCTGTTGAAACAAAGAGATGTTATTTTTCAATTTGGAGTATCTCAGAATTTCAATCTGTTGAAATATTTTTTAATCTGTTGAAACAGAGAGCTATCATTTTTTCTAAACTGTTTCAATCCATTTAAAACTCGAATCAATCGATTAAATGAAGTTTTAAATAAAATCAATCGATTGAAACGTCATTTTAATCGATTGAAAAGAATTCTGATCGATCACAATTTGATTCTAATCGATCATAACTGGTTCTGATCTGTCATAGAGCTATTCTGATCGATCATAACTGATTCTGACCTGTTATATTATTATTCTGATCGATCATCTGCTACTCTAAATCAGTTTTAATCAAATTAGTCAAACATGTTCTCTCTTTTATTCTATAAATACAGTTTTGATTTTTCTATTGAAACATACAATTTGTGAAAACATTTGAGAGCAATCTTAGAGCTATCATATCCGTGACTTTCTCTGTGCATTCAAAAACTGTTCATATCATAAGGTGCTTTGATCAAGATTGTTGTTCATCAAAGAGGGAAAGTTCTGAGTTGGAATTGCTTCTGGACTTCTATATTGTTAAAGCTACAGTCCAGGTTTATTCTTTTCATATTCTTGTATAAAGTGTGATTGTGTAGATTGGGTGTTGAATCTGCACTGGTTACAGTAACTGGATTTGGTTACTGGGTGGTTATTCAAGAGTCTATCTTGTGGGTTTGTGAGATAGTTCTTGGGGTAGATTGGTGTATATCTACTGGTTGTAATTTTCACTTGGAATTAGTGGAACTTGGCAGATTTGTCAAGAACTGGATGTAGCTCTGGGAAAAGAGTGAACCAGTATAAACTTTTGTGTTGAATTTCTGCTTTCATCTCTTTTATTTCTTGTCTATATTCTTGTTGTGTTTAAAACCAAATCTACCTAATAGAAGAATTGCATAAAGATAAATCATTCTTCCAAAGAAAATGTGTTTTGCGAAAAAGTTTTCTAAAGTTCAATTCACCCCCCCTCTTGAACTCAACCATTAATTCTTACAATTGGTACCAGAGCTGGTTCTTGTAAGTTACTCAAGAATTCGGTCCAAGAATGGTTGAGGGAAAGATGAATTTTTCGGAAGGAGCCTCCATAAACAGGCCTCCTCTTTTTGCTGGTGTGAATTATTCTTTCTGGAAGGTTAGAATGAAAATCTTTATTGAATCTCTTGATAGAGGTACTTGGGAAACAATTGTTAATGGGCCTTTCAAACCAACTCATACAGTAGATGGTAAAATTGTTGAAAAAAATTGGGCTGAATTAACTGATGCAGAAAATAGGAAAGTCCAATATGATTACACTGCTAAAAACATTATTACCTCTGCTTTATATCTTGATGAGTTTTTCAGGGTGTCTCAATGTGCCTCTGCCAAAGAAATGTGGGAAATTTTAGAGGTCACTCATGAGGGTACATCTGACGTGAAAAGGGAAAGAAAGCATGAATTAATTAGAGACTATGAATTGTTCAAAATGCAGCAAGGTGAAACCATTGCAGATGTGCAGAAAAGATTCACGCACATAGTCAATCATCTAATTGGGCTAGGAAAGACTTTTGACAAGGAAGAATTAAACATCAAAATCTTGAAATGTTTGGACAGAACTTGGCAACCAAAGGTGACAGCTATATCAGAATCAAGAGACTTAACTGAAATGACTACTGCTTCATTATTTGGTAAGCTAAGGGAACACGAGCTGGAAATCAATCGGTTTAAAGAACAAGAAAATGCAGAGAAGAAAAGCAGAAACATTGTTCTCAAGATGATTGAAGAAAATAGTGAGTCTAAAGAAGATGAATATGAGAATCTGACTCTGTTGGTTAAGAAATTTGGGAAATTTCTTAGAAAGAAGAACAGAACCGGCCAAGTTAAAAGGTACACTGATAAAAGAACTGAATCTACTCAAAATACTATTCTTGTTATTCTTGTGGTAAGCAGGTGTAGACCCCAAATCTTGCTTGGCCTCCAAATAAAGACCAGAAGACCTCCTATTTGAAGATGGATGAAGCCTAACAAGCCATTAGGAGAGACTATTAGGCCCCATACTAGGATAGGAGGGAGTTTCTGTACCAAAAAATAAGTTTTCTCGCCTTGTTGGGACGAGACCGCCGTCTAGACTTCCCAGAACGCCGTCTCGCCTCATGCAAGTGGCGAGACCGCCGTCTCGCTTGACGAGACGACGGTCTCGCCACCTGCAAAGGACGAGACGGCGGTCTCGTTTCCCCAGACGGCGGTCTCGCCGCGCTTGGCAGGTCGAGACGGCGGTCTCGACCCTGTCAGACGAGATCGGCGGTCTCGCCACTGCCAGGCGCAAAAACCTATAAATAGGGGTCCTCCCCCCCTCATTTCCACACACCTCAAGCATTAGCTCTACCTTCTCTCTAAAAACTTCTCTCTAGAATCCCTCCGACGCATTTCACTCAGTTTCTGAGTGTCTTTGAGAGCATTTTTTTGGCGTCCAGAAGAGTTTCCGGCGTCTTGTAGAGGGAAGGGCTGCCAAAAAGCACCCATTTATTTTAAAGAAATATAAAACAAAGCTTGCTTCGGAGGTTTAATTTCTCCCTCTCTACTTTTACTGCTTTAATTTAAATTATGCAATAGATTAGGGTCATGTAGTCATCACTTTAAAATTCTGCATAATAAAAAGGGCAAAAGTATATTTTCCGGTTTATTTATTAGCAATAAAAGTTGGCCTATCATAGGGAACCCGAAAGTGGCGTCGTAAAGGGACTAATACTCCCTTTACACGTAACTCACTCCCTTACCCATCTCTGGTTCTAATGACCAAAGTTGGTTTTCGAAAACCAACGCCTTTTAAAAACCCTTTTCCGATGTTTCCGGTAAAAACATCGGTGGCGACTCCATAGAACCCAAAATAAATAAGTCCTTGGGTTAGCCCGGTTATCGGACAACCCAAGGACACCTTTCGAAAACCTTGCCCCTAGGTTAGCCCGGTTATCGGACAACCTAAAGGCGTTGTAACCACCCATAAAAAATGCGAAAATCAAAAAGGTCGAAAAACCATCGCGTCGCTCCGACCGCCATCTTTTTGACGGCGGCGACAGATGGCGACTCCACTGGGGAAGTCTCGAGAGTTGATCCCATTTAGTGATGGGCCGGCTTAAATAATAAATAAACCAAGAAAATAATACTTTTGCCCTTAAATTGTATTTATAACATGTTTTAATGTGTGGCTTTAATAAATTGTTGTTTGTTTATACTTGCGCAAATTGCTTGAAATATAAACTGCACACAATCCCTTGCACACAACAGTTCCCCCTATACCCGGGGGCAAGTGAGATAACCATAGGGAGTGGGTGGCAGGTACGGTTCGCTATAGTGAGGGCCTTGAGCCCACCAGTGTGATCGGAAACCACCACTCAAGGTGATAACCTTCCTCTTTTGGCAATAAGAGTGACTATGACCTTAGTGCTAAGCATGGTCGGACGGCTGGAGAGTGGGGACCCTATAATGGGGGCACCTTGGGGGCCTTAGCCTGGTGAGAACAGTTAGAACCAACCCTTGCCAATGCACTTTTCTGCAGGAAAACCCTACCTCGTGATAAAAACAAAATCTCGCCTGTTCGGGGATGATCGAATTGTGTGTGCATATGATTGTTGAATTGGTCTGTTGCATAGCATAAACAAACAACAAAACAACAAAAACCAAAAATATTTTTCACAAATAAACACCCCTATCTCGGACAGTCTGCCTTTTAGCTAGCCTGGTTTCAGGTTCTTTGTAAGCTAAGTAGCCACGCCGTTCCGACAGAAGAGATAAAGGACGCTAAATATTCTTTCACATAAAGCCACATTTTATCTCGGACAGTCTGCCTTTTAGCTAGCCTGATTTTAGGTTCTTTATAAGCTAAGTAGCCACGCAGTTCCGACAGAAGAGATAAAAGGCTATAAAATAAACAAACAAATAAAAATAAAATCCATTTTTCCAAAGTCTGTAAATAAGACCTGGTCCAAAAATGTTATACTCATAAAACATTCAGATAGTTTATTCTTCCAAAATAAAAATACGCAAACATCATGTAGAAAAACATGATAAATAAACACTCACATACATTCAAATAAGCATCCATTTCATCAAAAATGCATTTTGGTTTTAGAAATGGAGGGGACAAGTAGGCAGACAAAGAAGGTGGACATTCCCCGTTTCCATACTGAGAGGTTGGAACGGCTAAGCACAGTAATGCCATCGGAGGTCCGCGCCGACTTCGAAAAATCCTATGGACGGATTTTAGACCTCCTAAAGATATGTGTCAATCAGGTGTTCCTAAGGGAACTAATCCACTACTGGAATCCAAATCTGCGATGTTTCGAGTTTCCGTAGTTCGACTTGGTGCCCACCCTAGAGGAGTATGAGACCATGTTGAGGTGGCCCAAATCAGCCGGGGTCCATGTTCGCCACGAAGCATATACTCCCGCAGCACCGGTCGCTGCCCTTATTCGGTTGCCATTCCGCCGAGTACCCCGATAAAGAAGGGGAACACCCGGGGTTGGAGAGTAACGATGTTGGAAGACCACCTGTCCTACCAGGCTGAACGGACGAGTGGGTTGCCTTTAACAAAACCCCGGCACTCATAATTTTTGGAACAGTCTTGTTCCCCTTCCATTTCGACACGGTAGATCGGGTTGTGATGGACGCCTTCTTCGCCTGGGACGTGAATTCGAAAAGTCCCCACCTGCTATTCTTGCAGACACCACGCTCTCGGTGGAATTCTGTCACCGAAGCGGGGCAAAATACTCCGTTGCTACTCTTCATTGCTATTTGTGTGGAACGCCACTCACTCGTACGCCTCCGAGTCACATGGGGATATTCCCCAGACCCTTTGAGAAGTTTCTCCAAGATCCCCCTCCAGCGTCGACCTCGGAATGGAGGGATGAGTGGGAACGCAAGGACGCTAACGAGTATATCCTGGGTCTGTCCTTGGTTCAGGCCGGCCCGATTCTCATCGGATGTGGGGACTATCCGAGTGTACCCTTGATCGGACTCGGGGGCTGCATAGCCTACTCACCTAAAGTAGCTATGAGGCATCTCATGAGGACCCAAACTACCATTTCCCGAGGGGAGCTCGGAGGACCGTGCTTCTTTGGAGACCCATGCACCATTGCCAACTCACTAGCCATGAGAAAAGCATGGGAGAGGCCGATCTACATGGGAGACAGAGAGCTAGGAAAAGCTCGGGTGGGCGTCACCGGTGACTATGAGGCATGGAGAAATAGAAGAGGGGTGGCTCAATCATCCACCGCACCTACCACGAGCGCCAAAAATGAAGGGCTGCGAGGCTCAAATTGACGCCTTGACCCGGAGGATAGAGATCATGGGAGCCCGGATGAGGGCCCTTGAGGAAAAAGAGTAAGAATATATCCTCACGATTGATGGTCTGCGAAGGCAAGGCAAGAAAAAGGATCATGAAATAGAGCGCCTCAAGGACCAATGCGGCGACTCCAATGAACAAGCTATCCAGAGCGTCCAAAATTGCCAGAACCGGTTCGGATAGCCAAGCTGCGAGGAGATAACCGCCGAGTCGGCACACCTTGAGGCCGAAGCGGCAAAGCGAGCTCAAACGATCAAGGAGTTGTCGGAAGAGCTCCTCAAGACTCGGTTAGACATCCGCCAAGAGCGAGAGGCCAACCGGAGACTCAACGAAGTCTCACCGAGCTACGCCACAAAGAAAGAGATGGGCTAGCTCAGTACGGCCAAGTACTCCAAGAGAAAGACCGAGCCGTTGAAAAGCTCGATGAACTACAAGCCTTGGTCGTTCATCAAGAGGCGAAGATCAAAGAGGCTCAACAATACAGTGAAGATATGAGCCAGGCAGTCCACAAACAAAGCGAAGCACTTGCTCGTCATGTCCGGGAAGCTGAGAGGGAACTACAGAGAATCAAGACCCTCCTGTGGGTTTCTTTAAATTTTTCCGCTTTTGCCAAAAGTTGCTTCGCAGTATAGAATAGGGGAATGTACACCTTTTTTGAATAAATAAAATTCCTTTTGTTCAATGACTGTCTACTTGCATGCATAAGCATTCATTTGCATATTTAATTTCCCCTCCTTCACGCTTAATAAATAAAGATAATAAAAAGGAAGGATTAACTAACACGTCTTCCAACTCAGAAGAATGGAGAGAAAGCCACTCCTAATAAAGCTCACCCCAACGGTCGAATCATCGCAAGAGGAAAATAAACCTCGGTCGTTGGTCCTCAAGAATAAAGAAGAGGGGGCAAGGACACCAGTGCGACTATTTATGCCACGTCGTTTCCCCTACGAAACAAATAAAGTTGTACCATGGAGATATAGGGAATCTTCACCGATAAAAGAAGAAATAACAAACATAGCCGGCATCGGGGGCACAACTAGAAGTGGAAGAATATACTCCCCCAAGGACACACAAGAAGAGGTCCTCAAAAATAAAGGAAAAAATAAAAAGACCGAAGAAGAAAAAGAAAATAAGGAATCTAAAGAGGAGACAGAAGAATTACTCCAGTTCATAAGGCAGAGTGAGTATTCCATTATAGACCAGCTCAACCGTACACCTGCAAAAATCACATTGCTATCTTTGATAATGAGCTCGGAACCGCATAGAAACGCCCTGCTGAAGGTCTTGAGCGAGGCGCATGTACCTCACACAATATCCCAAGAAAAGGTCGAGAGAATCGTTGGTCACATCACGGCAAGCGATCACCTCACCTTCACAGAGGAAGAACTCCCCCTGGAGGGGTCAAACCACAAAAAGCCCTTGCACATCTCAGTCAACTGCAAGGAGTACCTCATCACCAAATTTCTTGTGGATAACGGGTCATCCTTGAACGTGATGCCCAAATGTACGTTAGACAAGTTGACTATCCAAGGAACCCGTCTGCGCCCAAGCAGCACCATCGTTCGAGCCTTCGACGGATCTAAACGAGAAGTAGTGGGGGAAGTTAATTTGCCAATCCAAGTCGGACCCACTATCTTCGACGTCGATTTCCATGTAATGGACATTACTCCAGCATACAGCTGTCTCCTCGGCAGGCCT
This sequence comes from Sphenostylis stenocarpa, assembly GCA_963425845.1. Lineage (NCBI taxonomy): Eukaryota > Viridiplantae > Streptophyta > Magnoliopsida > Fabales > Fabaceae > Sphenostylis > Sphenostylis stenocarpa. The sequence goes on from OY731408.1 coordinate 3,786,988, forward strand.
TGGATTCATGACGCTAAGGTAGTACCTTCGATGCTCCACCAGAAAGTCAAGTTCATAGTGGGCGACAAACTGGTCACGGTCCAAGCAGAAGACGATATCCTGATTAGTGGACTGTTTGCCCAACCTTATGTGGATGCGGCCGAAGAGGCCCTTGAAACATCTTTTCAAGCGCTCGAAATTGCCAGCATAGAGCGACTTCCCAGAAACACAAAGGTAGCCTGCATGATGTTGAAGCACGGTTACCATCCTGGCCAAGGACTGGGGGCAGATTCCCAAGGCATGAGGGAACCCCCAGAATTCAAAGACAATCCTTGCAAGTATGGCCTAGGATACGACCCTACTAAGGGCCGAGCAGAAAGGAGAAGAGGGAAGTCTCCCCTCCGCACACTCAAGCAAATTTTCCAAAGTGGAGGGGTGCAAGCGTCAAGAGCCACCTTAGTCATTAGGAAATCTTTTTCTTTGTTTAAGGGATGTAAACCCCATGATTGTTAGAGACTATCCCCCGGGGCGTGCCCGACCCCCGGGCATTTTAGGGCACATATTCCCTTATTAATTAACAAAGAATGATTCTTTCTATCTGCTTCTCTTCTTTCTACTTCTGAGTAGACAACGTGAATAACCCTGTCTAAGTAAACATAAAAAAGGAGAATAAAAAGCGCTTCCAAATAATCAACATTTACCATTGCTATTACCATCAAGCTAGTTGATTAGAAGCACCTAAGAATAAGACTTCACTTCATCCATAAAGAAAGTCATGCTTCGCCAATACTGTGAAAAAAAAAAAGAAAAAGCCCAGAGAAGCCAAAAGCCAAAAGAAATGGGCAAATTACCCAGTAGGAAACCCACTAAGGGGGCTACACAAAAAGATAGGGTCGACCCGGTAGGATACCCGAACAACAATAAAGGGTAGCCTAGGCAAAAGTTAGGGTTACAAATAAGGTCCGCTAGGATTTCTCCAAAAAATTTACAAAAGAAGGAACCTAGACAAAAGTTAGGGCTAACACACAGTATCCTAGTTCGAAAACCCAAAGGGTGATCTAGGGAAATCAGCTAGCCATTTAAAAAGCAATGGAGATAAAACCAAAGAGCGCAAATACAAAAAGAAAGGAAAAATGTTTGCTTAGACAAAGCCTAAACACCCAGGCTTAACCTTAACCAGCCATTCTTACAAAACCCTTTTTATCAAAAAAAATCAACCCTCTAAAAACACAAACCATTGATTTTTACCCCTTTATTTCTTTTCTCTTGACCCTCACAACAATATTCTAATAATTAATTTGGGAATATGGAGGCATATAGTCAACAAGAGGATTGAAATCCCTAAAGCAAAGAAAGAGGGACACTACGTGACAAAAGTGCTCTACAAAAAGAAAAAGAAGAAAAAGAGAAAATAGAAAAAGAAAGAAATTACCCTTCGGTCACAAGAAGTCCGGTATGGTACAGCCAAGAGTAAACGCAGCAAATCAAGAGACATTCAGCACAACGAGACACGTTGGTTAAATCCTTCTGAAAACTTAACCAAAATAGGCATTATAGGACATCAAAACATAAAAACATTGCATGCATAAAATGTTTTTAGACCAGGTCCTATTACCTCTTTCAAAAAATAACAAAAAAGCAACAAAAAATACAAAAACAAAAAAAATCTCTTCCGTAATTCGAGACCACCTTCTGGGCCAACCAGACCGCCGTCTCGGTTACCCAGCAAGACGAGACCGCTGTTTGGACCAACCAGACCGCCGTCTCGACACAGGCGAAAACGAGATCGTCGTCTCGATCAACGAGACCGTTGTCTCGATTAAGCCGAACGTCGAGACCGTCGTCTCGATGGACCAGACCGCCGTCTCGACTTGGAGGAGACACGAGACCGCCGTCTCACCCACCCAGACGGCGGTCTCGATTTTGCAAAATTCCCTATATATAGGGGGCGCGCTTGGGGACTTCCTCACAACTCCCCTTGCCTCCAGAACCTCCTTTCTCTCAACTCCTGCACTCCCTAGTACCCTCTGGTCAGAATGTTTAGCAGAAGCGCTTCCAGGAAGAGAAGGAGCACCGCCGGTGCCAGTAGTTCTGCAGCACCGCCGTCCCATGACCCTTCTCAACTGTCGCCACAGCACCAGGCCCGCCTTGAAAATATCCGGACCTACCAGTGGCATCCAATGCTCAAGCTGGATTTCAACATCCTAGCTGAATTTGGATGGGAGGACAACGTCCGAGCCCATCTAGATAGCATCGGGTGGGGCTTCCAGCTGCAGCCACCACCTACACATGTGTACCCGCAAGCGGTACTGGAGTTCCTAGCCTCCGTCTCCTACTCTGAGGTCCCCTCCACGGTCCCGGGCCTACCGCCCACCAGGATGGTGACCTATTTTATGGGTGGGCAATACCAGACCTCCACCCTCAAAGAATTCAACGTAACCATCGGGTTCGTCCGGCCCGAGGACGCCATGACCCAGGAATACCGTGAGGCCATCTGCTCACGGCCCACCAACCTCACCGCCGCCGAGATGTGGCATGAGCTCACGGGAGCCACCACACTACCCACGCTGATGAGGGGATCCGCTCTTCCCCCAGCACTCCGTATCTGCCACAAGCTGTTGGAAGGAACCATACATGGGAGGAAAGAGAGTCAGGGCAAAATATCCCTCCCTGACCTCTTCGTACTATATTGCATGAGCCAGAAGCGGCGCTGCAACCACTGGTACTTCTTCCTGAAAGTCCTCAAGGACTTCGGGCACAGATCCACGGGGGTCGTCCTCATGGCTCCACTCATCACTCCCCTGGCAGAGAGTTTGGGGTGTCCTGGCCGGGAAGAGCTGGCCTCCAACCTGCAACCCGAATCTATCAACGGGTCGGTCTTGGTCAGCATGGGGATGCTGATTCGCAGAGGGACCCAGTTGGCCCTCCATCCCACACTGGATTTTGCATTGGAACTCCATGACGCAATGCAGGATCTACCTACACCTCCCGACTTCCAACAGCAGCAGCAGCCGCCACGGTATGCGGACGACTTCGCTGGCATGCACCGCCACCTGAGCGATCTATGCCAGTAGTTCGACCATATGACTGTGAGGCAAGAGCAAATATCCCAGAGGCATGAGCAACTATCCCAAAGGCAGGACGCCTTTGACACCCGGCTGGGAGAAATGTACCAGCACCAACAGGACATGCGCCACGATTGGACGACATTCCAGCAAGAATACCGGGATGAAGTCCAAGAGCATGCGGACTTCCGGTACCACATGTACCAGCATTTCCCTCCCCAGGGATCGGGCCCAGAGGATAGCCCCTAGGGATAGTACTTACAAAGACAGGGTTGTAATAAAATTCCCCCATAAATAAAAATTTATTTCATGCATCTTTTTGCCATCTCTTGCAAAAGCCAACGTAACAAAAAAAAAAAAAAACTTAAACTTAAAAAAGAAAAGGCATATGCTCAAGAAAAAAAGCCAAAATCCTAAATCGCGAGAAAAAAGAGATAAAACCGCGAGAAAAAGGCAGGATTAAGCTATCACCTCAACCAACAAAATTTCGACTACCAAGCAAGAGTCGAACAAAAACAAGACTCATCCGACCAGCCATCAAGAGTCGGATAGTTGCCATCAAAAGAACAAAAACAAAGAAATCCCCAGCAACCAACAAAGCTGGATGAAACACAAAATCCCCGGCACAGTCCGGACGACCATTCAAGAGGTCCAAGCACATCTACCAAAACAGAAATCATTCCCCAGAGGAACGGCACATGATCAGAATCAGTAAGCTGCCACCACTACCAAAGGGTCAACCACCGCAAGAAGGGGCATCCAGAGGCACATAACCAGACGGGGGTTCATACTCGTCAGCCAAGGGGTCAGCTACCGCGTCAAAGGAGCATCCCAAGGTTTCACAGCGGCGCATGATCATAATCAGTAAGCCGCCACCACAGCCAAAGGATCAGCTATCGCAAGATGGAGCATCCGGAGGCTTAACACCAGATGGGGGTGTGTACTCATCGGGCCTTACAGAAGGGGGCTTACCAGACGGGGGTTCATACTCGTCAAACACCAGATGGGGGTGTGTACTCATCAGGCCTTACAGAAGGGGGCTTACCGGGCGAGGGTTCATACTCGTCAAACCAGATGGGGGTTCGTACTCATCAGCCGAAGGGGTCAGCTACCGCGTCAAAGGAGCATCCCAGAAGCACACAACACAACATCTCCCCAGAGGATCATCCGCCGCAAAGACGGAACATCTGAAGGGCAACCGGGCAAGAGGGTTAACTCCTTTACCCTCCAGTCGATCACCTTGGCACAAAAGGCCAGTAGTCGACTGGTCGGGTAAAGGGGGGGCAGCTGTAGACCCCAAATCTTGCCCGGCCTCCAAATAAAGACCAGAAGACCTCCTATTTGAAGATGGATGAAGCCTAACAAGCCATTAGGAGAGACTATTAGGCCCCATACTAGGATAGGAGGGAGTTTCTGTACCAAAAAATAAGTTTTCTCGCCTTGTTGGGACGAGACCGCCGTCTAGACTTCCCAGACCGCCATCTCGCCTCATGCAAGTGGCGAGACCGCCGTCTCGCTTGACGAGACGGCGATCTCGCCACCTGCGAAGGACGAGACGGCGGTCTCGTTTCCCCAGACGGCAGTCTCACCGCGCTTGGCAGGTCGAGACGGCGGTCTCGTTGGACGAGACGGCGGTCTCGACCCTGTCAGACGAGACCGGCGGTCTCGCCACTGCCAGGCGCGAAAACCTATAAATAGGGGTCCTCCCCCCCTCATTTCCACACACCTCAAGCATTAGCTCTGCCTTCTCTCTAAAAACTTCTCTCTAGAATCCCTCCGACGCATTTCCGGAGTTTCTGAGTGTCTTTGAGAGCATTTTTTTGGCGTCCAGAAGAGTTTCCAGCGTCTTGTAGAGGGAAGGGCTGCCAAAAAGCACCCATTTATTTTAAAGAAATATAAAACAAAGCTTGCTTCGGAGGTTTAATTTCTCCCTCTCTACTTTTACTGCTTTAATTTAAATTATGCAATAGATTAGGGCCATGTATTCATCACTTTAAAATTCCGCATAATAAAAAGGGCAAAAGTATATTTTCCGGTTTATTTATTAACAATAAAAGCTGGCCTATCATAGGGAACCCGAAAGGGGCGTCGTAAAGGGACTAATACTCCCTTTACACGTAACTAACTCCCTTACCCAACTCTGGTTCTAATGACCAAAGTTGGTTTTCGAAAACCAACGCCTTTTAAAAACCCTTTTCCGATGTTTCCGGTAAAAACATCGGTGGCGACTCCATAGAACCCAAAATAAATAAGTCCTTGGGTTAGCCCGGTTATCGGACAACCCAAGGACACCTTTCGAAAACCTCGCCCCTAGGTTAGCCCGGTTATCGGACAACCTAAAGGCGTTCTAACCACCCATAAAAAACGCGAAAATAAAAAAGGTCGAAAAACCATCGCATCGCTCCGACCGCCATCTTTTTGATGGCGGCGACAGCAGGGACACATAAGGAGTGAATGTCTAGAAAAAACCAAGAATCAGAACAAGAAAGAGTTAAAGTACAAAGGGAAAAAGGCTTACATATCTTGGCAAGACAATGATTCATCCTCCAGTTCTGCATCTGAAGATGAAGAAGTGAATCTATGCTTAATGGCTGGGTATGAATCCTCTTCATCGCATGTAAGTTCAACCCCCACAGAAAATGAAATGAATTACAACACATTACTAAATGCTTTCAATGAAATGCATAGTGAAGCCAGGAATTTATCTCATACAAATAATCGGTTAAAAGGACTAAATAACTGGTTAGAAAATAGGGTTAAAGTTCTGGAAAAAGAATTATTAGAAAGCAAAACAGATATGGAACATCTTGAAATAATCTATTCATCTGCTGATAATGCTACAACTAACAATAATTGTGAAAAGTGTATCTTTCTACAGAATAAGGTTGAAAACTTGATTAAAACTCTGTCTAAATTTACTCAAGGTAAAGAAAATTTAGATACACTTCTTGGGTCCCAAAAATGTGTTTTTAATCATACTGGAATTGGGTACAAACCTAAGGTTGGGGTGAAAACTAAAAAGTAATTGAACTTCTTTTCTTTTAGAAAAGCAACAACATCCCCTTTCTCATCTTGTCATTACTGCATGAAAAAAGGGCATACTGTAAAATTCTGTCATGATAGAAAATATTTTGTGCCACAAGGTAAAATGAGATGGGTTCCAAAACATGTTAAACAGACAATTTGACTCCTAAGGACCCAAAATATTTAAGGGTACCAAATACTTGATACTTGATCTTTCAGGAACAGCAACAAGAATCCCTTTGGTACCTGGACAGCGGATGCTCAAGGCATATGACAGGTGATATTTCAAAATTCCAGAAACTGAGATTGAAGAATGGAGGTCACGTGACATATGGAGACAACAACAAGGGAAGAATCTTAGGTTCTGGAGATATAGGAGATGGTGAAACCGTGACCATTCACAATGTTCTTCTTGTTGAAGGTCTTAAGCACAACTTAATCAGTATAAGTCAATTATGTGATCTAGGTCACAAGGTTATCTTCAAACCGGAAATTTGCCTAATTTGTGAGCCAAAATCGACACGGTAATGTTGGTAGGTAAGAGGTTGAATAACATTTACATGTTAGATATCAAGCATTCTATCTCATCTCAAAGTTGTCTTCTTACTAAAGAAGAAGAATCTTGGTTATGGCATAGAAGGCTTCCACATATTCATCTTAATCATCTTGACAAACTGATTTCTAAAGATTTAGTCTCTGGGCTACCTAAGCTTCAAATTCTGAAAGACAAAATCTGTGAAGCTTGTCTAAAAGGTAAACAAACTAGAAAATCCTTTTCAAACAAAAACATTGTTTCTACTTCTAGACCTTTGGAACTCGCTTCACATGGATTTGGTTGGTCCTTCAAGAAAAAAAGTCTAGGTGGTAATCTCTATATCATGGTAATTGTTGATGATTTTTCCAGATTTACTTGGACTATCTTTCTAAAAGCCAAATCTGATTCTTACAAATCTTTTAAAAAGCTGCCAAGGTCTTACATAATGAGAAAGGTTATTTCATTACTTCTATTCAAAGTGACAATGGTGGAGAATTTGTAAATGAAAAGTTTGAATCATTCTGTGAAAAGTATGGCATAAAACACAATTTTTCTCGCTCCAAGAACTCCTCAACAGAATGGTGTTGTGGAAAGAAAGAACAGATCCATTGTGGAACTTGCTAGAACAATGCTTTGTGAAAATTTTTTACCTAAATACTTTTGGGCAGATGTCTGTAAACACTCGCTTGTCATGTTTTGAATAGAGTTTTGATTAGACCCATGCTTAAGAAAACCCCATATGAACTTTACAAAGGAAGAAAACCCAACATAAACTATTTCAGGGTTTTTGGATGTACATGTTTTGTTTTAAACAATGGGAAAGAAAATATTGGCAAGTTTGATGAAAAATTTGATAAAGGAATCTTTCTTGGCTATTCTTCTAACGGTCATGCATATAGAGTCTATAATTTAAGACTAAAATCTGTTGAAGAATCAGTACATGTTGTTTTTAATGAGTCTCCTCGAGTGTTGCAGAATAAAACAACAGGTACTGCAGATGATGAAGATTTAACTAATAATTCTTATCAGTTAAAACATTCCAATGGTTCAGATCAGCATACTGTCGAAGAAGGTGATCAATCAATTGATCCTGCAAAAGCTTATCCACCAGAGAGAATTGCTGAAGAACAAAAAGAAGATATCTTGAATGAGCTTCCTAAAGAATGGATTGTCCCAAGAGATTTTTCTCTAGACAATGTCATTGGGAAAATCAATAAGGGAGTATCCACTAGACATTCTCTTAATCAATTCTGCAATCATATGGCATTCATTTCACAAATTGAACCTAAAATTGTTAAGGATGCATTAAATGATGAATACTGGGTTAGTGCCATGCATGATGAGCTTAATCAGTTTGAAAGAAATAATGAGTGGGAATTAGTTCCTAAATCCAAAGATATCAATGTAATAGGTACTAAGTGGGTATTCAAAAACAAACTAGATGAACACGGCATTATCACTAGAAATAAAGCTAGGTTGGTAGCCAAAGGATATAATCAACAGGAAGGAATTGATTTTGATGAAACCTTTGCACCTGTAGCTAGACTTGAAGCTGTAAGACTCTTATTAGCTTATGCTTGTATTAGTGGTTGCAGATTACTTCAGATGGATGTCAAGAGTGCCTTTCTAAATGGACTCATCAATGAAGAAGTTTATGTTTCTTTGGCCCCTGGGTTTGAAAATCACAAACATCCTGACCATGTCTACAAATTGAAAAAGGCTCTTTATGGTTTAAAGCAAGCTCCTAGACAATGGTATGAGAGGCTAAGTAACTTCTTGATTGATCAAGGATACAAACAAGGTGAAGTTGATAAAACCCTATTCATTAAGAAATCTGGAACTGACATTATTCTGGTACAGGTTTATGTTGATGATATCATTTTCGGTTCTACTAATAATGCCTTGTGTAATAAGTTTGTTAAGGAAATGCAAAGTGAATTTGAGATGTCTATGATGGGAGAATTAAATTTCTTCCTTGGTCTTCAGGTTAAGCAATTAAGAAATGGCATTTTCCTAAATCAATCCAAATACTGTAATGAGTTGTTGAAGAGATTTGATATGCATAATTGCAAAGAATCCTCTACACCCATGTCTACTAACTCATTGTCTAGATTTAGATGAAAAAGGGAAATCGTCGATCAAACTAAATATAAAGGTTTGATTGGTTCTCTCGTTATATCTGATCGCTAGTAGGCCTGACATTATGTTCGAGTGTGTGCCTTTGTGCTAGATTTCAGGAAAATCCAAAGGAATCTCACTTTACCGCTGCTAAAAGGATTCTCAAGTACCTTAAAGGAACCATTAATGTCGGACTATGGTATCTTGAGGGTGCATCTCTTAAACTTGTTGGATTTTCTCGATTCGACTTTGCAGGATGTAGATTGGACAGGAAAAGTACCTCTGGTACATGTCATTTATCGGGAAGCGATCTCATATCTTGGCACAGCAAAAAGCAAGCATGTGTTGCTCTTTCAACTGCAGAAGCTGAATACATTGCAGCTGGGAGTTGTTGTGCTCAGAGTATCTATCTTAAGCAACAATTGAAAAATTATGGAGTGGTTCTCGACACAGTACCTCTGGTTTGTGATAATACTAGTGCAATTAATCTAACTAAGAATCCTATTCAACACTCTAGAACTAAGCATATTGAAATTAGACATCACTTTATTAGAGAACATGTATCTAGGGGTGATTGTGAAATTTTATTCATTGAAATTGAGAAACAGTTAGCTGACTTATTCACCAAACCACTTCCTAGAGATAGACTTAATATGCTTAGAACTGAATTAGGAATTCTGGATATATCTAGTATTGAATAATTGATTCTTTATTGTGATTATGTGCTTTTTAACAAGTTGATAACAAGCTCAATCGATTAAAATTATCTGAAAATTTTGAAATTATTTGTTTTAATCGATTCAAATTTTGAAATAATCTGTTGATTTCCTGATTCTCAATCTTTGTTCATGATATATTACCAATTTAATCGATTAAATAAGCTTTTAATCGATTTATTTCAATAACTTTGTAGCTCTGTATGTTTCTCTTTTAAATCAATCGATTAAATCTTCGATTCAATCGATTTAATTCATTTTTGTATGCTCTGCATGTTTTTCTTTTATAAATCAATCGATTAAATCTTCGATTAAATCGATTTATTTTACTTCTGATGATCTGCATCTATATCAGAAATTGAAAAATCAATTGATTTTATGAAAAATCAATTGGTTAAATTTTTCTAGGGCTAGTAGTGTATGCATTGCCTCTAATCAATTACTGCAGATTGTGCTGAGTGTTGTTTCAACTGGAAACAACTTCTGCTACTCTCTTAAATGTCATAGTTATCCAATAAAAGCTGAATGACTGTGATTGGATATTAGATGTGAGGGTAATTAAGTAGCACAGTAACAATTCTCTCTCTCTACTTTTCACCATCTCTGCGCATGAAGCAGAACAACAGTAAATCTCTAAAGACAAAAATTGTCTATTCAAAGAAGATGAAGGGACCAGGTTTTCTTGTTCCATTTTAACATACTATAGTCATTCGAAAAGCTTGTACTCTCTCTTTTAAAACATTCTCTCTTCTCTGTTTTTCTGTTTCATCTCACAAAAACAACATGTTCAAGCGCACCAAATCCGGGAGAAAGAAGTTCAGCAAAGGAGAATCCTCTGCTGCTGGTCAAGAAATATCAGGAGGAGGGCGCATTGAATCCTGGTTCAATGGACTTGTTTATTCACGAAATGAGCAGGAAGCAAATCAATATACCCAAAGTTCTGAAACTCTCGTGGTTGGATGCTGAAGGGTTCAGAGGTGTTCGGAAACTGCTGTAACACCAGAAACTTCAGAAGTTCCTTGAGCTCAATGGTAGGATTTATCCTGACCTTATTAAAGTTTTCTTCACTAATCTGACATTTGAAGGATCTACACTAAGAACTCAAGTCAAAGGAGTGGAAATAGAAATTACTCCCACTGTCTGGAAAGAGGTTGTTGGACTCAAGGATGAAGGAGTAAAAGTCACCAAAGGGTATACCTCTGATGTGGAAGAATTCAACAAAGTTCAGTACTTTCGCTCTTGTTTGCAAAATAAGCATGAATCTGTGAGTTCCTTCAACACTGGAAAGTTGAAGCTTGAAGAAAGAATCCTTGCATTCATAGTGGCCTGGCAGCTTACTCCCAAGTGGAGCAATCATGCAGTACTAAATGAAGGGGATTTGGTACTGATGTATTGTGTTCACCACAAAATAAGAGTAAACTGGGTTTTTGTCATTAAGGACCATATGATCAAAGCAAAAAGGCTAAGTGATTTTAGGTATCCTTATGCAATATTGATTTCTAAATTTTTAACTCATTTTGGTGTTGATTTGGAAGGAGAATTGGCTGAAACTGTTCGCCCCACAAATGAGGTTAATAACTCTGTCCTTCATAAAATGGGATTCATCAAAATTGATGGTGAGTGGATTTCAAAAGAAGAAGCAGGGAGAGAAGAAGAAGTCGAAGAAGAAGAACAAGGGGAAGAAGATGAAGATACTGGTATCCCGAGTGCTGCTGCAGCAAGACCAACAGACCCTATGGAAGATGTCATGGAAGAGCAGTCTCCATTGGAAGTAATTCCTTATACTCCACAACCTGACCGTGGCACGCCTCTCTCACAGTTTGAAAGGACTATGCTGCATCAGATGAATGAGTTACAAACAAATCAAAGGAGGCACATGGAGATGACATTTGCTCTGCAAGCTCGCCAGCATTGTCGCCGCCGTCCGTTCTGACGTCCAGGGACATCTCGAACGTTAATGCGAGCGGTCACGAAAAGATGGTTGAGACTCGCGTTTTTTGTTAAAAATATGTTCATTGCTTCCGAGGCGCTTAACACTGAACTATCCTCTAATAGAAGCAAGGTTTTCGAAAAGGGTTCTTTTGGAGTCGCCACCAATGTTTTGACCATGAACATTGGAAAAGGAGAAAAAGGCATTGATTTTAATAAACACCAAACTTGGCCATTATAACCAGAGTCGGGTAAGGGAGTTAGTTACGTGTGGGGAAGGTACTAGCACCCCACAACGCCCCTTTCGGGTTCCCTATGACGGATTAATTCATTTAAGTAAAGATTACGAGAAATTATGCTATTACCCTCTTTTATTCATACAATATTTAAATATGGCTATCTACATCATTTTATCTACATTGCATACAAAAAGTAATAAATAAAGCAGTAAAAGAGAAGAGAATTGAGAAGAACCTCCGAAGCAAGCTTTATATTATAAGTCTTTTACACAGAGGATGCTTTGCGGCAATCCTTCGCTCTACAATGACTCTCCTCTCGAAAATAATATCGACTCGACTAAACTTTTACTGAAGAATCGAATGCCGGAATACAAATTCCTTAACTGATTGTTACCTATTAAAGGCAATCAGAAAGATCATTCGAAGGAGGGAGAGAAGAAGACAAGTCTTGGAGTTGTCTGGGGTGTCTGAGGTGTGGAAAATGAGCAAATGAGCCTCCTATTTATAGTTTTCGCTGCCTGGCACACTTGGGACGCGCGTCTGGGTTGGGACGGCCGTCCCAACTGCATGTTTTACAAAGGCTGGGACGCCCTAGGACTTGGGACGGCCATCCCACATGTGGGACGCGCGTCTCACTTGTCCCAGGATAGTTGGGACGGCCGTCCCAACTCTAGGACGGTGGTCTCGACCTGTTTTGTCCAGTTTTTGTGTTCTGGGACCCCGGGAAGCTTTCCTTGCTATTTTTGGACATTGTTTGATGTCGATAAACGCCCGTTGAAGCTTTATCTTTATATAGGAAGTCTTCTTGGCCTTTATTGAGATGTCAGGCGAGCTTTGTCTTTGTTTATAGGAGGTTTCTTTGGCCTTTGTTGAGGAATTGGATGAACTCCGTGTGATTGTAGGAGGTCCTCTTGGTGTTTATTGATAAGCTGGGCGATCTTTATCTTCGTGTGAAGTTTCCCTAGCTTTTATTGAGAGGCCGGGCAAAATTAGGGGTCTACAAGCATCGACTGTATGAAGACTCCATTGCCAGATTTCAACACATTGATAATCAACTGGAGGATATCTTCAACAGAATTGGTGATCTTCAATTCAATCAGGGTCCCTGGGATGGTGATGAGTGAAGTCTCGCTTTTACATGTTTTTTATATCTCTTTTTCTTGTTTTTGTTTTGGGTACCTACGTGGTATTGTTGGACTGTAACTAAACACTTTTTGATGAAGTCAAATAGGGGGAGAAGTATTTGCTTATAACTGACACTACACACACACTACAAAATCATATATGTCTCTATTCTGTTATTATTTGTGCAGGTGCAGTGGTTATTTGTCTGTCTCCATCAAATAGGGGGAGATTGAAGCACTTGTTGGATTTGATGAAGACATATAGAGTTTATAGAGTTTAGTTTGTGGGTGTGTAGGTGAATAGGTTATAGGTTTAGAATTTAATCTCTTGATAAGTTCAATAGATCTTGTGATAAGCACCTTGAAATGATGCATCTCATTAAACTTATTTTTCTGCATGAAAAACCAACCTTTAAGCATTAAAAGAACAAACTGAGTTTCTTAAATCTGTTAAAAAGGATTTCAATCTGTTAAAATCACTTAACATAGGAAGTATTCATATAGTCGAAATTTTAATTGATTGAATCGCAGAATCAACAGGTTAAAATGTTCTTAATGATTTTTTCAATTAAAGGTTGTGCATTTTCAATTTGTTGAAAATAAGATCAATCTGTTGAAACAGAGAGATGTTATTTTTCAATTTGGAGTATCTCAGAATTTCAATCTGTTGAAATATTTTTTAATCTGTTGAAACAGAGAGCTATCATTTTTTCTAAACTGTTTCAATCCATTGAAAACTCGAATCAATCGATTAAATGAAGTTTTAAATAAAATCAATCGATTGAAACGTCGTTTTAATCGATTGAAAAGAATTCTGATCGATCACAATTTGATTCTAATCGATCATAACTGGTTCTGATCGGTCATAGAGCTATTCTGATCGATCATAACTGATTCTGACCTGTTATATTATTATTCTGATCGATCAGTTAAACAGGTTCTCTATTTTATTCTATAAATACAGTTTTGATTTGTCTATTGAAACATACAATTTGTGAAAACATTTGAGAGCAATCTTAGAGCTATCATATCCGTGACTTTCTCTGTGCATTAAAAAATTGTTCATATCATAAGGTGCTTTGATCAAGATTTTTGTTCATCAAAGAGAGAAAGTTCTGAGTTAGAATTGCTTCTGGACTTCTATATTGTTAAAGCTACAGTCCAGGTTTATTCTTTTCATATTCTTGTATAAAGTGTGATTGTGTAGATTGGGTGTTGAATCTGCACTGGTTACAGTAACTGGATTTGGTTACTGGGTGGTTATTCAAGAGTCTATCTTGTGGGTTTGTGAGATAGTTCTTGGGGTAGATTGGTGTATATCTACTGGTTGTAATTTTCACTTGGAATTAGTGGAACTTGGTAGATTTGTCAAGAACTGGATGTAGCTCTGGGAAAAGAGTGAACCAGTATAAACTTTTGTGTTGAATTTCTGCTTTCATCTCTTTTATTTCTTGTCTATATTCTTGCTATGTTTAAAACCAAATCTACCTAATAGAAGAATTGAATAAAGATAAATCATTCTTCCAAAGAAAGTGTGTTTTGCGAAAAAGTTTTCTAAAGTTCAATTCACCCCCCTCTTGAACTCAACCATTAATTCTTACAAGTAAATTAGAAAAAAAAAAGAGAGAATGATATTAGATAATGTTACGCAACACAATTATATCCCCGACAATGACACCATTTATTCACAGAATTTTGGTCGCACAAAATACTTATAAAAAATACTAAACAAGTTACTAAATTAATGCAGTATAACTAAACTCGTGTTGAATCTCACAAGGACATAATTAGAAGAACGTACTTATTACTGCATATCATTATCTCTAAAATAGTAAATAGGGTATGAATAAAAGAGTGAAAAAGAAATAAATTTATGCAGAATAATAAAAATTTAAAATCAAATTGCTATAGAATATTAATGACAATTAAAATCAAATGGAAGTAGAATTTAAATAACTGAAAATTATAAAATCAAAATAAAGTGTTTTTAATTAAAAATGCAAGAATTAAGAATTGCATTAAAATAAAATAGTGCAGTAATTTATTTGAAACTTTTGTAAACAATAACTCTAAAACTAAATCGAGAATTGGAATTAGAAAAGAGATGAATTGAAAATAAAAATTAAGCAGTACTGAAATACAAATTCTAAACAATTAAATAGCAGAAATTAAAATGAGTATTGAATAAATAAAGTAAATAGAATAACATAAATAGGAAAATTCAATAAAAATTGCAAATTAAATAAAAGAGAACAGACCAGAAGTACAGTAGCAGTAGATGAACTTGCCTAACTAAAAACTAAACTAAGAACTGAGAATATGAAAATAAAATGGGGACGAGACAAAACAACAACTCTCACCCCAGATTAGGAGATTGTGATTGTATTTTGTTGTAAGACCTCTATTTATAGGGGTTTGAACAAGAGAAATTAAGACTAAAATTAATTACAATAAAATCAAATATTTCTCAAATAACTAATTACAAAATTGGATTGTTGTGAAGAGAAATTTCCGAGACTGATTTGGAGAAAATAATATGCTTCTTTCCTATTTTGAGTGATCTTGTACTGATTTGCATTTAATTCCTAATCCATAATTCAGCTAAATTGGATATCTGCACCAGTTAATTTGCTTAATTTAAAATTTCTATTTATAAACGTTCTGCAAGTAGGTTGCACAAGCACAAAATTGGGTTTCTAAGAAGAATGAAGCTGGACAACATCAATTTGTACATTTCTTTCCATAAATTTGGTCCATCTCAAATTACCTCTCCTACAAAAGAAGAAAAAAAATATGCAATGTGGATGTATGCATGTATATTGTTTATTATGTTTAAACTATGTAAAATGTAACAAATTAAGAAAATTGAATTATGCTATGTTTTTAATGAAAACATATTAAATGCATGGTTTATAAATAAAATAGTTAGCTTAGAAAATACTCTTAGATAAAGAAATAAAAAGTAAAATAACATACATCATCCATCTTACAAGTCTTCTTTGTTGCCAACATTTTTTTTTTCACTTTTAAAGTTTTCTCCGTAATCACATCCGCCCACCCCACCTTTTATTTTTTTTCTAATACCTCTGGTATCATCAACAATGATTCTATTTTTAATTTTTTTCTTTTATTTGTATATACATTTATGTTATCATTTTAAATATTTTTGACTCTATAATATAATTTGTTGTATCATTTGTAATCATTTTATCTACAATAAAGGATTCTCGCAATTGTTACGTGAACTTACATAGACAATAAACTATTATTGCATCTGTATAATTTGATATCTTTGCATGTGGGTGCTGATCTACATTATCTATCTCTTCACATATATATAAACATTGTTATTAATTATTATATTATTTAAACTAAAACTGAATTATAAAGTGGATAATTAATCTTAAATTGTTTAATGATCATTGGTTCGAGAATTTATATTTCTATCAACTAAACCACCTTAGTTTAACTTTGAAAATAATGTGTAAATAGGTTTTGTTAATATATACATTCAAATTGATATTTAAAATCAAGTTAATATATTTTTAAAATTGAATTTTTAATTTGTCTACCACAACTTCCTTGTTGGATTGGATTACATGTTTTTATCCGAATGTCTAAAATTTAAGATTAAATTTGTTCTAATTTTTTTTCATTGTGTAATTTGCTTTGTATCTTCTTGCATTAAGATTGTTGTAAAAGCTGACAAAGACATTAATTCCTGAGGCGTGTATAAACACTGCCCTTAAGGACTTATCCGCAGTGTATTGCGCAAGTCCCCCAGGATACAACAGAAACTTCTCGGAATATCTGAGAATCTCAGAAAATAGCAAGAAGCTCTCAAAAGAGTAAATTAACCCAGGATAATAGAAAGAAGATCAGAGAAGATGAGAGAGGTGTCCCTTGAAGAGTGTGAAGTGGTCTCTATTTATAGGAGAAATTTTGTAGCAGTTATGGGAAGACTTGGTAGTGGGTCTGTAACGATCTTTGAAACAGTCTTCTACAATGTGTGAGAACACGTTCTCTGAAACGATCTTCTACAACGTTCTCTAAAACAGTCTTCTGCAACGTGTGTGAGAACACGTTCTCTGAAATAGTCTTCTGCAACGTGTGGGAACATGTTATCTGAAATAGTCTTCTGCAACGTTCTCTGAAATAGTCTTCAGCAATGTTCTCTGAAACAGTCTTCTGCAACGTGTGAGAACACGTTCTTTGTTGTGCAATACCCCTTAATTTACAACAATCCCCCACATATTGCAAAACAAAAGAAGGAGATAAAAGATTAAAAGAAGAAAATCCTGGGTCTCATATAAGATGTAATGCATCAGAGCTGGTATAGCAAACTATATGAACCAGTCTTAGACTAAAAAACTTAACACATAGTGTAGTTGGTGTAGCAAGCTATATGAACCAAAACACTTAATGTGTGTTAGCGGTTTTAATAATCACACACCCCCACAATTCTTGTTGTTATCGTTGTGTTGCGCATATTAGGCCATGCGCGTGCCCGGTATTCATGAGTGTTCTAGAAAACTTGCAAATATCTCATACAAGCGGCCCCACTCGACACTCATATAGGTGACTTCATCAAGTGTATGCTGTAAATCATACACCACCCTTAAGGGATATGAAATCGTTAAAAACTTTGTTTAGAATAAAATTCATACACCACATAGAATTTTAATTACAAAGTTTAACCTCTCAATGATGCAGTATCTAGCACTTTCACATATACACCATAGGAATGAACATAATTGATTTTAATCAATTTTAGTGCTAGCAGAACTAACAAGTGACTTGTTTTTACCCATACGAACCTTATTCATGGGATCTCCAATCACAAAGGTTGGGTTACCATCACCTGTTTATTTTCAAGTTCCTTAAGTCTCATTCCCCTCCATGTTTCTAAAATCATATTTCTCGCTAAGGGTTTTGTCAGAGGATCTGCTAGATTTCGTTCTGACTTCACATAGTCAATGGAAATTGTTCCATTCTTTAATTGCTGCTTCACTAAATTATGTCTCAACTGTACATGTCTATTTTTTCCATTGTAGCTCTTATTTTTTGCTATAGCTATTGCCGATTGACAATCACAATGTATTGATACAGACAGGATCGGTTTCATTCCTAATGGAATATTTACTAAGAAGTTTTTCAACCATTCAGCTTCACTACCAGCCATTTCGAGAGCAACAAATTCATATTCCATTGTTGATCTTTCAATAATTGTTTGCCTGGCTGATTTCCATGCAATCACACCACCCCTGAGTGTGAATACATAGCCACTAGTGGATTTTGTCTCATCTGAATCAGAGATCCAGTTAGCATCACTTTACCCTTCTAGTACAACGGGAAATCCACTATATTCAATGACATAATCCATTGAACCTCTTAAGTATCTCATAAGTCTTGTAAGTGCATTCTAATGTTCTTGATTAGGACATTGAGTGTACCTAATAAGTCTACATATTGCATAAGCAATGCTAGGTCTAGAAAAGCTCATTAAATGTAATAAGCTCCCAATTACCTGGGCATACTGAGGTTGAGAGATTGAGTCTCCTCTATTTTTCTTTAACTTAGAGTTAGCATCATAAGGGGTATTCACTGATTTGACATTATAACACCCAAATTTCCTAAGAAGTTTCTCAATATATTGTTCTTGGGATAGAAAAAATACTATCGCCCTTCCTTATAATTTTAACTCCCAAAATCACATTGGCTTCACCCATATCTTTCATTTCAAATATAGATCCCAGAAACAACTTAGTTCTGGCATGTACCAATGTCAATGCATGTACCAAATATTAGCATGTCATCTACATATAAACATATAATGGCACATTCACCAGTCTCAAATTTAGAGTACACACATTTATCAGCATCATTAGTTGAAAAGCCATTACAAAGTAGAACACTATCAAGTTTTTCATGCCATTGTTTTGGTGCTAGTTTTAATCCATTCAAGCATTTTAAAAGTTTGCACTGTCGCCGCCGTCAAAACAAGGCGGTCGGAGAGACGCGATGGTTTCGACTTTCCATTTTTCGCGTTTTTATTGGTGTGGTTACAACGCCTATAGGTCGTTCGATAACCGGGCTAAACCTAAAGGTGAGGTTTTCGAAAAGGTGTCCTTGGGTTGTCCGATAACCGGACTAACCCAAGGACTAGTTTTGAAGGGTTCTGTGGAGTCGCCACCGATGTTTTTACCGGAAACATCAGAAAAGGGTTTAAAAAGGCGTTGGTTTTCGAAAAACCAACTTTGGTCGTTAGAACCAGAGTTGGGTAAGGGAGTTAGTTACGTGTAAAGGAAGTGTTAGTTCCTTTACGCCGCCCCTTTCAGGTTCCCTATGATAGGCCAACTATTTAAATGATTAAACCGGAAAAATACGCTTTTACCCTTTTATTTGCGGAATTTAAACTATGACTACATGGTTCTAATGTCTATTGCGTAATTTAAAAATAAAGCGGTAAAAGATAGAGGGAGAAAGTAAAAACCTCCGGAGCAAGCTTTCTATTAATTCTTTCTGAAAATAGGGTGCTTTGCGGTAGCCCTTCACTCTACACAGCGTCGGAAACCTCTCGAAACGCTAAAAAAAACTCTTAGAAACGCTCAGAAACTCCGGAAATGCTTCGGAGGGATTCTAGAGAGAGAATCTAGTGATGTGACTAGAGAGAGAGTGAGAGAACTGTGTGGAATGAGGGGAATGGAGCCCCCTATTTATAGGGATTCACGCCTGTCAGGTCAAGACGGCCGTCTCGCCAAACGAGATGGCCGTCTCGCCACTTGCGCGAAGTGAGACGGCCGTCTCGAATCCGAGACGGCGGTCTCGACCCTAAAAGGCGAAAATCCTTATTTTAATGCCAAAAATCCCTCCTATCCTAGTATGGGGCCTAATAGTCTCTCCTAGTGGCTGCTTAGGCTTCATCCATCTTCAAAAAGGAGGTCTTCTGGTCTTTATTATGAGGCGGGGCAAGATTTGGGGTCAACATGCACACTTTGTTCTCTTGACCTGCAACAACACACCCTTCTGGTTGAGTCATATAAATTTCCTCCTCTAATTCACCATTCAAAAAGGCGGTCTTAACATCCATTTGGTGTATAACTAGCTTATGGATAGCTTCTAGAGCTAACAAAACTCAAATAGAGGAAATCCTAGTCACAGGGGCAAAGGTGTCAAAATAATCAATGTTGGATTTTTGAGTAAAACCCTTTGCTACTAATCTTGCCTTATATTTATCTATGGATCCATCAGGATGATACTTTTACTTAAAGATCCACTTACAACCAATAGGTTTTGTTCCTTTAGGCAAATCTACCAAAGTCCAAGTATTATTTTTCTTAATTGAATCAATTTCAGTCTTAATGACTTTATCCCAATGTATTGCTTCAGAAGTACTAGTAGCCTCTAAAAATTCATTGGATCATTTTCAACTAGATAAGTGTAGAAATCATGTCCAAAGGAGGTTTCCTTCCTCTTTCTTTTACTTCTCCTCAAATCCTCATATATTTTATCACTATTAATATCTATAGATTGTTTAGGTGTCTCACTAACCTTTAGAGAAAAAATATGTTCAAAGAACTCAACATTTTTTGTCTCCACTATAGTATAATGCTCAATTATATCACTTTTGAGGAAAAAAAACCTATAGGCAGCACTATGTTCTGCATAGCCTAAGAATATACAATCAGAAGTTTTAGAACCTATTTTCCTTAACATTACCTTAGCTAGGCACCCCCACACTCTTAGATATTTAAGATTAGGTTCATAACCTCTCCATAACTCATAGGGAGTTTTACCAGTTTTCTTAAAAAACACATTGTAAGTATATCTTCTCTGAGAGGTTATTTGGTGCACTAGAGTTGTTTGATTAAGTATACTTTGGTGTATGTAGAGTAGTTATCTATAAATGTCACAGATCATATGAATCAATAATATAAGCAGAAGAACAAAATTTATTAACAACCTCAGAGATGTTAAGTACAAAAAAAAACCTTGATCACAATATCCCTTCCCTACAAACACATTATTTTTTGTCATAACAATCTTATCATATTCAAATAACACTTTAAATCCAACTTTTCCTAACAGTGCTACAAATATTAAATTAGCTCTGATTAATGGCACATGTAGCACATCATTCAAGTTTAGAGTCTTTCTAGATGTGAGTTTTAGAAGAACTTTTTCTTTTCCTAAGACAGGAGTTGTCCTAGAATCACTAAGATAAATATGTTCTTCTCCATCCTCACACTAGTGTAGTAGGTAAAAACACTTCTGTTTGCACAAATGTGCCTGGTAGCACCAGAGTCTACCACTCATTTGCTCACATTTGTCACAAGGTTTATTTGGGAAATGACCGCAATAATTGTATCTTCTCCTTTGGCTAAATTTGTCTTAGGAGGATTTTCGTTTCTCATTCCACGTCTACATTAGGTGCATGATGACCTTACTTTCCACAAAAAATAATTTTCTTTCTTGAATGTAAAGTGGGGTTAGATCCACTGGTTTCATACCGTCTCAACCTTTTTTATACGTATGTACAAAATAATATGGAGACAAAATAATATTCTACTTATATGTATATACAAAATAATATGTGGACAAAATAATATTCTACTTATACGTATGTACACATTAATATGCAGACAAAATAATATCCAACACGTATGTAGGAAATAATATGTAGATCTAAGTCATGCACACGTAAGTATTAATTGTTCACTACCAAAACAAATCTCTCACAACATATAATACTCATGCATAATTCATATACTCATGAAGCATAATTCATTTTTCCTGTTTCATTGGTGTAATAAATATGAAAAAAGAACATGTGTTTGACACGTGTGCTCTATGGACAAGCTGCATTATGATAACATTTGATCTAAAAGTTTACCTTTCTTTCATCATATTTATAACATGCAGTAATCAATTTCATATATACTTTAACCCAATCACGTAATTTGATTTTTCAATTAAAATCAATTACAGGGTCATTCACATTTCAATAAGAGTTACAGTGTCATTCACACAGGGGCTATGACATTAATTTCAATTTGAAATTGAAATTGATTGCAGCTTAAAACATAGATTAGGATTTATTCCTTTATTTAATTTTGGGAAAAACATAATATAAAAATTATCATAAGAGAAAAAGCATAAATCTAATAAGTATGGCTCTGATACCACATGTATTTTAATTTGTAGTTTTTATACGTTACTAATTCTATAAAACTACTCTTCAGGTTTATATTCTTATTCTCACATGATAACATACATGAATCATATAATAACATACATGAATCATAATAAGAAGACTAACCTTGATCCATGAACACTTCATAATTCTCTTACTTTCATTATCCAATATTGTAAAATTGTTGAAGGAAGTTGTTGATATTCGTACTGTCAACTTTAAGTCCTTAAGATTGTTGTAAAAGCTAACAGAGACACGAACAAACTTTATTATTGAAGCGTGTATAAACACTGACCTTAAGGACTTATCCGCGGTGTATTGCGCAAGTCCTCCAGGATACAACAGGAACTTCTCGGAATATCCGAGAATCTTAGAAACTAGCAAGAAACTCTCAAAAGAGTAAATTAACCCAGGATAACAGAAAGAAGATCTATTGAATTATTGGCAAGTGTACCAAAATTATCAATCGCAGTATAGTATTTCGATTAAATAAAAGTCGATCCCACGAGGAACAGTTTCAATGGAAATTCCCAATTATGCTTACTAAGTGGATTAAAACAGATTGGGTTTTGCAATAAGAGTTGAATTGAAATTAAATGACAAAGAACTGTAAATTGTTGAGAAAATATCAATTAAAGGTACTTAGGATTAGCTTCCTTCATTATCCCTCTTTTGTAATGGCTATGTCAATTAAGAATGTCAATTAACCTAACAATGTTGATGCCACCTACTCAAATCATCTATGTTGATTCCTCACACATGAAATTCATAAGAAAACCTAATAAATGTTGATTCCTCATACAATTAAGAGATTTTCCAGTATTAGGTTTAAGGTGTTAAGCAATTGATACATTCATTCCATTCCTAACAATTAATGTAACAAATATTCTTACCGTGATCTAGGATTCAAGATGTATTTTCTAATCATACCCCAAACATCAAGAATAAATCATTCCAAAGAACAAAGGACAAGAATAACAACATCAAAACATAGATTAATATCTCAAAATATCACCATGATACAAAAGAGTTCAAAGGAAGTGCACCCAATCCCAAGAGAATGAAGTTAGCCACTCATGTTGGCCATTACAATGCTCCAAATATGGAAGAAGTGAAGAATTGATGAAGATAGGACAAAACCCTAGCAGTAGTCACACCTGTTCTCGTTCAAAACCGCTTGCTTTTCTCAAAACACATCTTCTCTTTTTATAGGAAAAATTGGGCTTTTGGGCTTCGTGTCTTTCGCTCAAGCGAAAGTTGCCTATTTTCATTCAAGCGACAAAACGCTCGCTTGAGCGAGTGAACTCTAGAGAAGAATAACTAACATTCGCTCAAGCAAATTTTCTTGCGCTTGAGCAACTGACTTCCAGAGAAGAATAACTGATATTTGCTCAGGCGAGAGTCCATCCCGCTCGAGCGACTTCCATGCTGAAAATCTTCTTCCTTCTTCTAGTTTTACTCCAATTATGCTGACAATTATGCTCCTTACTCTTGTATAACCTAGAATCTTGCTTATCCCAAGCAAAGTAATTTCTCCAAAACAAAACCATCGCCTATTATCACTTTCTCTTCCAGAACCACAACATAAAATTTTTTCAGATGTGATGATCACAACTCCAAATGAAAATAGAACACATAAGCATTCAAGTTACAGAAACTAACAAAGAATAATTAGTCCTCAACTATCCTCAGAGAAGCATGATCTCTCAAATAGAGTTATATATAATCATCTGTAATTCTCATAGGTAAGTGTTTATCTCATTCAATTACTTCATTTAGACAATCCAATATTGATAATCATCTTCAAGCAATCAAAATTTGTTAAGCAAGACTTAAATCAAAAGGTCTTTTGAGGCTTGTAATGGGGCTGGGCTAAGAAAGAATCATTGGTTTTTCTAGGATATACAAAAGTATTTGAGAAATTCAACTCATATGAATGATTCTTGATTACCAATTCCTCAATTCAGGTTTCAAACTTCATGCTTTTGTTTCTAACACAATGTTAGTGAGTTAATAATCTGTAGACCCCTAATTTTGCCCGGCCTCTCAAAATAAAAAATAGAGGAACTTCGCCCGAAGATGGAGTTCATCTGGTTTCCCAAAAATTGAGGAAACCTCCCGCAACAACATGGAATTCGCTTATATGCACGATAAAGACTAAAGAAGACCTCTCATAATAAGACGGAGTTCAATCATCCACACAAAGGAGACTTCCTACACGAAGATAAAGCTTCAACGGACACATATCGGCATCAACTGACGTCCAAAACAGACAAGGAAAGCTTCCCAGAGTCCCGAAATGCGCGAAACTGGCCAGAACAGTCGAGACGGCCGTCCCAAAGTTGGGACGGCCGTCCCAACCTGTCCCAGCCAGTTGGGACGCGCGTCCCGAAGTTGGGACGGCCGTCCCAAGTCCCAGTTCAAGTGGGACGGCCGTCCCGGGTCCCCAGGGGGTCCCAGCCTGTGTAATTTTGCCATTTGGGACGGCCGTCCCAGTCCAGACGGTGGTCCCGAAGTGCGCCAGCTGCGAAAACTATAAATAGGAGGCTCATTTGTCACTTTTTCACACCCCAGACACTCCAGAGAGCTCTGAAACACTTTAGAGCACTTGTCTACTTCTCTCCCTCTCTCGAATGATCTTTCCGATTGCCTTAAATAGGTAACAATCGGTTAAGGAATTATATTCCGGCATTTGATTCTTCTTTAAATTTTTAGTGGAGTCGATCTTGTATTGGTGAGGAGAGACAGTGTAGAGAGAGGGGTTGCCAAAACGCATCCTCACAGTTCGAGATTCTCAATATAAAGCTTGCTACGGAGGTTCTTTTCAATTTCCTTTCTCTTTTATTGTTTTATTTATTGTTTTATTGTTTTATTTAGATTTATTATGTCATGTAGAATAGAATCATGTAGATAGTCATTTTAATATCTCCTTTATTGCTTTATTTAGCTTTATTTATATAAAATTATGTAGATAGTCATTTCAATATTATGCAATAAAATAGGGTAATCGCGTAATTTCTCAAAGTCTTTTCTTTAAACGAATTAATCTTGTCATAGGGAACCCGAAAGGGGCGTTGTGGGGTGCTAACACCTTCCCCACACGTAACTAACTCCCTTACCCAACTCTGGTTATAACGACCAAGTTGTTTATCTTATAAAATCAACGCCTTTCTTTCTTTTTTCCTTTTCCAATGTTTCTGGTCAAAATATTGGTGGCGACTCCATAAGAACCCTTTTTCGAAAATCTATATATTTTAAAACAAATACGCGAGTCTAAACCATCTTTTCGCGACCGCTCGCATAAACGTTCGAGACGTCCACCGGACGTCGGAAAGGGACGGCGGCGACAGATGGTGACTCCACTGGGGAAGTCCGAGAGTTGATCCCATTTAGTGACAGATAAATTCAAACTAAGTAAAGATTTGAAATTACGCCTTTACCCTTCTGTATGTTTTTATTGTATGGCTTTAAATAACTGCTGTATGATTATTTCTGCAATTGTTTGAAATATAAATTGCACACAAAAACCCTTGCACACAACAGTCCCTCTATACCCGGGGGCAAGAGTGAATATCTATAGGGAGTGGGTGGCAGATACGATCGGTTAGTTGGCACACGGGGCTACTGCCGTTGTCGAAAAACCACCAACTCAAGGTGATAACTCTCTTCTTTTGGTCTAAGGGTGTCGCCACGGAGTTCCGTGCATGAACCGAGGATCGAGAGATTGAGAGGTCCCTATAATGGGGGCACCTTGGGGACCTTTGGCCTGGTGAGAACAGTTAGAACCACCTAAACCAAGCACGTTTCTGCAGGAAAACCCTACCTCGTGATTAAATAAGCGTGGCTTTGCTCGTGGATGTATGAATTATGTGTGCATACGTTTGCTGCATTTGTATTGATGCATTAGCATAGGGTAATCATACAACAGACAAGAAATGAAAAAACCTAAAAATCATAAAAAAATGTAAAACATTAAGATCATAAAAATACCTTTTCAAAAAGATTCTTGGCAAAGTCGTATCATTCATACCGCATCACTCAATAAGTGGTAAAACTAAGAGAGAAAACCAATGCATTAAGAAAAGTATGCATAAACATCATCATAAATAAAATCTCTCATACATAAACACGTTCATCCTAGGGCATATTTATTCCACGCTAATCATTTAAAATAAAAAGTTATAATAAGAATCATTAAAATCATTTAGAAGGTGGCTGGTCTTCCGCCCGTCCTCACTCGTGCTCAAAAGGCTAAGAAGATGGAACAACTAGAAGAACAAAACCGAAAGCTCACCGCTGAGCTTACTACACTGAAAGAGCAAATGGCTCAAATGTTAGAAATGATACATCAACAGAATCTTCATCAAGAGGGTCCTCAGAATGGACAAGCCTCTCACCACGAAGAAGAAGAGGAACCTCAGAATGAGCATGATCAATCTGATACAAGAGCAGTACATATTCATGCTCCTGAAGTATCAAAACAACAAATCACTTGCTCTTGAAGAGAGGCTGAGAGCCATGGAAGGACACAATTTTGATATAAAAGAGGCGGCTGATATGTGTCTCGTTAAAAACATCCAATTCCCTAATAAGTTCAAAACTCCGGACTTCCTGAAATACTTAGGAATAACCTGCCCCAAAAGCCATCTTACAATGTACTGCCGTAAGATGGCTGCATATGCTGATAATGAGAAACTCCTGATCCATTGCTTTCAGGAGAGTTTAGCTGAATCGGCCTTAAACTGGTATATGCAACTAGAAGGGGCCAAATCCAAACCTGGAGACACCTGCAGATGCCTTTCTTCGTCGATATAAATACAATATTGATCTGACCCCTGAAAGAGCAGATCTACAACTATTAAGCAAGAAAGATGATGAATCCTTCAAAGCATATGCCCAAAGATGGAGGGAATTGGCAGCACAAGTAGAACCTCCTTTATCTGACAAAGAGACTACATCCATGTTCATCAATTCTTTGACGGGTCCTTATTATGACAAAATGATAGGGAACACATCGACACTCTTCGCAGATGTAGTCATTATAGGAGAAAGATTAGAGCAAGGTCTGAAGAACGGAAGGATTGCACAGCAGAACTCCTCCAACTCCTCTACTCCATTCATTAAAAAGAGCCTCGGGAAAAAGAAAGAAGGAACCGTAAATGCAATCAACTTGGCCATTCCTTCTTCCTCCTCTCAGCAAACTAAGTCACGTAGACCAGAAAGGAAGTTCACCCCAATACCCACTTCTTATGCAAGCTTGCTGTTAAAATTACTAGATGCCAAGCTCCTCGTACGCATTCCTCCCAAGAAGATGGAGCCACCATATCCAGAATGGTATAAGCTTAATGAAAAATGCAACTATCATTCGGACGCTCCAGGACATTCTACAGATAACTGCATAGCCTTAAAGCATAAGGTCCAAGATTTAATAGATGCGGGATGGATTACCTTTGACGCATCTACTCCAAAGGTGGACGACCAGCCCTTATCAAAGCCCGAGTAAAAGACGAGATAAGGGAGACCAGCAGATTAGGGCTCATCATTTTTACTTTTTTTGCAATAAACATAAAGAAATAATAAAAGCTTCCGATGTATTTCTCGTGATCCTTGTCCATGATCATGAGATTTTTGGTTAAATTGGGCTTTGTAAATATTTTCTTCTATCAATACAATGAGGCATTTTTTTTAATATCCATATTCTCTTTCATTCTTTTCTCTCTCATACATTTAATAAAAGAATCTAAAACAAAGCATAACCCATACGAGTCATGTCCGTGATTGAAAACTCCTTGGAAGATCTGAAAGTCGAAGACGAATGGATTGAGTCGAGACAGTGAGGAGGGGACCATTTCCAGGATATGCAAAGACTGTTAGAAAAGAAGCTCAATCAATATAGCCCCATCAGGAGAAAACTAAGGCTATCAATTTGGGATCAGAAGATGATAAGAAAGAAGTAAACATCGGTACCCAAATTAATAATGATGTCAGGGAAAAGTTAATACAATTACTAAGAGAATATATGGATGTGTTTGCTTGGTCCTACCATGATATGCCTGGGATTGACAAGAGCATAGTAGAACATCGGTTACCAATAAAAGAGGGATTTCGGCCCGTTAAGCAAAAACTCAGAAGAGTAAAACCAGAATGGTCCTTAAAAATTAAAGAAGAAGTAGAAAAACAATTGGAAGCCAATTTTCTAATTGTATCAAAATACCCTGAATGGTTGGCCAACATTGTGCCAGTCATAAAGAAAAATGGAAAAATCAGAGTATGCGTAGATTACAGGGATTTAAACCGTGCAAGTCCGAAAGATGATTTTCCCTTACCACATATCGATATGCTGATAGATCATACCGCTACAAATACTCTCTATTCTTTCATGGATGGATATGCAGGGTATAACCAGATTAAATTGGCTGTCGAAGATAGAGAAAAAACTTCCTTCATTACACCATGGGGTACATTCTGCTATAGAGTAATGCCTTTTGGACTCAAGAACGCAGGGGCTACTTACCAAAGGGCTATGGTCACGCTATTTCATGATATGATTCACAAAGAAATCGAAGTATATGTGGATGATATGATCACCAAGTCCAAAAACGAAATAGATCACCTCCAATACTTAAAGAAGTTATTCAATCGACTTCGAAAATACCAGATTAAGCTCAACCCGGCTAAATGCACATTCGGAGTACGATCAGGAAAACTCCTTGGGTTTATTGTTAGTAAAAGAGGAATTGAGGTGGACCCTGATAAAACAAAGGCAATCATAGAAATGCCCCCACCAAGGACAGAAAAAGAAATCAGAGGGTTCTTGGGCCGAATAAACTACATCGCACGGTTCATCGCGCAATTAACGGACAAGTGCACGCCTATCTTCAAGTTATTGCGTAAAAACCAACCGAAAGTTTGGAACGACGAATGTCAACAAGCTTTCGAAAAAATCAAAATGTGCCTAACCAATCCCCGATACTCGGTACCACCTGTAGAAGGAAAGCCCCTGATTCTTTACCTTTCGATACTCGACGAATCCATGGGATGTGTGCTCGGTCAACAAGATGATACGGGTAAAAAAGAACAAGCCATATATTACCTCAGTAAAAAATTTCTAAACTATGAGACTCGTTATACACCACTCGAAAAAACATGTTGTGCATTGGTGTGGGCAACTCAACGTCTTCGACAATATATGGTCAGACATACAACTTGGTTGATTTCCAAAATGGACCCAATCAAATATCTGTTTGAAAAACCCGTTTTGACCGGAAGGATAGCCAGATGGCAAGTACTCTTATCAGAATTTGACATCGTTCATGTCACTCAAAAAGCTATCAAAGGAAGCCCTTTAGCAGATTATCTGGCACATGGACCAATAGACGAATATCAATCCCTACAAGATGATTTTCCAGATGAGCACATAATGCACATCCAACATGAAGAACTAGAGAATAATGAGTGGATCATGTTCTTCGATGGAGCTTCAAATTTACTAGGACACGGGATCGGAGCTATTTTAATATCTCCCGAAAAGAAGTATATGCCAGTAACAGCCAGATTAAACTTTGATTGCACAAACAATATGGCGGAATACGAAGCTTGCGCTCTAGGTATTCAAGCAGCTTTGGATCATGGGGTAACTAGACTCAAAGTATTCGGTGACTCTTCCCTTGTTATTTACCAACTCAAGGGTGAATGGGAAACTAAAAATTCCAAGTTAATCCCTTATCTGGAACACATTCGTAACATGACTTCAAAAATGGAAAACATCAGCTTCGAGTATGTCCCTCGGGAAGACAACCAAATTGCAGATGCACTGGCAACATTATCATCCATGTTCACATTAGAACAAGAACATGAGATGCCCGTCATCCAAGTCAAAAGGTACAATAAACAAGCCTTTTGTATGACGATAGACAGTGAAAAAGGTGAAACCCCTTGGTATCATGACATAAGGCAATACTTAACAAAGGGTGAATACCCCGAGGGAATCAGTGATAATGATAAAAGGATTATTCGGAAAAGGGCCGTAGGGTTTATGTTGATAGGAGAAACCCTTTATAAAAAGAACTTTGACTCCACTTTGCTAAGATGCGTCAATCTCAAAGAATCTCAGAAACTGATTAGGGAAATACATGAAGGAGCCTTCGGGACGCACGCTCCAGGGCATATCATGGCTAGGAAAATCCTCAGGGCAGGATATTTTTGGTCCACAATGGAAAAGGACTGTCATCAGTATGCCAGAAAATGTCACAAATGTCAAGTACATGCGGACAACGTGCATGTTCCACCGGTACCTCTCAATGTTATGGCAATCCCATGGCCATTTGCCATGTGGGGCATGGATGTTATTGGTCCCATTGAACCTAAGGCATCCAATGGTCATCGATTTATTCTGGTGGCTATTGATTACTTCACTAAATGGGTAGAAGCTGCATCCTACGCGCATGTGACTAAAAAGGTAGTGGTCACCTTCGTTCAAAAGAATATCATATGTCGATATGGTATCCCGCATCGTCTCATTACCGATAACGGGTCCAATTTGAATAATAAGATGATGGAAGAATTATGTCAAGATTTCAAAATTCAACACCATAATTCTTCTCCTTATCGGCCCAAAATGAATGGCGCGGTCGAAGCAGCCAATAAAAATATCAAGAAGATTGTTCAAAAGATGGTTAAAACCTATAGAGATTGGCATGAAATGTTACCTTTTGCTCTTCATGGTTATCGAACATCTGTACGGACTTCAACAGGGGCTACTCCATTTTCCCTGGTATATGGTGTGGAGGCCGTGTTACCAATAGAAGTCGAAATACCTTCCTTACGAATCATAATGGAAGCAAAACTAACAGAAGCCGAATGGGTTCAAAGTCGATACGATCAATTAAACCTTATCGATGAAAAGCGGCTGAATGCTATATGTCATGGACAAGCCTATCAAAAGAAGATCAAGAAGGCTTATGATAAAAAGGTCCACCCTCATACTTATCAAGAAGGGGATCTAGTTATAAAGAAATTGCTTCCAACCCAGAAGGATAAAATTGGAAAATGGGCAGCAAATTACGAAGGACCCTTTGTGGTCAAAAGAGCTTTCTCAGGAGGGGCACTTATCCTCACCAATATGGATGGAGAGGAATTTCGACACCCAATCAATTCAGACGCGGTGAAGAAGTATTATGCTTGAAGACATTGCTCAAGACCCGTCAGGAATGAAAATCCGCAAAGGACGTTCCTGGGCAAAAGATAGGGTCCATATTCCTCGCTAGGATACGTCCTAGGCAAAAAGTAGAGGTAAAAAAAAGAAAGAAACTAAGAGCAATGGTCACTTTAGTCGAAAACCGAAAAGGCGGCTAAAGTAACATTCTTCCAGAAGCAAGCAGTCTGCATAGTCTTTACTCTGGACTCAGGCATCTCAACTGAAGCAATTAGGAGAACCAGGGGGCAGATATCACGGACATGACTGTTTAAGCCTATACAGTATAGCCAACCCTGACCACCCATTCTTCTAAATACCTTTTGAAATCCTTCTATAAAAGAAATAAAACTTTTGCTCATTTATCAAATTCCTTTTCATTTCCTTTCTCTTGACCAAATATTATGGAAATGCCTCTTTATTGATAAATCATAAATATGCGCAAAGACCTTTAATCAAAGATCAAGCATGCATCTAAAAAAAAAAGGGAAGCATAACAAAAAAGAAAATAATAAATGCCTGCTAGTATATTCTTAGGTAAAAACTAGGGTAGCCTCGCTAGATCGAAATCCCAAAAGAACGATCTAGGCAAAAGATAAGGCAAAAGCCCCCTAAAATATTCTAGGCAAAAATTAAGGCAGCCCGCTAGATCGAAAACCCGCAAAGGGCGGTCTAGGCAAAAGATAGGGCTAAAATTAAAAGATGAGTAAAAGATGAGCCCATCATTGTAATCATAAAGAAAGGAACCCATCGGCATACTCATGAGAAGCCAATGGGAGAAGGCCAGTTACTTTCTAAATGCATCAAAAATAAATAAACAAATAGATTGCATTTAGGACATCCACACACAAAGTAGTTGCATAATACGACTTTATCAAAATCAAGAAAAATAATTTTCTTCAAACAAAAATAATAAACATGCATATAAGGAGGCTAGTCTCCATACTTGTGATTGAAAACAGGAGGCGCCAGAATCCAGTCTCCATATGAAAATCAAAATCGCGAAAGGCAAAATCAAAACCATTTCAGCAAGAATAAAATAGTTTCAAGGAAACTCGCTCTAACCAATAAAAGAAGGTACATAAAAAAAATGGCCAACGGAAAGGCTTGATCATCCCCAAGCGGATCCTTGCCTACTCCAGAGGCAAGACAAAAAGATTACCTCGCGACTCAGCTTCATCACTACATGAGTCATCAAGCACACTCATGCAAGAGTCTCCATTTCATTTCCCAAAAGGGAATAAGGACTACACAAGAGTCCATCGAAGAAAGCACAGAATTAAATCACCCAAATCACTGGGGGGCAACAAAAAGAAAGAAGAGAAAAACCTTTCATCCTCCAACAAAGGCCACGACATGAAAAAACCGAAAGAAAATCCCCAAGAAGAGCACATCAAGAAAAATCTACAAAAGCAGAAAAGAAGAAATTTCCATCCCCAGGAGGCCAATAAAATTCCCCAGGGATCATTACAAAGAGAAGAGAAAATATATATCTTTCCATCTAACGTGCATAAAAGGCACACATACAAACCCATTCCCCAGCAGAAATAAAAGCATAAGACAAAAGTCAGTTCAAGCAATAAGGAGTCAAAAACTCCATTTTCCCTCTAAGGGGGCAATTCAAAAGAGATCTCAGTCAGAGCAATCAAATTCTCAAAAGAAAAAATTTTCACCGGTGAGCTTACAACAAAACTACTGTTTGCTCAAAATAAGCAAAGAGCTAATATCCCAGAGAAATGGGAAATCAACCTATGCCAGAGGTAATGCAAGCCCAAAAGCATAAAAGTCTTCACCATTGCTGAAGCAATTGCCTAATCAAGAGGCACAATCAAAGTCCCCAATAAATTCCTGCCTAAAAGGCAACCAACGAAGAATCCCCGGCAAAACCGGATGACTAAAATAGAAAAGTCAAAAAGAAAGAAAATCAATCATTCCTCATAGAATAGGCGCATGATCAGAGACAATAAGTCGCCAGAAACCGGATGAGGGTTTGTACTCATCAATCAAAAAGAAAAAAACTTCATACCGGGTGGGGGTATGTACTCACCTAAGCCTTGCAGAACGGGGCTTACCAAAAACTTCATACCGGGTGGGGGTACGTACTCACCTAAGCCTTGCAGAACGGGGCTTACCAAAAACTTCATACCGGGTGGGGGTACATACTCACCTAAGCCTTGCAGAACGGGGCTTACCAAAAACTTCATACCGGGTGGGGGTACGTACTCACCTAAGCCTTGCAGAACGGGGCTTACCAAAAACTTCATACCGGGTGGGGGTACGTACTCACCTAAGCCTTGCAGAACGGGGCTTACCAAAAACTTCATACCGGGTGGGGGTACATACTCACCTAAGCCTTGCAGAACGGGGCTTACCAAAAACTTCATACCGGGTGAGGGTACGTACTCACCTAAGCCTTGCAGAACGGGGCTTACCAAAAACTTCATACCGGGTGGGGGTACATACTCACCTAAGCCTTGCAAAACGGGGCTTACAAAAAACTTCATACCGGGTGGGGGTACGTACTCACCTAAGCCTTGCAGAACGGGGCTTACCAAAAACTTCATACCGGGTGGGGGTACATACTCACCTAAGCCTTGCAGAACGGGGCTTACCAAAAACTTCATACCGGGTGGGGGTACATACTCACCTAAGCCTTGCAGAACGGGGCTTACCAAAAACTTCATACCGGGTGGGGGTACGTACTCACCTAAGCCTTGCAGAACGAGGCTTATCAAAAAAAAAAAAAAAAAAAAAAAAAAACCTGCAGAACGGGGTTCATACCGGATGAGGGTAGGTACTCATCAAAATTTAGTAAAAATGCATCAGGTGGAGTAAAAAAAATACTCACCGAGAAGCATTGCAAAAAACGGGTGCAAAGACTTTACTTCTATTAGAGGATAGTTCGGTGGTGAGCACCTCGGAAGTAAGTACCCACAAGAGTTCTGCAAAATGCAAACTCATACCAGGTGAGGGTAGGTACTCACCAAAACCTTGAAAAACAAGGTTCATACCTAGTGGGGGTAAATACCCACAAAAGTCTAGTCAAGTACAGACTTATACCAGGTGAGGGTAAGTACTCACCAGAGTCTTAGAAAAAGAAAGCTCAAACCAGATAGGGGTTAGTACCTATCAAGATATTTATCATCCGGAGGATCATCAAGGAGCAGTATCCGAAGGATAGCCGGGCAAAAGGGCCAACTCCTTCCCCTACCAACTAATTATGTCGGCATATTAAAACCAACAAATTAGTTAGGCAGGTGAAGGGGGGGCAGCTGTAGACCCCTAATTTTGCCCGGCCTCTCAAAATAAAAAATAGAGGAACTTCGCCCGAAGATGGAGTTCATCTGGTTTCCCAAAAATTGAGGAAACCTCCCGCAACAACATGGAATTCGCTTATATGCACGATAAAGACTAAAGAAGACCTCTCATAATAAGACGGAGTTCAATCATCCACACAAAGGAGACTTCCTACACGAAGATAAAGCTTCAACGGACACATATCGGCATCAACTGACGTCCAAAACAGACAAGGAAAGCTTCCCGGAGTCCCGAAATGCGCGAAACTGGCCAGAACAGTCGAGACGGCCGTCCCAAAGTTGGGACGGCCGTCCCAACCTGTCCCAGCCAGTTGGGACGCGTGTCCCGAAGTTGGGACGGCCATCCCAAGTCCCAGTTCAAGTGGGACGGCCGTCCCGGGTCCCCAGGGGGTCCCAGCCTGTGTAATTTTGCCATTTGGGACGGCCGTCCCAGTCCAGACGGCCGTCCCAGTCCAGACGGTGGTCCCGAAGTGCGCCAGCTGTGAAAACTATAAATAGGAGGCTCATTTGTCACTTTTTCACACCCCAGACACTCCAGAGAGCTCTGAAACACTTTAGAGCACTTGTCTACTTCTCTCCCTCTCTCGAATGATCTTTCCGATTGCCTTAAATAGGTAACAATCGGTTAAGGAATTATATTCCGGCATTTGATTCTTCTTTAAATTTTTAGTGGAGTCGATCTTGTATTGGTGAGGAGAGACGAGTGTAGAGAGAGGGTTGCCAAAACGCATCCTCACGGTTCGAGATTCTCAATATAAAGCTTGCTACGGAGGTTCTTTTCAATTTCCTTTCTCTTTTATTGTTTTATTTATTGTTTTATTGTTTTATTTAGATTTATTATGTCATGTAGAATAGAATCATGTAGATAGTCATTTTAATATCTCCTTTATTGCTTTATTTAGCTTTATTTATATAAAATTATGTAGATAGTCATTTCAATATTATGCAATAAAATAGGGTAATCGCGTAATTTCTCAAAGTCTTTTCTTTAAACGAATTAATCTGTCATAGGGAACCCGAAAGGGGCGTTGTGGGGTGCTAACACCTTCCCCACATGTAACTAACTCCCTTACCCAACTCTGGTTATAACGGCCAAGTTGTTTATCTTATAAAATCAACGCCTTTCTTTCTTTTTTCCTTTTCCAATGTTTCTGGTCAAAATATTGGTGGCGACTCCATAAGAACCCTTTTTCGAAAATCTATATATTTTAAAACAAATACGCGAGTCTAAACCATCTTTTCGCGACCGCTCGCATAAACGTTCGAGACGTCCACCGGACGTCGGAAAGGGACGGCGGCGACATAATCTCACAAGTTATTATTCCCCCTTGAACTAATTTTGTATTTTTTTTTCTCATGCTTTTGCATGTATCCTTTTTGGCTTTGCCAATTTTTAAGCTTTCCTTTTCCTTTTCCTTGACACTTTTTTTTATAAGAATAACACCCCAATAATACCCGTAGGACAACAATAACAATACCCAACAATAGGAAAAATACTAACATTCTACTCATTTCCTTTCTCAAATATAAGAAGGTAGATAAATAATGTTTAGACTTAGGGGTTCTGTTTAAGAACAATATTATTTTTGGCTAAGAAAAGGTTCAAATGGGTGTCCTCTAATTAATGCAGGGTTGGCTATTTGACTCTGGATTGTATCTACTACAAAGAAAAGAATTCCTTTATCATTTTCAAATCTTGCTAACATGTAATCACATCAAAGAATCAATCAATACAAGCTATCATCACAAAGCGTTGACACTCAATTTATCTGTTTTTGGTTCTCTACTCACCTGGTTTTTTGCTAGCTTCTCCAATTCAGTTAATTCCTAATTCTCTTCATCAATTCCTTTTCACTATCATACTCAACATCCCAAATTCACTTGTTATTGGAAACAATCAAAAATGGTTTTCTTCAAGTTCTAGATTTGAATTAGACAATAACAATAATTTCATAATTGGCTCTAATCCAAATTGTATGGGACAACAATTTAATCACATCATTTTAAAACATTCACCACATTAAGTGTCAATTCAAATATTCAAAACAAAACAAATTAAAATAATAATAAAAAACTTAAAAACATCAAATTAACAAAACAAATAACTTAACACAAAAAAAAAACTTAAACTTAAATTAAATTGTTGCCTCCCTTTTATTCTTCTTCACTTGCTGATTATCTTTCTTCTTCTTGTGACTCTGCCTCAGCTGCAGACTTTCTCACTCCCTCTCGGAAAAGTTGAACTGTCCCTAGGCCATTGAAGTAAGACTTCAAAGTCTTGAGGAGAAGTTCACTGTGTACCTAGAGCAATCTTGCAAAGAAAGAACGTAAGGAAGAAAAATGCACAAAAAACTTAAACTGCAAAAAGAAAAAAAAAACAAATTCAAACATTGGGTTACCTCCTAGAAGCGCATGTTTAACGTCTTTAGCTCGACGCCTATTTGCTTTAGGGCTCATGCAGGTGAGTGATCAAGGTGATCTATACGCATTTTCCATCCCTTGATTGTCCTTATGGGAATGAATTTATTCTTTTCATTGTGAATAACCTTACGACTGTCAGAGATTGGATAAATCATACCTACTTTAGGAGGTTTCAGTACCTCTCTTTGAACAACGTCCTTCACAGTCACATTAAGATGTCTTTGGGCTTGTGCAACAGGATTGTAATCTTGTTTTTCAGTTGAGATGGATAATTCCTCCAAACTATCTATTCTGTGACAATCTTTCTTATCTTCCGGTTGTTGTACAGCTTCAAACAGATTAAAATTAAGTTCATCATCTCCACTTCTAATTTTCAACTTGCCCATGTCAACATCTATAATTACTTTTGCTATCTTCATGAAAGGTCTTCCCAGTATAAGAGGAACTTCAATGTCTTCCTCCATATCTATCACAACAAAATCAACTGGAAACATAAATTTATCAACTCTAACCAAAACATCCTCTGCCACACCATAAGGGAATTTTAGAGATCTGTCAGCTAACTACAGTGTCATTCTAGTAGGCTTTACTTCCAAGTCTCCTATTCTTTTAAGCATAGACAAAGGCATTAGATTTATACTAGCACCCAAATCAAGTAATGCCTTACCTACTTGTATGTCCCAATTGTGACTGGTATAGTGAAACTGTCAGAATCCTTGGACTTTTGAGGTAATGATTTCTGAATTATAGCATTGCATCCTGCTTCTAGCTCCATTATTTCTACAGTAAATCTCCTTTTCTTAGTTAACAACTCTTTCATGAATTTTTCATAAGTTGGCATCTGCTCCATAGCTTCCATAAATGGAATATTAATCTGTAAATGCTTGAAAATATCCATGAATCTCGCAAACTGTCTTTCTTTATCTTTCTTGGAAGGATGACGAGGATATGTTAAATCCTTTAGTTGCAGTATTTGACTTTCATCTTTCTCCCTCTTTTTCTCACTCTTTTTATTTTTTTCTTCTTTTTCAGTATTTTTTTCTTTTTCGATACTCTCACTTTTATTTTTCTCTTTTTCTCCTTCACACTCATCTTTCTTTTTTTCATTCTCTTTTTCTTGTAGGATTTCCTTTCCTACAGCCAGGTTCTCACCAATCCCTTCTCCTATAACCTTACCACTCCTTGTAGTTATTGAATTGCATTGCTCCTTGGGGTTGGTTTGTGTGTTAGTTGAAAATTGTCCTCCTTGTTACTGCTCAGATAATTGCTTAACCAATTGACCTATCTGGGTCTTTATATTTCTGAATGAAGCCTCAGTATTTTTCTGATTAGCCATAGTGCTTTGCATGAATGTTTCTAAAGTATCCTCCAATTTACTCATTTTGTCAGGCATTGAAGGTTAATGTTGTTGCTGCTGATGATATGGAGGTTGCTGATATGACTGTTGTTGAAATGTAGGTTGTCTAGTAGATGAGCTAACACCTTGGTTCCACCCAAAATTCTGATTTTGATTTTGATTTTGATTCCCTCTCCATCCTTGTGCAAAATTATTCTGATAATTATTGGGATTAGGGAAATTACCTTGTCTGCCTTGACTACTACCTTGAGCACCCATATAATTAGCTTCTTCTTGTTGAATGTTGCCTTGATAAGAGCATTGTTCATTTGCATGATCACCTCCACACACATCACAACTCATATGTTGATTAGGAATGGATTGTACTGTGTGCATTTGTTGAGGTAATTTCTCTATTTTCTAGTTTAATGCTTCAATTTGTTGGGTCAAAAGTTTATTCTAGGCTAAGATAGCATCTGAAGTGTTAAGTTCAAGTACTCCCTTTCTTTGAACTGGATGCCTATCATGTTGGGCCTGTTGGTCTGTAAAAGCTAATGCATCAATAATTCTTGTGGCATGTTCAATTTCTACATCCAACATGGATCCTCCTGCTGCAGCCTCTAATAGCATCTTTGCATCATGTTGCAAGCCAATATAGAAAATATTCAACTGAGCAATGTCATCAAATCCATGATTTGGGCATCTTCTCAATAGTGATTTAAATTTCTCCCATGCTTCACAAAAAGATTCATCTGCTCCTTGTTTGAAAAAAGTGATGTCGAATTTTGCTTTGGTGTAGTGGGATGGTTGGAAAAATCTGTTCAGAAACTTCTCTTTTACGCTACTCCAATTAGTCAAACTCTGATTAGGATATGCCTTCAACCACTCCTTTGCCCTACCTGCCAAAGAAAAAGGAAATAATCTCAAATATGCAGATTCAAGATTTGCTGCTCTAAATCCCATGGTACCAATCAACTCATAAAAAGTAGACAAATGAATATAAGGGTCTTCATGATCCAGTCCAGTCAATTGATGAGCACTAATCAAGCTTAAGAAAGCTGGATTCAACTGCAATGTTTGGTCGTCCGGTACGACAATGCTGGAAAAGTGTCTTGGACCTTGCTACATAACATAGTTTCTAAGAGTTCTTCTAGGCGGATTTGAATTTGGATTTGGATTTGGATTCAAATTTGCTCCGTCTTCTGCCATATCTTCTATAATTGGGTCTGGTAAATTGTGTGTGGAAAAAGAGTTAACAAATTCTTTTGTGCCTTGTTCTTGAGTTTCCCTTCTTCTTATACCCTAGTTCCTCCGAGCTATTTTTTCACTCTCTGGATTAAATTCTAACTACTCTGAAGATACATGTCCTCTTAAACGCATAAACCAAAAGAATAACTCAAGCAAAGATTAGCACAAGCCAATAATTAACTAAAACTGAAAAATAAAGCAAAAATAGAAATAAAAATAAAATACTCAATAAGCTAAACAAAGAATTCTCAAAGAACACCGTTCCCCAGCAACGGTGCCAGAAATACTTGTTGAATTATTGGCAAACGTACCAAAATTATCAATCGCAGTGTAGTATTTCGATTAAATAAAAGTTGATCCCACGAGGAACGGTTTCAATGGAAATTCCCAATTATGCTTACTAAGTGGATTAAAACATATTAGGTTTTGCAATAAGAGTTGAATTGAAATTAAATGACAAAGAACTGTAAATTGTTGAGAAAATATCAATTAAAGGCACTTAGGATTGACTTCCTTCCTTATCCCTCTTTTGTAATGGCTATGTCAATTAAGAATGTCAATTAACCTAACAATGTTGATGTCACCTACTCAAATCATCCATGTTGATTCGTCACACATGAAATTCATAAGAAAACCTAATAAATGTTGATTCCTCACACAATTAAGAGATTTTCCAGCATTAGGTTTAGGGTGTTAAGCAATTGATACATTCATTCCATTCCTAACAATTAACGTAACAAATATTCTTACCGTGATCTAGGATTCAAGATATATTTTCCAATCATACCCAAACATCAAGAATTAATCATTCTAAAGCACAAAGGATAAGAATAACAACATCAAAACATAGATTAATATCTCAAAATATCACCATGATACAAAAGAGTTCAAAGGAAGTGCACCTAATCCCAAGAGAATGAAGTTAGCCACTCATGTTGGCCATTACAATGCTCCAAATGTGGAAGAAGTGAAGAATTGATGAAGATAGGACGAAATCCTAGCAGTAGTTGCGCCTCTTCTCCTCCAAAACCGCTTGCTTTTTGTAGACCCCAAATCTTGCCCGACCTCATAATAAAGACCAGAAGACCTTCTATTCGAAGATGGATGAAGCCTAAGAAGCCACTAGGAGAGACTATTAGGCCCCATACTAGGATAGGAGGGATTTTGGGCATAAAAATAAGGGTTTTTGCCTTTTAGGGTCGAGACCGCCATCTCGGATTCGAGACCGCCGTCTCGCCTTGTGAAGGTGGCGAGACCGCCGTCTCGTTTGGCGAGACAGCCGTCTCGCCATTCCTGCAAGGCGAGACGGCCGTCTCGACCTTGTTAGATGAGACAGCCCGTCTCAACCTTGTCAGACGAGACGGCTCGTCTCGACCTGACAGACGCGAATCCCTATAAATAGGGGCTCCATTCCCCTCATTTCACACAGTTCTCTCCTTCTCTCTCTAGTCACATCACAAAATTTTCTCTTTAGAATCCCTCCGAAGCATTTCCGGAGTTTCTGAGGGTTTCTAAGAGTGTTTTTTAGCGTTTTCGAGAGATTCCGACGCTGTAGAGAGTGAAGGGCTGCCACATAGCACCCTAATTTTTAAAGAATTAATAGAAAGCTTGCTCCGAAGGTTTCTACTTTCTCTCTTTACCTTTTACCGCTTTATTTAAATTATGCAATAGATACTAGGGCCATGTAGTCGTAATTTTAAATTCCACAAATAAAAGGGTAAAAGCGT
Organism: Sphenostylis stenocarpa; assembly: GCA_963425845.1. Classification (NCBI taxonomy): domain Eukaryota; kingdom Viridiplantae; phylum Streptophyta; class Magnoliopsida; order Fabales; family Fabaceae; genus Sphenostylis; species Sphenostylis stenocarpa. The sequence continues at coordinate 3,828,152 of OY731408.1, forward strand.
ATTTTCACCGGTTTAATTATTTTAAATAGATGGCCTATCATAGGGAACCCGAAAGGGGCGTCGTAAAGGAACGAACACTTCCTTTACACGTAACTAACTCCCTTACCCAACTCTGGTTCTAATGACCAAAGTTGGTTTTTCGAAAACCAACGCCTTTTAAACCCCTTTTTCCGATGTTTCCGGTAAAAACATCGGTGGCGACTCCAGAGAACCTTTCAAAACTAGCGCATGGGTTAGCCCGGTTATCGGACAATCCAAGAGCACCCTTTCGAAAACCTCGCCCCTAGGTTCAGCCTGGTTATTGGACAACCTAAAGGCGTTGTAACCACACCAATAAAACGCAAAAAATGGAAAGTCGGAAACCATCGCATCGCTCCGACCGCCCTCGTTTTGACGGCAGCGACAGATGGCGACTTCACTGGGGAAGCCTAGAGAGTTGATCCCATTTAGTGATGGGCCAGCCTAAAATAAATAAACCAAGAAAATTACGTTGTTACCCTACCTTGTATTATAACATGTTTTATTGCTTGGCTTTAATAACTGTTGTCTGTTTATGCTTACATAATTGTTTGACATACAAACTGTACACGAACCCTTGCACACTACAGTTCCCTCTATACCCGGGGGCAAGTGAGAAATCCATAGGGAGTGGGTGGCAGGTACGGTTTGCTGTAGTGATGGCCTTGTGCCCACCAGTGTGATCGGAAACCACCACTCAAGGTGATAACCTTCCTCTTTTGGCACAAAGACTGACTATGGCCTTAGTGCTAAGCATGGTCGGAAGGCTGGAGAGTGGGGACCCTATAATGGGGGCACCTTGGGGGCCTTAGCCTTGGTGAGAACAGTTAGAACCTACCTTCGCCAAAGCACTTTTCTGCAGGAAAACCCTACCTCGTGATTAAAAACGACTTCTCGCCTGTTCGTGGATGATCGAATTGTATGTGCATATGTTTGTCGCATTTGTCTGTTGCATAGCATAACCAAACAACAGAAAGAAAAATCACAAAAAAATATTTTCACAATAAACACCCTTATCTCGGACAGCCTGCCTTTTAGCTAGCCTGGTTTCAGGTTCTTTGTAAGCTAAGTAGCCACGCAGTCCGACAGAAGAGATAAGGGACGTTAACTATTCTTTCGCATAAAGCCACATTTTATCTCGGACAGTCTGCCTTTTAGCTAGCCTGGTTTCAGGTTCTTTGTAAGCTAAGTAGTGTAGACCCCAAATCTTGCCCGACCTCCAAATAAAGAGTAGAAGACCTCCTATTCGAAGATGGACGAAGCATAAAAAGCCACTAAGAGAGACTATTAGGCCCCATACTAGGATAGGATGGATTTTTTTGTACAAAAAATAAGGTTTCTCACCTTTTTGGGACGGGACCGCCGTCTCAAAATCGAGACCGCCGTCTCGTTTGGCGAGACGGCGGTCTCGCCACTTTGGCAGGACGAGACGGTGGTCTCGGTTGGCGAGACGGCGGTCTCGACCCTGTCAGGCGCGAAAACCTATAAATAGGGGGCTCCATTCCCTCATTTCCACACCCCACACACAGCTTGCTCCTCCTTCTCTCTAGAAATCACTAGATCTTCTCTCTAGAATCCCTCCGACGTATTTCCGGAGCTTCTGAGTGTTTCTGTGAGCGTTTTTTGGCGTTTAGAGAAGTTTCCAATGTTGTGTAGAGTGAAGGGCTGCCACAAAGCACCCTCTTTTTTTTTTTAAGAATTAAAAAGAAAGCTTGCTTCGAAGGTTTAAATTCTCCCTCTCTACTTTTACCGCTTTAATTTTAAATTTTGCAATAGATATTAGGGCCATGTAGTCATAATTTTAAATTCCGCAAAATAAAAGGGCAAAAGCGTGTTTTTCCGGTTTATTTATTAACAAAATAGTTGGCCTGTCATAGGGAACCCGAAAGGGGCGTTGTAAAGGAACTAACACTTCCTTTACACGTAACTAACTCCCTTACCCAACTCTGGTTCTAACGACCAAAGTTGGTTTTTCGAAAACCAACGCCTTTTAAACTCCTTTTCCAATGTTTCCAGTAAAAACATCGGTGGCGACTCCACAGAACCCTTCAAAAATTAGTTCTTGGGTTAGCCCGGTTATCGGACAACCCAATAACGCCCTTTCAAAAACCTCGCCCCTAGGTTCAGCCCGGTTATCGGACAACCTAAAGGCGTTGTAACCACCCATAAAAATGCGAAAATCAAGAGGGTCGAAACCATCGCGTCGCTCCGACCGCCCCTCGTTTTGGTGGCGGCGACAATTAGCCACGCAGTCCGACAGAAGAGATAAAAGGCTATAAAATAAAAATAAATAAAGATCAAACAAAACAAAAAATCCGTTTCCAAAAGCAATAAATAGGACCTTGTTCAAAAAATTACACTCATTCATATAGGTAGTTTATTTTTCAAAAAAATACGAGAACATCATACAAAAATGATAAACAGCAAATAACACACTCACATTCATTCGAATAAGCATCATTTTCATAAAACATGCATTTTGGTTTTAGAAAATGGAGGGGACTAGTAGACAATTGAAGAAGGTGGATATTCCCCGATACCATACTGAGAAATTGGAACGGCTTTGCGCGATAATGCCACCAGAGGTCCGCTTCGACTGTGAGAAATCCTATGGATGGATTCTCGACCTGCTGAAGATCTGTGTCGACCCAGTTTTCGTCAGGGTATTAGTTCACTTCTGGAACTCTAGTCTGCGATGCTTCGAATTTCCGCAGTTTGACATGGTGCCCACCTTAGAGGAGTACGAAATTATGTTAAAATGGCCCAAATCAGCCGGGGTCCATATCCGCCACGAGGCGTATACTCCTGCAGCAAAAGTCGCTGCCATCATCCAACTGCCTTTCCGGCAGACTACCCTGATAGGAAAAGGGAACATCCAGGGTTGGAAAGTCTCAATGTTAGAAGACCATGTGTCTAACCTGGCTGAAAAGACAGAATGGGTCGCCTTCAACAAAACCCTGGCACTAATCATATTTGGAACGATCTTGTTTCCCTTCCACCTCGACACAGTGGATCAAGCCGTCATGGACGCCTTCTTCGCCTGGGACGTGAACTCGAAGAGTCCCTTGCCTGCAATTCTTGCCGACACCTTGCTCTCGGTGGAATTCTACCGCCAGAAGCAAGGAAAAACACTTCGTTGCTGCTCTTCACTGCTCTTTGTGTGGGGCATTACACATTTTTACGCCTCTAGCCACATGGGGATGTTCCCCGACCCTTTGAGGAGCTTCTCCAAAATCCCTCTCCAACGACACTTAACTTCAGAATGGAAGGACAAGTTGGAACAAAAGGACGCCAACAACTTATCCTGGGTCTGCCCTTGGTTCTGACCTGGCCCAGTCCTCATCAGATGCGGAGACTATTCGAACGTACCCTTGATAGGACTCAGGGGTTGCATAGCCTACTCACCTAGAGTAGCTATGAAACAGCTCATGACGACTCAAACTACAATTTCTCGAGGGGAACTCGGAGGACTGTGTTTCTTCGGAGACCCATGCACAATCGCCAACTCACTAGCCGTGAGAAAAGCATGGGAGAAACCAGTCTATATGGGAGACAGAAAGCTAGGAAAAGCTCGAGTGGCTGTCTCCAGTGACTACGAGGTCTGGACAAAAAGAAGAGGGATGTCTCAACCATCCACCTCACTCATTACAAGCACCAATAGTGAAAAGCTACAGGTTTAAGTCGATGCCTTGACCTAGAGGATAGAAATCATGGGAGCCCAGATGAGGGCCCTTGAAGAGAAAGAGCAAGAATCTATCCTCACCATTGATGGTCTGCAAAGGCAATGCAAGAAAAAGGATAATGAAATAGAGCGCCTCAAGGACCAATGTGCTGAATCTAATGAACAAGCTATCCGAGCATCCAAAACTGCCAGAACCAGCTTGGATAGCCAAATTCAAGAATTAACCACCAAGTCAGCACGCCTTGAGGCCGAATCAGCAAAACAGGCTCAGATGATCAAGGAGTTGTTGCAAGAATCACCAAGACTCAGTCAGACATACGCCAAGAGTGAGAGGCCAATCGGAGACTCAACAAAAGTCTCGCTGAGCTACGCTGTAAAGAAAGAGACGGGCTAGGTCAGTATGGCCAGGTACTGCAAGAAAAGGACCGAGCCCTTGCAAAACTCGATGAACTGCAAGCCTTGGTCATTCATCAAGAGGCGAAGATTAAAGAGGCTCAAAAGTACAGTGAAGATATGAGCCAGGCAGTCCAAAAACAAAGCGAAGCACTTGCTCGGCACGTTCGGGAAGCCGAAAAGGAATTACATAGAGATCAAGACCCGCCTATGGGTTTCTTTAGGCTTTTCCGCTTCTGTCAAAAGTTGCTTCGTAGTATGGAATAGGGGAATGTACACCTTCCAATGGATAAATGAAATTTCTCTTTATTCAACAATTGTCTACTTGCATGCATATCATTCATCTACATATTTAATTTCCCCTCCTTCACTCTTAATAAATAAGATAATAAAAAGGAAGGATTAACTGACACGTCTTCCAAATCAGAAGAATGGAGAGAAAGCCACTCCTAATCAAGCTTTCCCCAACGGTTGATTCGCCACAAGAGGAAAATAAGCCTCGACCGTTGGTCCTCAAAAATAGGGAAGAGGGGGCAAGGACGCCAGTGCGACTATTTATGCCATGTCCTTTCCCCTACGAATCAAATAAAGTCGTATCGTGGAGATATGGAGAATCTTCACCAATAAAAGAGGACATCACGAATATAGCCGGCATTGGGGGCATGACTAGAAGTGGAAGAGTCTACTCCCCCAAGGACTCACAAGAAAATGTCCCTAAAAATAAAGGAAAAAATAAAAAGACCGAAAAAGAAAAAGAAAATAAGGAATCCAAGGAGGAGACAGAAGAATTACTCCAGTTTATAAGGCAAAGCGAGTATTCCATTATTGACCAGCTCAATTGTACACCTACAAAGATAACATTGTTATCTTTAATAATGAGCTCGGAACCGCACAGAAACACCCTGCTGAAGGTCTTGAGCGAAGCGCACGTACCTCATACCATATCCCAAGAAAAGGTCGAGAGGATCGTCGGTCACATCATGGCAAGCGATCACCTCACCTTCGTAGAGGAAGAACTCCCCCTCGAGGGATCTAACCATAACAATCCCTTGCACATCTCAATCAAGTGCAAGGAGTACCTCATTGCTAGAGTTCTTGTGGATAATGGGTCATCCTTGAACGTGATGCCCAAGTGCACACTAGACAAGTTGACTATCCAAGGGACCCGTCTGCGCCCAAGCAGCACTATCGTTCGAGCCTTCGACAGATCAAAATGAGAAGTAGTGGGAGAAGTTAATTTGCCGATTCAAGTTGGACCCACTATTTTCAACGTCGATTTCCATGTAATGGATATTACTCCAGCATACAGTTGTCTCCTTGGCAGGCCTTGGATTCATGACGCTAAGGCAATACCTTCGACGCTCCACCAGAAGGTCAAGTTCATAGTGGATGACAAATTGGTCACGGTCCAAGCAGAAGACGATATCCTGATCAGTGGACCGTCCACCCAACCTTATGTGGATGCGGCTGAAGAGGCCCTTAAAACATCTTTTCAAGCGCTCGAAATTGCCACTATAGAAAGACTTCCCAAAAACGCAAAGGTAGCTCGCATGATGATGAAGCACGGTTACCATCCTGGCCAAGGACTGGGGGCAGATTCCCAAGGCATGAGGGAACCCCCAGAATTCAAAGACAATCCGTACAAGTATGGCCTAGGATATGACCCTACTAAGGGCCGAGCAGAAAGAAGAAAAGGGAAGTCTCCCCTCCGCACACTCAAGCAAATGTTCCAAAATGGAGGGGTACAAGCGTCAAGAGCTACCTTAGTCATTAGGAGATCTTTTTCTTCATTTAAGGGATGTAAACCCCATGATCGTTAGAGATTATCCCTCGGGGCTAGCCCGACCCCCGAGCATTTTAGGGCACATATTTCCTTATTAATTAATAAAGAATACTTCTTACTATCTGATGCTCTTCTTTCTATTTCTGACTAGAACACATAATAACCTTTTCTAAGTAAACGAAAAAGGAAGAAGAATAAAAAGCGCATCCAAATAATCAACATTCGCCATTGCCATTACAATCAAGCTAGTTGATTAGAAGCACAATAAATAAGACTTTACCTCACCATAAAAAAGTCATGCTTCACCAATATTGTGAACCAAAAAATAAGTGCACAAAGAAAAAGAGAGAAAAGCCCAGAAAAGCCAAAGGCCAAAAAGAAAAGGGGCAAAATACCCGGTAGGAAACCCACTAAGGGGGCTACGCAAAAGATAGGGTCGACCCGGTAGGACACCCGAACAAAAAATAAAGGGTAGCCTAGGCAAAAGTTAGGTTTACAAAATAAGGTCCGCTAGGATTCCAAAAAAAAAACAAAATAATAATAAATACAAAAAGGAACCTAGACAAAAGTTAGGGCCAAAACACAATATCCTAGTGCAAAAACCCAAAAGGGCGATCTAGGGAGATCAGCTAGCCATGGAAAGCAATGGAAATAAAACTAAAAGGCGCAATTACAAAAAAAAACGTTTGCTTAGACGAAACCTAAACACCTAAGCCTAACCCTAGTCAATCATGCTTACAAAAGAACTTCTTTCAAAAAAATCAACCCTCTAAAACACAAGCCATTGAGTTTACCTCGTTACTTCTTTTCTCTTGACCCCCACAACAATATTCTAATAATTAATTTGGGAATATGGAGGCATATAGTAAACAAGAGGATTGAAACCCCTAGAGTGGAGAAAAAGGGACACTACACGACAAAGAGTGCTCTACAAAAAGAACAGAAAAGAAAAAAGGAAAAAACAAGATATCCTTCGGTCACAAGAAATTCGGCATGGTACGGCCAAATGTAAGCACAGCGGATCAGGAGGCACTCGGGGCTACGAGACACGTCAGTGAAATCCTTCTGAAAAATTAATTGAAATAGGCATTATAGGACATCAAACATAAAAACATTGCATGCATAAAAAGTGTTTTTGAACCAGGTCCTATTTTACATTCAAAAAAGAAAAAAAAAACCCCTAAAATTCGAGACGGTCGTCCGGATTCCCCTGACCGCCGTCTTGGTCTCCGCAAATCGAGATCGCCGTCTCGGTCTCCGCAAATCGAGACCGTCGTCTCGACACACCAGACCGCTGTCCCGCTTAGCGAGATGGCCGTCTCGCTTAAGGCCAAAGTCGAGACTGCCGTCTCGAAACTCCAGACGGCTGTCTCGACCTGCGCAATTTCGAGACCACCGTCTCGACTTCCCAGACGGCGGTCCCGAATCAAATTTTTTCCCTATAAATAGGGAGGGCGTCTGGGGGGTTCCTCACAACTCCTCTGCACCCCAGGACCTCCAACTCTCAGATCTCGCACTCTCAAGCACTTTTTGATCAATATGTTCCATGGAAGTTCATCTAGGAAGAGGAGAGGAGCTGCTGGCCCTAGTAGTTCCTCAGCACCGGTCCCCCAGGACCCCACTCAGCTTTCTCCGCCGCACCAGGCTCGGCTGGAGCATATCTGAGGGTACACATGGCACCCCATGCTCAAATTGGACTTCGGCATCCTCGACGAGTTCGGGTGGGAGGACGACGTCCGGGCCCACATCGACAGCGTTGGATGGGGTTTCCTACTGCAGGCACCACCCACCCATGTGTACCCTCAAGCGGTACTGGAGTTCTTGGCCTCCATCTCCTACGGCGAGACCCCTGCCATGGTCCCGGGCCTGTCACCAACGAAAATGGTGACGTACTTTATGGGTGGGACGTACCGGACCACCACCCTCGACGAATTCAATGTGAGCATTGGGTTCGTCCAGCCCACGAACGTACTAACCCGGGAGTACCGGGAGGCCATCTGCTCGCGCCTTACCAACCTCACCGCCTGCGAAATGTGGGAGGAGCTCACCAGGGCGCCCACATTGCCCACAATAATGAAGGGCTTTTCACTCCCCCCGGCCCTCCGCATTTGCCACAAGCTGCTGGCGGGGACTATCCATGGGCGGAAGGAAAGTGAGGGTAAGGTAACCCTCCCTGATCTTTTTGCTCTCTACTGCATGAGCCAGAGGCGCCGCTGCAACCCTGGCTACTTCTTCCTGAGGGCCCTTAAGGACTTCGGGAGCAGACCAGTTGGAGCCGTCCTCATGGCTCCTCTTCTCACTCCCCTGATAGAGAAGTGGGGGTGCGGTGGCCGGGAAGAACTGGCCTCCAGCTTACGACCTGAATCCATCAACGGGTCGATCCTGGTCAGCATGGGGATGCTGATGTGCCGCAAAACCCAGCTGGTCCTCCACCCATCGCTGGATTTCGCCTTGGACCTCCAGGACATCGTGGCCACGCACGATCTTCCGACACCTCCCGACTTCCAACAACAACAGCAACAGCAGCATCAGCATCAGCAACAGCAGTAGTACACGGACGACTTTGCTGGCATGAACCGCAACATGAACGATCTCCGCCAACAATTCGATCAGATGTCTGTGCGGCAAGAGCAGATGTCCCTAAGGCAGGAAGCCTTTGATACAAGACTGGAGACAATCTACCAGTACCAGGAAGGGATGCGGCAAGACCGGACAACATTCCAGCAAGAGTACCGCGATGAGATCCGAGACCAAGCGAAGTTTCGGAGACACATGTACCAGCAATTCCCTTCCTACGGATCATCTCCAGATGATAGTCCATAGGGATAGTGCTCATAGAATAGGGCTGTTGTAATAAAAACTTTTTATAAATAAAATTTTATTCCATGCATCTTTTTGCTATCTCTTGCAATAGTCAGCGTAACAAAAAAAACTAAGAGTAAAAAGACGTACGCTCAAGAAAAAAGCCGAAATCCAAAATCGCGAGAAAAAAGAGATAAAACCGCGAAAAAAAAGGCAGGATTACAACAAGTCAACCACCTTGACCAACAAAGTTTCGACGACCAAGCAGACGTCGAACGACAAACAAAGGCTACCCAACCAACCAGCAAGAGTTGGGTGATCACCACAAAAAGATCAAAAACAAAGAATTGCCAGCAACCAACAAGCTGGATGAACACCAACAAAATCCCTGGCACAAACCGGACAAAATCTCAGAAGACGAGAAAACACATCTCAACGCGAGGCGCATGAGCCACCCAAGCAGTAAGCCGCCGCGACCACCAATCCTACGCAGTAGACTGTACCATCTTGATAGGGGGTTAACACCTATCAAACTGCGCACGTCGTGCGCCTGATCTGCGCTCGAGTCGGATCAGTAAGTCGCAATCACCAGCCTGATGGGGGATTCATACTCATCCAGTCCAACACACAGCGGACTGCAACTACCAGCCTGATGGGGGGTTTATACCCATCAACCGAAGGATCGGCTACCGTTAGAAGGAGTATCCTGAGGTTCTACCTTGTGTCAACCAAAAGGATCAGCTACCGTCAGAAGGAGTATCCTGGAGGTGCACAACACAAAATTTTCCCCAGAAGATCAACCGCCGCAAGACGGAACATCCGAAGGGTAACCGGGCAAGAGGGTCAACTCCTTTACCTTCCAGTCGATCTGTTTGGCACAACAGGCCAACAGTCGACTAATCAGGTAAAGGGGGGGCAGCTGTAGACCCCAAATCTTGCCCGGTCTCATAATAAAGACTAGAAGACCTTCTATTCGAAGATGGATGAAGCCTAAGAAGCCACTAGGAGAGACTATTAGGCCCCATACTAGGATACGAGGGATTGTTGGCATAAAAATAAGGGTTTTCACCTTTCGGGGTCGAGACCGCCGTCTCGCCTTACGAAGGTGGCGAGACCGCCATCTCGTTTGGCGAGACGATCATCTCGCCACCCGCGAATGGCAAGACTACCGTCTCGTTTGGCAAGACGGCCGTCTCGCCATTCCTGCAAGGCGAGACGGCCGTCTCGATTGGCAAGACGGTCGTCTCAACCTTGTCAGACAAGACGACCCATCTCGACCTGACAGACACGAATCCCTATAAACATGGGCTCCATTCCCCTCATTCCACACAGTTCTCTCATTCTCTCTCTAGTCACATCACAAAATTCTCTCTCTAGAATCCCTCCGAAGAATTTTCGGAGTTTTTGAGCATTTCTAAGAGTGTTTTTTAGCGTTTTCGAGAGATTCCGACGCTGTAGAGAGTGAAGGGCTGCCACATAGCACCCTAATTTTTAAAGAATTAATAGAAAGCTTGCTCCGAAGGTTTCTACTTTCTCTCTTTACCTTTTACCGCTTTATTTAAATTATGCAATAGATACTAGGGCCATGTAGTCATAATTTTAAATTCCGCAAATAAAAGGGTAAAAGTGTATATTTCACCGGTTTTATTATTTTAAATAGCTGGCCTATCATAGGGAACCCGAAAGGGGCGTCGTAAAGGAACTAACACTTCCTTTACACGTAACTAACTCCCTTACCCAACTCTGGTTCTAATGACCAAAGTTGGTTTTTCGAAAACCAACGCCTTTTAAACCCCTTTTCCGATGTTTCTGGTAAAAACATCGGTGGCGACTCCAGAGAACCCTTCAAAACTAGTGCTTGGGTTGTTCCGGTTATCGGACAATCCAAGAGCACCCTTTCGAAAACCTCGCCCCTAGGTTCAGCCCGGTTATCGGACAACCTAAAGGCGTTTTAACCACACCAATAAAACACGAAAAATGGAAAGTCAGAAACCATCGCGTCGCTCTGACCGCCTCATTTTGACGGCGGCGAAACTTTTCTCAAAACACATCTTCTCTTTTTATAGGAAAAATTGGGCTTTTGGGCTTCGTGTCTTTCGCTCAAGCGAAAGTTTCCTATTTTCAATTTTTATTGCCTCTGAAAACCCTTCCTAGCTTAAATGGAACCTAGAAAAAGCTACTAGGGACTTAACAAAGTCTTGACCATCTTTGAAATGGATTATCTCTGGCTTTATTTGGAAGCCAGGAAAGATTTGGGGTTTACAGTTGCCCCCCCTTCACGCGTCCAATTGACTATGGGCTAACATTCCATAAGGTCGATTGGCGGGTGAAGGAGTTAACCATCTTGGCCGATTGTCCTCCGGATGCTCCTGTTGTCGTGGTAGCTGACCCTTGGGACTATGAATGTAGTCTGGTGCTATCTTCAGGATGCTTCCTTGCTGCAGAGGTTGACCCTTTGGACGATAGGTGTGAAGCTTCAGGATGCTCCTTTGATGCGATAGCTGACCCTTTGGCTGATGAATATTTTTCCCTTGGGATGCTCCTCTGATGCGGCAGCTGACCCCTTAGGTGGTGAGTGCGTAGTGGACCCTTGTCTTCAGGGCGCTCCCATGTTGCGAAAGCTGACCCTTAGGACGGTAAAGATGGGTTGTGTCCCCCGAATACCCCTGTCGCTGCCATCAAAAGAGGAGGTCGGAACGACACGATGGTTTAACTTTGACTCGCGCTTTAAAGTGATCCTACAACGCCTTTAGGTTGTCCGATAACCGGGTTGGACCTAAATGCGAGGTTTTCGAAAAGGGTTCTGGAGTCGCCACCAATATTTTTTCCAGAAACATTGGAAAAGGAAGAAAAAGAAAGCGTTGGTTTAGAAAAACCAACTTTGGCCATTATAACCAGAGTTGGGTAAGAGAGTTAGTTACGTGTAGGGAAGATATTAGCTTCCCTACGACGCCCCTTTTGGGTTCCCTATGATGGATCGTTTATTTTATAAATAAAGAACTCTAAAATTACGCTTTTACCCTCATTTATTTATTTGTAGAATTTAAAGTGTTGACTACATGGCCCTAATAGCTAATGAACAAATAGATATAATAAGAAAGCGGTAAAAGACGATAGAAAGTGTGGGAACCTTTGAGGCAAGCTTTGTATTAATGTTCTTGGAAAAAAGGTGCTTTTTGGCAACCTCCACGCTCTATAGTGCTGACCGCTCTTTCTTGCAACACTACAAGACGCTCACTAATAACACTAAGAAACTCCGGAAATACTTCGGAGGGATCCTAGGAGAAGAATTTGAGAAAGTTGTAGAAGGGAAAGTTGTTCTATGGTGTGAAAAGGATGAGGTCACCCCCCTTTTATAGAAATTCGTGCCTATCAGGTCGGGATCGCTGTCTCGCCAAATGGGACGACAGTCTCACCTTCGGCAAGTGGCAAGACGACGGTCTCGCCATTGGCAAGTGGCGAGATGACGGTCTTGCCCTTAGCTGATGGCGAGACGGCGATCTTGACCCTTTAGGTGAAATTTCTTATTTTTTCCGTACAAAAATCCTTCCTATTCTAATATGGGGCCTATTGATCTATCCTAGGGACCTTTTAGGCCTTGTCCATCTTTGAATGAAAGTCTTCTACTCTTTATTTTGAGGTCGGGCAAGATTTGGGGTCTACAGCTACCCCCCGTTCACCTGACTAGCCGACTGTTGGCTCAATATGCCAAAAAGATCGGCTGGAGGGTGAAGGAGTTAACCCTCTTGCCCGGTTGTCCTTCGGTTGCTTTCTTGGTTATGGTAGCTGACCTTCTGGACACTAAGTGTGATCCTCTGGGATGCTACTTTGATGTTGTAGCTGACCCCTTTGGATGATGAGTACGAACCCCCATCCGGTTTGACGAGTATGAACGCCTGTCTGGTAAGATCCCTTTTGTAAGGCCTGATGAGTACACACCCCCATCTGGTGTTGACGAGTATGAACTCCTGTCTGGTAAGCCCCGAGTATGCACCCCCATCTGGTGTTTGATGAGTATGAACCCCCGTCTGGTAAGCCCCCTTTTGTAAGGCCCAACGAGTACACACCCCCATCTGGTGTTTGACGAGTATGAAGCCCCGTCTGGTAAGCCCCCTTTTGTAAGGCCCGACGAGTACACACCCCCATCTGGTGTCGACAAGTATGAACCCCTGTCTGGTAAGCCCCCTTTTGTAAGGCCCGATGAGTACGTACCCCCATCTAGTGTGAAAGTCCTCTTTGTAGGATTGGTTGCGACTTACTGCGCTGGCTCATGCGCAGTGATTTTGCCTGTGTGTAGGTTTTTGTCTTTGGGACCTTCCTTGTCCCGAAGATGTGGTGGCAACTTACTGCTCTAGCTCATGCGCTGACTCCATGGGGAGTGATTTTTGCTTTGGTGAATGTTTTTGGACTTTTCTGGTAAAGTCTTCCGGTGCACCAAGGATTCTTTGATTTTTGGTTGTTACAATAGCCATCCAGCTTATTGATTGCTGGGGATTTCTGGTGATTTTGGGCAACGCCTTTGAGCAGGCGAGCGTTTATTGAGATTTTGGTAATGCCTCTGAGTAAGCAGATGCTTCATCAAAAGTGAAGGCTTTTGGTCCGCGTTGTTTTTTTGAGGGGAGCTTCATTTGGAGGCTTTGCTTTTGAGTGCTTCCTGTTTTCAAATGCAATCATGGAGTTATTCTCCTTATATGCATGAATGCTTTGCGTTTTTTGTTATTTATCTAAGAATCTCCTAGCAGGCATCATTCTTTTTATCTTTTTCCTTTTCCTTTCTTATGCTTTCTTGTAGTGGTCCTTTATGCATGCTCATGTTTCATTAATATAGAGGCATTTTCATAAATTGGTCAAGAGAAGAGGAGTAAAAGACAATTTTATTGATATAAATGATTCATTTTTACAATAGGATTTACAAAGGGATTTAGAAGCATGGCTGACCAAGGTTGGCTATACTGTATAAGCTATAACAATCATGTCCCTAACATTTGTCTCTCTGTTTTTCCCAGTCACTTCAGCTGAGATGCTCGAACCCAGAGTGAAGACTATGCAAAGCCTGTTTGCTTTCAGAAGGACATTACCTTAGTCGCCTTGCGATTTTCGACTAAGGTAATCATTGCTCTTTGTTTTTGTTTGTTTGATTTTTTTTGTAGCCTCTAACTTTTGCCTAGGACGTGTCCTAGCGAGGAATATGGACCCTATATTTTTCCTATGACGCTCTTTGCGAGTTTTCATCCTGACGGGTCATGAGCAATGTCTTTAAGCGTAATATTTCTTTACCGCATCTGAGTTGATCGGGAGTCGAAGCTCTTCTCTGCCCATGTTAGTGAGGATAAGGGCTCCTCTTGAGAAAGCTCGCTTGACCACAAAGGGTCCCTTGTAGTTTGCTGCCCATTTTCCAAGTTTGTCCTTCTAGGCGGGAAGCAGTTTCTTTATTACCAAATCCCCTTCTTGGAAAGTACGGGGCTTGATTTTCTTATCGTAGACCTTCTTGATCTTCTTTTTATAGGTCTGCCCATGACATATGGCGTCCAACCGTATTTCTTCGATCAGGTTAAGCTGGACATACCGATTCTGGACCTGTAGACCCCAAATCTTGCCCGACCTCATAATAAAGATCAGAAGACCTCCTTTTCGAAGATGGATGAAGCCTAAGAAGCCACTAGGAGAGGCTATTAGGCCCCATACTAGGATAGGAGGGATTTTTGGCACAAAAATAAGAATTTTCGCCTTTTGGGGTCGAGACCGCCTTCTTGGATTCGAGACCGCCGTCTCGCCTTGCACAAGTGGCGAGACAGCCGTCTCATTTGGCGAGACGGCCATCTCGCCACCTGCGAATGGCGAGACCGCCGTCTCGACCTGACAGGCACGAATTCCTATAAATAGGGCCTCCATTCCCTCATTTCACACAACTTTCTCATTCTCTCTCTAGTCACATCACTATATTCTCTCTCTAGAACCCCTCCGAAGCATTTCCGGAGTTTCTAAGCGTTTCTAAGAGTGTTTTTTAGCATTTCGAGAGGTTTCCGACCCTGTAGAGAGTGAAGAGCTGCCACATAGCACCCTAATTTGCAAAAGATTAATAGAAATCTTGTTCCGGAGGTTTCTACTTTCTCCCTCTATCTTTTACTGCTTTATTTAAATTATGCAATAGATACTAGAGTCATGTAGTCGTAATTTTAAATTCTGCAAATAAAAGGGTAAAAGCGTATTTTTTCGGTTTAATCATTTAAATAGCTGGCCTATCATAGGGAACCCGAAAGGGGCGTCGTAAAGGAACTAACACTTCCTTTACACGTAACTAACTCCCTTACCCAACTCTGGTTCTAACGACCAAAGTTGGTTTTTTTCGAAAACCAACGCCTTTTAAACCCTTTTTCCGATGTTTCCGGTAAAACATCGGTGGCGACTCTAGAGAACCCTTCAAAACTAGCTCTTGGATTAGCTCGGTTATCGGACAATCCAAGAGCACCCTTTCGAAAACCTCGTGCCTAGGTTCAGCCCGGTTATCGGACAACCTAAAGGCATTGTAACCACCAATAAAAACGCGAAAAATGGAAATTCGGAAACCATCGCGTCGCTCTGACTGCCTCGTTTTGACGGCGACGACAGATGGCGACTTCACTGGGGAAGCCTAGAGAGTTGATCCCATTTAGTGATGGGCCAGCTTAAAAATAAATAAACTAAGAAAATAACGCTTTTACCCGACCTTGTATTATAACATGTTTTACTATTTGGCTTTAATAACTGCTGTTTGTGTATACTTACACAATTGTTTGAAATACAAACTGTACACAAACCCTTGCACACAACAGTTCCCTCTATACCCGGGGGCAAGTGAGAAATTCATAGGGAGTGGGTGGCGGTACGGTTCGCTGTAGTGATGGCCTTGTGCCCACCGGTGTGATCGGAAACCACCACTCAAGGTGATAACCTTCCTCTTTTGGCACAAAGACTGACTATGGCCTTAGTGCTAAGCATGGTCGGAAGGCTGGAGAGTGGGGACCCTATAATGGGGGCACCTTGGGGGCCTTAGCCTTGGTGAGAACAGTTAGAACCTACCTTCGCCAAAGCACTTTTCTGCAGGAAAACCCTACCTCGTGATTAAAACGACTTCTCGCCTATTCGTGGATGATCGAATTGTGTGTGCATCTGTTTGTTGCATTTGTCTGTTGCATAGCATAACCAAACAACTGAAAGAAAAATCACAAAAAATATTTTCGCAATAAACACCCTTATCTCTGACATACCGCCTTTTAGCTAGTCTCGGTTTCGTGTTCTTTGTAAGCTAAGTAGTCACGCTAGCTCCGACGTAAGAGATAAGGGACGCTAAATATTCTTTCGCATAAAGCCATTTTTTATCTCTGATGATCGCCTTTTAGCTAGCCTGGTTTCGTGTTCTTTGTAAGCTAAGTAGCCACGCAATTCCGGCAGAAGAGATAAAAGGCTACAAAAAATAAATAATAATAAATAAAAATCAAATAAAAAATCATTTTCAAAAAAATGGGATCTGATTCATAAACATCCCAAATCATTCATATAGGTAGTTTATTTTTCAAAAAAAAATACGTAAATACCATACAAAACATGATAAACAGAAAATAAACACTCACATTCATTCGAATAAGCATCATTTTCATAAAACATGCATTTTGGTTTTAGAAAATGGAGGGGACTAGTAGACAATTGAAGAAGGTGGATATTCCCCGATACCATACTGAGAAGTTGGAACGGCTTTCCGCGATAATGCCACCAGAGGTCCGCGCCGACTTTGAGAAATCCTATGGATGGATTCTCGACCTATTGAAGATCTGTGTCGATCAAGTGTTCCTTATAGTATTAATTCATTTTTGGAACTCCAGTCTGCGATGCTTTGAATTTCCGCAGTTCGATATGGTGCCTACCTTGGAGGAGTATGAAATCATGTTGAAATGGCCCTAATCAGCTGGGGTCCATATCCGCCATGGGATGCACACTCCTGCAGCACAAGTTGCTGCCATCATCCAGCTGCCTTCCTGGCAGACTACCCTGATAGGAAAAGGGAACATCCAGGGTTGGAAAGTCTCAATGTTAGAAGACCACCTATCCAACTTGGCTGAAAGGACAGAGTGGGTCGCTTTTAACAGAACCCTGGCCTTAATCATATTTGGAACAATCTTGTTTCCCTTCCACCTCGACACAGTGGATCAAACTGTCAAGGACGCCTTCTTCGCCTGGGACGTGAACTCGAAGAGTCCCTTGCCTGCCATTCTTGCCGACACCTTGCTCTCGGTGGAATTTTGCCACCAGAAGCAAGGAAAAACACTTCGTTGCTGCTCTTCACTACTATTTGTGTGGGGCATTACACACTTTTACGCCTCCAGTCACATGGGGATGTTCCCCGATCCTTTGAGAAGCTTCTCTAAAATCCCTCTCCAACGGCGCTTAACTTCAGAATGGAGGGACGAGTTGGAACAAAAGGACGCCAATAGTATATCCTGGGTCAGTCCTTGGTTCCGACCTGGCCCAGTCCTCATCAGATGTGGAGATTATCTGAACATACCCTTAATAGGACTCAGGCGTTGCATAGCCTACTCACCTAGAGTAGCTATGAGACAAATCATGAGAACCCAAACTACGATTTCTCGAGGGGAACTTGGAGGACTGTGTTTCTTTGGAGACCCATGCACAATTGCCAACTCACTAGCAATGAGAAAAGCATGGGAGAGACCAGTCTATATGGGAGATAGAGAGCTAGGAAAAGCTCGAGTGACTGTCTCCGGTGACTATGAGGTATGGAGAAAAAGAAGAGGGATGTCTCAACCATCCACCTCACTCATTACAAACATCAATAGTGAAGAGCTGCAGGCTCAAGTCGACGCCTTGACCCAGAGGATAGAAATCATGGGAGCCCAGATGAGGGTCCTTGAAGAAAGAGAGCAAGAATCTATCCTCACCATAGATGGTCTGCAAAGGCAATGCAAGAAAAAAGATCATGAAATAGAGCGCCTCAAGGATCAGTGTGCTGACTACAACGAGCAAGCTATCCGAGCATCCAAAACCGCCAGAACTAGCTCGGATAGTCAACTTCAAGAAATAACTGCCAAATCAGCACGCCTTGAGGCTGAATCAGCAAAACAGGCTCAGACGATCAAGGAGTTGATGCAAGAACTCACCAAGACTCGGTCAGACATACGCCAAGAGCGAGAGGCCAACCGGAGACTCAACAAAACTCTCACTGAGCTACGCTGTAAAGAAAGAGATGGGCTAGCTCGGTACGACCAAGTACTACAAGTACTACAAGATGAACTACAAGCCTTGGTCGTCCACCAAGAGGCGAAGATCAAAGAGGCTCAAAAGTACAGTGAAGATATGAGCCAGGCGGTCCAGAAGCAAAGTGAAGCACTTGCTCGTCACATCCGGGAAGCCGAAAGGGAATTACATAGAGATCAAGATCCGCTTGTGGGTTTCTTTAGGCTTTTCCGTTTTTGCCAAAAGTTGCTTCGTAGTATGGAGTAGGTGAATGTACACCTTCTAACGGATAAATGAAATTTTTCTTTATTCTACAATTGTCTACTTGCATGCATATCATTCATATGCATACTTAATTTCCCCTCCTTCACTCTTAATAAATAAGATAATAAAAAGGAAGGATTAACTGACACGTCTTCCAAATCAGAGGAATGGAGAGAAAGCCACTCCTAATCAAGCTTACCCCAACGGTCGACTCGCCACAAGAGGATAATAAGCCTCGACTGTTGGTCCTCAGAAATAAGGAGGAGGGGACAAGGACACCAGTGCGACTATTTATGCCACGTCCTTTCCCCTACGAATCAAGTAAAGTTGTACCGTGGAGATACGAAGAATCTTCACCAATAAAAGAGGATATCACAAACATAGCCGGCATCGGGGGCATGACTAGAAGCGGAAGAGTCTACTCCCCCAAGGACTCACAGGAAGATGTCCTCAAAAATAAAGGAAAAAATAAAAGGACCGAAGAAGAAAAAGAAAATAAAGAATCCAAGGAGGAGACAGAGGAATTACTCCAGTTCATAAGGCAAAGTGAGTATTCCATTATAGACCAGCTCAATCGTACACCTGCAAAGATAACGTTGTTATCCCTAATGATGAGCTCGGAACCGCACAAAAACGCCCTGCTGAAGGTCTTGAGTGAGGCGCATGTACCTCACACCATATCCCAAGAAAAATTTGAGAGGATCGTCGATCACATCATGGCAAGCGATCACCTCACCTTCACAGAGGAAGAACTCCTCCTCGAGGGATCTAACCATAACAAGCCTTTGCACATTTCAATCAAGTGCAAGGAGTACCTCATCGCCAAAGTTCTTGTGGATAATGAGTCCTCCTTAAACGTGATGCCCAAGTGCACACTAGACAAGTTGACTATCCAAGGAACTCGTCTGCCCCTAAGCAGCACTATCGTTCGAGCCTTCGACGGATCCAAACGAGAAGTAGTAGGGGAAGTGAATTTGCCAATCCAAGTGGGACCCACTATCTTCAACGTCGATTTCCACATAATGGATATTACTCCAGCATACAGTTGTCTCCTCGGTAGGCCTTGGATTCATGATGCTAAGGTAGTACCTTCAACACTCCACCAGAAAGTCAAGTTCATAGTGGATGACAAATTGGTCACGGTCCAAGCAGAAGATGATATCCTGATCAGTGGACCGTCCACCCAACCCTACGTGGATGCGGATGAAGAGACCCTTGAAACATCTTTTCAAGCGCTCGAAATTGCCACTATAGAAAGACTTCCCAAAAACACCAAGGTAGCCCGCATGATGATGAAGCATGGTTACCATCCTGGCCAAGGACTGGGGGCAGATTCCCAAGGCATGAGGGAACCCCCAGAATTCAAAGACAATCCTTACAAGTATGGCCTAGGATATGACCCTACTAAGGGCCGAGCGGAAAAAAGAAAAGGGAAGTCTCCCCTCCGCACACTCAAGCAAATTTTCCAAAGTGGAGGGGTGCAAGCGTCAAGAGCTACCCTAGTCATTAGCAAATCTTTTTCTTCATTTAAGGGATGTAAACCCCATGATTGTTAGAGATTATCCCCCGGGGCTAGCCCGACCCCCGGGCATTTTAGGGCACATATTCCCTTATTAATTAATAAAGAATACTTCTTACAATCTGCTTCTCTTCTTTCTATTTCTAACTAGACCACATGATAACCTTGTCTAAGTAAACGGAAAAACAAAAGAAAAGAAGAATAAAAAGCGCGTCTAAATAACCAAAAATTCGCCATTGCCGTTACAATAAAGCTAGTTGATTAGAAGCACAAAAAATAAGGCTTTAACTCAACATAAAGAAAGCCATGCTTCGCCAATATTGTGAACAAAAATAAATACGCAAAAAAAAAAAAAGAACAAACCTAGAGAAGCCAAAGGCCAAAAAATGGGCAAAATACCCGGTAGGAAACCCACTAAGGGGGCTACGCAAAAGATATGGTCAACCTGGTAGGATACCCGAACAACAATAAAGGGTAGCCTAGGCAAAAGTTAGGGTTACAAAAAAGGTCCGCTAGGATTCCCCAAAAAATACAAAAAGAAGGAACCTAGACAAAAGCTAGGGCCAAAACACAGTATCCTAGTTCGAAAACCCGAAGGGCGATCTAGGGAAACCAGCTAGCCATTAAGAGCAATGGAAATGAAACTAAAAGGCACAAATACAAAAAAAAGGGGAAAAAACGTTTGCTTAGACGAAACTAAACACCTAAGCCTAACCCTAGCCAGCCATGCTTACAAAAACCACTTTCTAAATAAAAATCAACCTTCTAAAACACAAACCATTGATTTTACCTCCTTACTTCTTTTCTCTTGACCCTCGCAACAATATTCTAATAATTAATTTGGGAATATGGAGGCGTGTAGTAAACAAGAGGATTGAAACCCCTAGAGTGGAGAAAAAGAGACATTACATGGCAAAGAATGCTCTACAAAAAAGAAGAGGAAAAAAGAAAGGAAGAACAAGTTATCCTTCGGTCACAAGAAGTCTGGCACGGTACAACCAAGAGCAAGCACGACAGATCAAGAGGCACTCGACGCAACGAGACACGTCAGTTAAATCCTTCTGAAAAATTAACTGAAATAGACATTATAGGACATCAAAAATAAAAACATTGCATGCATAATATGTTTTTGAACCAGGTCCTATTTTACATTAAAAAAAAATAAAAAAATAAAAATAAAAATAATAATAATAATAATATTAACCGAAAATTCGAGACCATCGTCTGGACTTTCCAGACCGCCATCTCGGTCCTCAGAAAATCGAGACCGCCGTCTCGACCAACGAGACCGCCGTCTCGACTTAGGCAAAAACGAGACCGTCGTCTCGACTTAGGCGAAAACGAGACCACCGTCTCGCTTGACGAGACCGCCATCTCGTTTGAACCCAAAGTCGAGACCGCCGTCTCGAGATCCCAGACGGTCGTCTCGACCTGCAAAAAATCGAGACCGCCGTCTTGACTTCACAGACGGCAGTCCCGAATTCGATTTTTCCCCTATAAATAGGGGAGGCGCGTGGGGGGTTCCTCACAACTCATCTGCACTCCAGAACCTCCAACTCTCAGATCTCTCACTTCCAAGCACTTCCTGGCCAATATGTTCCATGGAAACCCATCAAGGAAGAGAAGAGGCACTGCCGGCGGTAGCAGTTCCTCGGCACCAGCCCCCCAAGATCCTACTCAGCTCTCGTCGCAGCACCTATCCCGTCTCGAGCACATCCAGGGTTATACGTGGCACCCCATGCTCAGGCTTGACTTCAGCATCCTTGTAGAGTTTGGGTGGGAGGACGATGTCCGGGCCCACATAGATAGCATTGGGTGGGGCTTCCTGCTGTAGTCTCCACCCACCCACGTGTACCCTTAAGCGGTACTGGAGTTCCTGGCCTCCATCTCCTACGTCGAGGCTCCCTCCATGGTCCCAGGCCTGCCACCCACCAAGATGGTGAACTACTTTATGGGTGGGACATACCGGACTACCACCCTCGACGAATTCAATGTGAGCATTGGATTCGTCCGGCCCGAGGACGTGCTAACTCGGGAGTACCGGGAGGCCATATGCAGCCGCCCCACCAACCTCACCGCCGCCGAAATGAGGGGGTCAGCACTCGCCCCAGCCCTCCGCATTTGCCACAAGTTGCTGGTTGGGACTATCCACGGGAGGAAGGAGAGCCTGGGTAAGGTAACCCTCCCAGACCTCTTCGTACTTTACTGCATGAGCCAGAGGCGACGCTGCAACCCTGGCTACTTCTTCTTGATGGCCCTTAAGGACTTCGGGAGCAGACCAGCGGGAGCCGTCCTCATGGCTCCTCTTATCACTCCCCTGACAAAGAAATGGGGGTGCGCTGGCCGAGAAGAGCTGGCCTCCAGCCTACGACCCGAATCCATCAACGGGTCGATCCTGGTCAGCATGGGGATGCTAATGCACCGTGGGACCCAGTTGGTCCTTCATCCCTTGCTGGATTTCGCGTTGGATCTCCAGGACATCGTGGCGATGCACTGTAGACCCCTAATTTTGCCCGGCCTCTCAATAAAATCTAGGGAGACTTCACACAAAGATAAAGTTCACCCGGCTTCATATCAAAAACCGAAAAAGACCTCCCGCAACAAGATGGGGTTCACTCATCCACACAATAAAGACTAAGGAGACTTCCTGCACGAAGATAAAGCTCGCCTGGAATCTTAATAAAGGCCAAGAAGACTACCTTTATGAAGATAAAGCTTCAACGGACATCTATCGGCATCAATCTACGTCCGAAAAAAGGAAAGGAAAGCTTCTTGGGGGTCCCAGAACGCGAAAACAGGCCAAGACAGGTTGGGACAGCCGTCCCAAACTGGGACAGCCGTCCCAAACATCAAAAACCAAGTGAGACGCACGTCTCACCTTTGGGACGCACGTCCCAAACCCAAAAATTCAAGTGGGACGGCCGTCCCAACCCAAACTGGCCGTCCCACTCTCCCCCCAGCTTGGCCCAGTGTAAAATGAGCAGTTGGGACGGCCGTCCCAACCCAGACGGCCGTCCCAGATGTCCAGGCTGCGAAATCTATAAATAGGAGCCTCATTTGTCATTCTCCACACCCCAGACAACTCCAAGACTTGTCTTCTTCTCTCCCTCCTTCGAATGATCTCTCTGATTGCCTTTAATAGGTAACAATCAATTAAGGAATTTGTATTCCGGCATTCGATTCTTCTAGAAAATTTTAGTCGAGTCGAGTTTATTCGAGAGGAGAGTCGTTGTAGAGTGAAGGATTGTCGCAAAGCGTCCTCTCTATAAAAGACTTATAATATAAAGCTTGCTTTGGAGGTTCTTCTCAATTCTCTTCCCTTTTATTGCTTTATTTACTGCTTTCTGTATGCAATGTAGATAAAATCATGTAGATAGCCATATTTAAATACTGTACGAATAAAATAAGGGTAATAGCGTAATTTCTTGTAATCTTTACTTAAATGAATTAATCCGTCATAGGGAACCCGAAAGGGGCGTTGTGGGGTGCTAATACCTTCCCCACACGTAACTAACTCCCTTACCCGACTCTGGTTATAATGGCCAAGTTTGGTTTTTATTAAAATCAATGCCTTTTTCTCCTTTTCCAATGTTTATGGTCAAAACATTGGTGGCGACTCCAAAAGAACCCACCATTTTCGAAAACCTTGCTTCTATTAGAGGATAGTTCAGTGTTGAGCGCCTCGGAAGCAATGAACATATTTTTAACCAAAAACGCGAGTCTCAACCATCTTTTCGCGACCGCTCGCATTAACGTTCGAGATGTCCCAGGACGTTGGAACGGACGGCGGCGACAGATGGCGACTCCGCTGGGGAAGCTAGAGAGTTGATCCCATTTAGTGACGGATAAATTCAAACTAAGTAAAGATTTGAAATTTTGCCTTAACCCTTTTC
Organism: Sphenostylis stenocarpa; assembly: GCA_963425845.1. Lineage (NCBI taxonomy): Eukaryota > Viridiplantae > Streptophyta > Magnoliopsida > Fabales > Fabaceae > Sphenostylis > Sphenostylis stenocarpa. The sequence continues at coordinate 3,851,734 of OY731408.1, forward strand.
TGTATTTTTATTGTATGGCTTTAATAACTGCTGTATGATTACTTCTGCAAATTGTTTGAAATATAAATTGCACACAAAACCCTTGCACACAACAGTCCCTCTATACCCGGGGGCAAGAGTGAATACCTATAGGGAGTGGGTGGCAGATACGACCGGCTTGTTGGCACACGGGGCTACAACCGTTGTCAGAAACCACCAACTCAAGGTGATAACTCTCTTCTTTTGGTCTAAGGATGTCGACACGGAGTTCCGTGCATGACCCGAGGACTGAAAGATTGAGAGGTCCCTATAATGGGGGCACCTTGGGGACCTTTGGCCTTGGTGAGAACAGTTAGAACCGCCTAAACCAAGCACGTTTCTGCAGGAAAATCCTACCTCGTGATTAAATAAGTGTGGCTCTGCTCGTGGATGTATGAATTGTGTGTGCATACGTTTGCTGCATTTGTATTGATGCATTAGCATAGGGTAATCATACAACAAACAAAAAAAATGAAAAAACCCTAAAAATCATAAAAGTGATAAGATAAAAGACCTTTATCTCGAACAGTCTTCAATTAAGCTAGCCTGGTTTCAGGTTCTTTGTAAGCTAAGTAGCCACGTTGACCGACAGAAGAGATAAAGGGTCATAAAAAATATAAAAACAACTTTAAACCAATAAAACTTTTTTTTTATAATAACAATTCTTGGCAAAGTCGTATCATTCATACCACATCATCCAATAAGTGGCAAAATTAAGAGAGAAAATAAACGCACTAAGAAAGGTATGCATAAACATCATCATAATAAAATCTCTCATACATAAACGCATTCATTCCAGGATACACCAATCATTTAAAAAGCTATAATAAAAATTGTTAAAATCATTTAGAAAGTGGCTGGTCTTCCGCCTGTCCTCACTCGTGCTCAGAAAGCCAAGAAGATGGAACATCTGGAGGAACAAAATCGAAAGCTCACTACTGAGCTTAATACGCTAAAAGAAAAAATGGCACAGATGTTAGAAATGATGCGTCAGCAGAATCTCCATAAAGAGGGTCCTCAAAGTGGACAAGCCTCTCACCAAGAAGAAGAGGAGGGACCCAATGATGAACAAGCCCAATCTGATACAAGGGCAGTGCATATTACTGCACCAGAAATATCAAAGCAACAGCTGACTGCCCTTGAAGAGCGATTGAGAGCCATGGAGGGGCATAATTTTGATGTCAAAGAGGCAGCTGATATGTGCCTCGTCAAAAATATCCAATTCCCTAACAAGTTCAAAACTCCGGACTTCCCAAAATACATGGGACTAACTTGCCCTAAAAGCCATCTTACGATGTAGTGCCGTAAGATGGCTGCATATGCTGAAAATGAGAAGCTCCTGATCCATTGCTTTCAGGAGAGCTTAGCCGAATCAGCCCTAAACCGGTATATGCAACTACAAGGGGGCAAGTCCAAACCCGGAGACATCTCGGCAAATGCTTTTCTTCGTCGCTATAAATACAATATTGATCTCGACCCCGAAAGAGCAGATCTACAACTACTAAGCAAGAAAAATGACGAATATTTTAAAGCATATGCTCAAAGATGGAGGGAATTGGCAGCACAAGTGGAACCTCCTCTGTCCAACAAGGAAACTACATCCATGTTCATCAATTCTCTGACTGGTCCCTATTACGACAAAATGATAGGGAACACATCAACACTCTTTGCGGATGTAGTCATTATAGGAGAAAGAGTAGAGCAAGGTCTCGAAAAGTGGAAGAATTGCACAACAAACCTCCTCCAATTCCTCTACTCAAAACTTTAAAAAGAACTTTGGAAAGAAGAAGGAAGGAGACGTGAATACTATCAACTTCGCCACTCCTTCGTCCTCCTCGCAGCAGACCAAGTCACGCAGGCCGGAGAGGAAGTTCACCCCAATACCCACTTCTTATGGAAGCCTGCTACTAAAATTGTTGGATGCCAAACTCCTAGTGCGCGTCCCTCCCAAGAAAATGGAGCCACCATATCCAGAATGGTATAAGCCAAATGAAAAATGCAATTATCATTCAGACGCTCCGGGACATTCTGTAGATAACTGTATGGCCTTAAAGCATAAGGTCCAAGATTTAATAGATGCAGGATGGATTACTTTCGACGCGTCAACTCCAAAAGTGGATGATCAGCCTTTATCAAAGCCCGAATGAAAGACGGGATCAGGAAGACCAAGCAATTTAGGGCTCATCATTTTTACCATCTCTAAAAAATGTAATAAAAAATATATAAAAATATATCGAAAAGCTTCCGATGTACTCCTCGTGATCCCTGCCCATGATCACGAGATTTTTTGTTAATTAGGGCTTTGTAAATATTTTCTTTCTATCAATACAATGAGGCATTTTTTCATAATATTCATATTCTCTCGTTATTCTTTTCCCTCTTACACATCTAATAAAGAAATCTAAAACAAATCATAACCATAACAAGTCATGTTTGTGATTGAAAAATCCCTGGAAGATCCGAAAGCTAAAGACGAATGGATTGAGTCGACAAGTGAGGAGGGGACCATTTCCCTGACATGCAAAGACCGCTAGAAAAAGAAGCTCAATCAATACAGACCTCATCAGGAAAAACCGAGGCCATCAATTTGGGACAAGAAGATAATAAGAAAGAAGTAAATATTGGAACCCAAATTAACGATGATGTCGTGGAAAAACTAATACAATTACTAAGAGAGTATGTGGATGTGTTTGCATGGTCCTACCATGATATGCCCGTAATCGATAAAAGTATAGTGGAGCACAGATTACCGCTAAAAGAGGGATTTCGACCGCTAAGCGTAAACTCGAAGAGTAAAGCTGAATGGTCCTTAAAAATTAAGGAAGAAGTAGAAAAGCAGCTTGGATGCCAATTTCCTAATTGTTTCAAAATACCTTGAATGGTTGGCAAACATCGTGCCAGCTTGTAAAGAAAAATGGAAAAATCGAGTATGCGTAGATCACGGACTTAAACCGTGCAAGTCCAAAAGATGATTTTCCATTACCACATATCGATATGTTGGTAGATCACACTGCTACAAATACTCTCTATTCTTTCATGGATGGATATGCATGGTATAACCAAATTAAATTGGCCGTTGAAGATAGGGAAAAAACTTCCTTCATTACACCGTGGGGTACATTCTGTTATAGAGTAATGCCTTTTGGACTTAAGAATGCAGGGGCTACTTATCAAAGGGCTATGGTTACATTATTTCATGATATGATCCACAAAGAAATTGAAGTATATGTGGATGACATGATCGCTAAGTCCAAAAACGAAATAGATCACCTCCAATACTTAAAGAAGTTATTCAGTCGGCTTCGAAAATACCAGATTAAGCTCAATCCGGCTAAATGCACATTCGGAGTACGATCAGGAAAACTCCTTGGGTTTATTGTCAGTAAAAGAGGAATTGAGGTAGACCCTGATAAAACAAAGGAAATCGTAGAAATGCCCCCACCAAGAACAGAAAAAGAAGTCAGAGGGTTCTTGGGCCGAATAAACTACATCGCATGGTTCATCGCGCAATTAACAGATAAGTGTACGCCCATCTTCAAGTTATTGCGTAAAAACCAACCGAAAGTTTGGAATGATGAATGTCAACAAGCTTTCGAAAAGATCAAAATATGCCTAACTAATCCCCCAGCATCGGTACCACCCGTGGAAGGAAAGCCCCCGATTCTTTACTCCGTCGCACTCGACGAGTCCATGGGATGTGTGCTCGGTCAGCAAGATGATACGGGTAAAAAAGAACAAGCCATATATTACCTCAGTAAGAAATTTCTAAACTATGAGACCCGTTATACACCACTTGAAAAAAACATGTTGTGCATTGGTGTGGGCAACTCAACGTCTTCGACAATATATGGTCAGACATACAACTTGGTTGATTTCCAAAATGGACCCAATAAAATACCTATTTGAAAAACCCGTCTTGACCGGAAGGATAGCCAGATGGCAGGTACTCCTCTCAGAATTCGACATTGTTCATGTCACTCAGAAAGCTATCAAAGGTAGTCCTTTAGCAGACTACTTGGCACATGGGCCAATTGACGAATATCAATCCCTCCAAGATGATTTTCCAGATGAGCATATAATGCACATCCAACACGAAGAACTTGAAAATGATGAGTGGATCATGTTTTTCGATGGAGCTTCGAATTTAATGGGACATGGGATCGAAGCCATTTTAATATCTCCTAAAAGGAATTATATCCCAGTAACAGCCAGATTAGACTTTGATTGCACGAACAATATGGCAGAATACGAAGCCTGTGCTCTAGGTATTCAAGTAGCCCTGGATCATGGGGTGACTAAACTCAAAGTATTCGGTGACTCATCCCTTGTTATTTACCAGCTCAAGGGCGAATGGGAAACTAGAAATTCCAAGTTAATCCCTTATCTAGAGCATATCCGTAATATGACTTCAAAAATGAGAAACATCAGTTTCGAGTACATCCCTCGGGAAGATAACCAGATTGCAGATGCACTGGCAACATTATCATCCATGTTCGCATTAGGACAAGAATATGAGATGCCCATCATCCAAGTCAAAAGGCACGATAAACAAGCCTTTTGTATGACGGTGGACAATGAAAAAGATAGAATCCCTTGGTATCAGGACATAAGGCGATACCTGACAAAGGGCGAATACCCCGAGAGAATCAGTGACAATGACAAAAGGATCATTCGGAAAAGGGCCATAGGGTTTATGTTAATAAGAGAAACCCTCTATAAAAGGAATTTTGATTCCACTTTGTTAAGGTGTGTAAATCTTGAAGAAGCACAGAAATTGATTAAAGAAATACATGAGGGAACCTTCGGGACTCATGCACCAGGGCATATCATGGCTAGGAAAATGCTCAGGGCAGGATACTTTTGGTCCACAATGGAAAAGGACTGTCATCAGTATGCTAGAAAATGTCACAAATGTCAAGTACATGCAGACAATGTACATGTCCCACCAGCACCTCTCAATGTTATGGCTATCCCTTGGCCATTTGATATGTGGGGCATGGATGTTATTGGACCTATTGAACCTAAGGCATCCAATGGTCATCGATTCATTCTAGTGGCTATCGATTACTTCACTAAGTGGGTAGAAGCTGCATCTTATGCACATGTGACTAAAAAGATAGTGGTCACCTTTGTTAAGAAGAATATCATATGTCGATATGGCATCCCGCATCGTTTCATTACCGATAACGGGTCCAATCTAAATAATAAGATGATGGAAGAACTATGTCAAGATTTCAAAATTCAACACCATAATTCTTCTCCTTATCGGCCCAAAATGAATGGCGCAGTAGAAGCAGCTAATAAAAACATCAAGAAGATTGTTCAAAAGATGGTTAAAACCTATAGGGATTGGCATGAAATGTTACCTTTTGCTCTTCATGGTTATCGAACATCTGTACGAACCTCGACAGGAGCTACTCCATTCTCCCTCGTATATGGAATGGAGGCCATATTGCCAATAGAGGTCGAAATACCTTCCTTGCGAATCATAATGGAAGCAAAACTAACAGAAGCCGAATGGGTTCAAAATCGATACGACCAATTAAACCTTATCGACGAAAAGCGGCTGAATGCTATATGTTATGGACAAGCCTATCAAAAGAAGATCAAAAAGGCTTATGATAAAAAGGTCCACCCTCATACTTATCAAGAGGGTGATCTAGTGATAAAGAAACTGCTTCCGGCCCAGAAGGATAAAATTGGAAAATGGGCAGCAAATTACGAAGGACCCTTTGTGGTCAAACGAGCTTTCTCAGGAGGGGCACTTATCCTCACTAATATGGATGGAGAGGAACTTCGAAACCCGATCAATTCTGATGCGGTGAAGAAGTATTATGCTTGAAGACATTGCTCATGACCCGTCAGGAATGAAAATCCGCAAAGGGCATCCCTGGGCAAAAGATAGGGTCTATATCCCTCGCTAGGATAGTCCTAGGCAAAAAAAAGAGGTAAAAAAATAATAAATAAAAAAAAGAGAAGAAACTAAGAGCAATGGTTACTTTAGTTGAAAACCGAAAAGGCGGCTAAAAGTAACATTCTTCCAGAAGCAAGCAGTCTGCATAGTCTTCACTCTGAGCTCAGGCATCTCAACTGAAGCAATTAGGAGAACCAGGGGGCAGATATCATAGACATGATTGTATAAGCCTAAACAGTACAGCCAACCCCGACCACACATTCTTCTAAATACCTCTTGAAATCCTTCTGTAAAAGAAATAAACTTTTGCTCATTTATCAATAAAATTCTCTTTCATTTCCTTTCTCTTGACCAAATATTATGGAAATGCCTCTTTATTGATAAATCATAAATATGTGCAAAGACTTTTTAATCAAAAATCAAACATACATCTAAAAAAGGGAAGCATATAAAAATAATAAGAAAATAACAAATGCCTGCTAGGATATTTTTAGGTAAAAATTAGGGTAGCCTGCTAGATCAGAAATCCCAAAAGAACGGTCTAGGCAAAAGATAAGGCAAAAGCCCCCTAAAATATTCTAGGCAAAAATTAAGGCAGCCCGCTAGATCGAAAACCCATACAGGGCGGTCTAGGCAAAAGATAGGGCTAGAACCAAAAGATGAATAAAAGATGAGCCCATCATCATGGTCATAAAGGAAGGATCCATCGGTGTATTCCTAAGAAGCCAACAGGAGAAGGCCAGTTACTTTCTAAATGCATCAAAAAATAAATAAACAAATAGATTGCATTTAGGTCATCCATACACAAAGTAGTTGCATAATACGACTTTGTCAAAATCAAGAAAAAATAATTTTCTTCAAACAAGAATAATAAACATGCATATAAGGAGTCTAGTCTCCATACTTGTGATTGAAAACAGGAGGCGCCAGAATCCAGTCTCCAGATGAAAATCAAAATCGCGAAAGACGAAATCAAAAACCATTTCAGTAGAATAAAGAGCTTCAAGGAAACTAGCTCTAACCTTCTACACCAATAAAAGAAGGTACATCGAAAAAAGAGGCCAACGGAAAGGTTCGATGATCCCCAAGCTGATCCTTGCCTACTCCAAAGGAAAAACAAAAAATTACTCCACGACTCAGCATCATCATCACATGAGTCGTCAACCACAGGCATTTGAAGCCTCAATCAACATCCTTCCATCTAAAAAGAAGGAAGCCATTAACGTAGAAAAGCCAACGGAAAGGCTTGATCATCCCCAAGAGGATCCTTGCTTACTCCAGAGGCAAGATAAAAAGATTACCTCACGACTCAGCTTCATCGCCACATGAGTCATCGAGCACACTTATCCAGAATCTCCGCTTCATTCCCCAAAGGAGAATAAGGACTACACAAGAGTCCATCAAAGAAAATACGGAGTCAAATCCTCCATATCACCAGGGGGCAACAAAAAGAAAGAAAAGAAAAACTTTCATTCCCCAATAGAGGCCACAACGAAAAAGGCCGAATAAAAATCTCCAAGTAGAGTATATCCAGAAAATCTACAAAAAGAGGAAAACAAAAATTTCCATCTTCCAGCTCAAATAAGAGCTTCACAAAGCCAAGAGCCAAGACTCCATCATCAAAGTTGGATCCCCAAGAAATAAAGGAAAATTCCCCAAGGATCACCGAAAAGAAAAAAGAAAAAATATATTTTCATTCAAAGAAGAAGCCAATGTGCATAAAAAGAGCACACATGCAAAAAACCAAATCGCAAAAAAAGAGAAATCGCGAGAAAAGGGTAAAAACCCATTCCCCAGCAAAATAAGAGCTTAGGCAAAGCCAGCTCAAACAACAGCAGCCAATAAGGAGTCGAAAAACTCCATTTCTCTCTAGAAGGACAATTCAAGACAGATCTCCGGAATGAAATTAATTCCCCAGTGGATCATCAACAAGAAAAATACCCTAGTGAGCCTACGACAAAGGCAAACTACAAAATTATATCCACAGGGAGTTAATCGCTCATAACGCCCAAAGACGAATATCCATAGTGAAGCACAAAGCCTTCACTTGCAACAAGCAAGCAAAAAACTAATATCCCCAAGAAATGGGAAATCAACCTATGCAAGAGGCAATCCAAACCCTCAAAGTCTTCACCACTATTGAAGCATTCGCCTAATCAAGAGGCACAACAAAATCCCCAAATGAATCTTCGCCTAATCAAGAGGCACAATCAAGAAGAGAATTCAAAATCCCCAGAGGATTCCTGCCTAAAAAGAGGCAATCAACAGAAATCCCCGGCAAAAGCCGGATGGCTAAAAGAAAAAGCCAAAACAATGAAATCCCCGGCAAAAGCCGGATGGCTAAAAGAAAAAGCCAAAATCAAAGAATCCCCGGCCAAGACCGGATGGCTAAAAGAAAAAGCCAAAACAATGAAATCCACGGCAAAAGCCGGATGGCTCAATGAAAAAGCCAAAAAAACAAAGAATCCCCGGTAAAACCAAATGACTAACAGAAAAGTCAAAAAGTCAAATCAAATATTCCCCACGGAATAGGCGCATGAACAGAAATAGTAAGCCGCCAACACATAACCACAGGATTGACTATCAAAAAGTCATTCTAAAAGCCTTGCAGAATGGGGCTTATTCGTAACCTTGCAGAACGGGGTTCGGACCGGGTGGGGGTAGGTACCCATCGAGCCTTGCAGAATCGGGGTTCGCACCGTGTAGGGGTAGGTACCCATCGAGCCTTGCAGAACGGGGTTCGGACCGGGTGGGGGTAGGTACCCATCGGAACCTTGCAGAACGGGGTTCGGACCGTGTGGGGTAGGTACCCATCGAGCCTTGCATAACGGGGTTCGGACCAGGTGGGGGTAGGTACCCATCGGAGCCTTGCGGAACGGGGTTCGGACCGGGTGGGGGTAGGTACCCATCGGAGCCTTGCGGAACGGGGTTCGGACCGGGTGGGGGTAGGTACCCATCGAGCCTTGCAGAACGGGGTTCGGACCGGGTGGGGGTAGGTACCCATCGAATCTTGCGTAACGAGATTCGGACCGGGTGGGGGTAGGTACCCATCGAGCCTTGCGAACGGGGTTCGAACCAGGTGGGGATAGGTACCCATCGAATCTTGCGTAACGAGATTCGGACCGGGTGGGGGTAGGTACCCATCGAGCCTTGCGAACGGGGTTCGGACCGGGTGGGGGTAGGTACCCATCGAATCTTGCGAACGAGATTCGGACTGGTGGGGGTAGGTACCCATCGAATCTTGCGAACGAGATTCGGACCGGGTGGGGGTAGGTACCCATCGAATCTTGCGAACGAGATTCGGACCAGGTGGGGGTAGGTACCCATCGAATCTTTCGTAACAAGATTCGGACCGGATGAGGGTAAGTACTCATCGAATCTAGCAAAAATGCAGATTCGTACCGGTGGGGGTAGGTACCCACCAAAACCTTAAAAATAAGGTCTCGTACGGATGAGGGTAAGTACTCATCGAATCTAGCAAAAATGCAGATTCGTATCGGGTGGGGGTAGGTACCCACCGTAACCTTAAAAATAAGGTTTTATACCGGATGAGGGTAGATACTCATCAAAACTTAGCAAAATGCATCGGGTAGAGTAAAAATACTCACCGAAGCATTACTAAAAACGGGTGCAAAGACTTGCTTCTATTAGAGGATAGTTCAGTGTTGAGCACCTCGGAAGTAAGTACCCACAAGAGTTTAGCAAAATGCGAACTCATATAGGTGAGGGTAGGTACTCACCAAAACCTTGTAGAACAAGGTTCATACCTAGTGGGGGTAGGTACCCACAAAAGTCTAGTAAAATACAGACTTATACCGGGTGAGGGTAAGTACTCACCAGAGCTTTATAAAAGGAGGCTCAAACCGGATAGGGGTTGGTACCTATCAAAATATTTATCATCCGGAGGATCAGCAAAGAAGCAGCATCCGAAGGATAACCGGGCAAAAGGGTTAACTCCTTCCCCTGCCGAATAACTTTGTCAGTATATTAATGTTAGAATCGCGCAGCGGAATGTTCGCGTGGTCGGACAAAAACCAAGAGGGGGGGGGGTGAATTGGATTTTTAATAAAAATTAGGTTTTCAAAATTTTCCCCAAATTTTACCGATTAAAAACTGCGTAAATGTAAATAGAGAAGAGTAGAGAAGATTACACAGTAGGTTTATACTGGTTCGGATCAAAAGACCCTACGTCCAGTTGCTAATCACTCAAAAGAGGATTAACGCCGTCACTAAGAACAAATTGTTACAAACAGATTACAAATGAACGAGATAAAGATCGAAAAACACCTCTCTTGAAATCCACAAGAGATGAAGAACAGATTTTTCCTAGAGACGGACACAGCACACAATCCACTAAGAACTCCACTTAGTGATTCTTATCGCTTCTAGCCTCACACCAGGTTCCAAAAGCCCCCTTTCCTTGCAACAAACAGTTCTCCGGCACTCACAAGCACTTAACTTTTGTATGGAAAGAGTTGTTCATACTTTTCCGAGTGCCAAAGCAGAGTTTAAGTAGGGAAATTAGGGTTTAGGAATTGGGGATTTCGAAACTAGGGTTCTTGGTAATTGGGTTTTCGAAAATAGGGTTAATTTGAAATTTAAAATGAAAAACAGATCGAAATAATCGATTATTTGGAGTGATAATCGATTAAAACGAGCCAAATACGTCGGACCCCAAACCTCTTCGGATTAATCGATTATTTAGTGAAATAATCGATTATCTCGTACGGATCAAGTACAAAACAATCGATTATTTTGTCGTTTTAATCGATTAAAACAAGTGAGTTTGTATAGAAAGTGTTTTCTCACTCGTTTTAATCGATTATTTACCTATATAATCGATTAAAGCCGAGCCTAAATGATAAATTTGAGCTTTTTGAAGCTTCTAAGTTACGGACTATGTACCGGCTATCTTAGACTCTAAAAATACGAGACTCAATCTTAAATAAAATAGAGTTATTACAATACAATTATCACCAATCTTCAATCTTCAATATTCTAAGTCTTTAGTTCTTGGATCATCATCAAAATCCATTCTTCATATTCATCAAGTGCAACATCAAGTCCTTGAATTGTCAACAATCTCCCCTTTTTGATGATGATCAAAATTTTCTTTTAAAGCCCTTTGTAATAACCTCGTTTTATCCGTCATACTAACAAACACATTAAACATACCAGATAAAATTTAAAATTGAATCATAGGCTTTAAATTTTTCTCCCCTATTTTGATTATAATCAAAAAGAACTCTGCAACATCAATCATAAGAGCTCCCCCTCAAAATATGCATAAGTTAGAGAAAGCTCCCCCTCAATCATAGCATGAAAGAAACATCAAATTTTATTTCACAATCATTCAACCATTACAACATCAAGACAATAACAAAAGAAAATACATTGATTCTCTCTATATCGACAGCTTTTAATCGATTATTTCTAGCAAATAATCGATTGTCGAGAGCATTTAATCGATTATTTCACGAAATAATCGATTATTCCGAAGGAGAATACCCTGTTTTGGACGTTTTGAGAAAAAATAATCGATTATTACTTCCGATGAATCGATTATTCTAGAGGCTATATCAAGTTTTTAAGGTTTTTACACATTATAACCTATGAATATCCTACAACACGAATTTTAACATAACAATCATCCAAAAATAGTCAAATTAAGCAGAATTTAAGCTATTTCTAATATCCCTAAGTCTCTTCTAAGATCATAGAATCTATCCTTTGGTAGAGGCTTAGTAAATATATCTCGCTAATTGACGTTTAGTGTCTACATACTCTATCTTACAGTTTCCTTTGCTGATATTATCTCTTAAAAAGTGATGTCTAATCTCAATATGTTTAGTCCTAGAGTGCATTACTCGGATTCTTAGTTAGATTGATTGCACTCGTATTATCACACATTAAGGGTATGTCATTTAAATATATACTATAATCCTCTAACTGTTGTTTCATCCACGAATTTGAGCACAACAACTACCCGTCGCAATATATTCAGACTTCAGTGGTAGATAAAGCTACACATGCTTGTTTCTTAGAATGCCATGATATTAAGGATGAACCTAACAAATGACATGTCCCACTATTGCTTTTCCTATCAATTTTACATCCACCATAATCAGCATCAGAATATCCTAATAAACTAATACAAGCATCAGACGGATACCACAAGCCAAACCCAGTAGTTCCTTTTAAGTATTTTAAAATATGTTTTACTCGCAATTAGGTGAGATTCTTTAGGACAAGCCCGAAATCTAGCACACACACAGCACGTAATGCATAATATCGGGTCTACTAGCGGTTAAGTATAATAGTGATCCTATCATACCTCTATACATAGTTTGATTAACTTCCAAACCTGATTCATCCTTGTCTAGATAGCATGAAGTTCCCATGGGTGTGTTAGCTTCCTTTGAGGTGTCCATACCAAACTTTTTGAGGATCTCTTTGCAGTATTTGGTTTGAGAGATGAAAATACCATCTTTAAGTTGCTTGATTTGTAGTCCAAGGAAGAATGTCAATTCTCCCATCATAGACATTTCAAACTCTCCCTGCATTATCTTAGCAAATTCTACACATAACAAACTATCAGTTGATCCAATAATATCATCAACAAGTAGCACATCCTTGATCTCCAAAGTGTTTGCACCGCAGTTGCTTGATTGATTGCTAAAGGATGTGTGAAAACTTATATTCAATGTGTGTTTTAAAAAAGTTCAAGCCAAACTGTTTTTATAGAAGATTTTCAAAACTGCTGGTTTAATTAATCTGTTAAAAGATTCTTTTAATCTGTTAAAAGTGCAGTTTTAATCTGTTAAAACGTCTTTTAATCGATTAAAACGCAGTGTAGAAAAAATTTTTAAGTTGTTTTAATCGATTGAAACGAGATTTAATCGATTAAAAGAGTTCTGATCGGTCATAACTAAATTCTGATCGATCATAACTGATTCTGATCGGTCATAATTGCATTCTGATCGATCATCCTGACCCTTTAAATGATTTTAATCGATTGAAACGTGTTTTAATCGATTGAAAAGAATTCTGATCGCTTATAATTTGATTCTGATCGATCATCCTGACCCTTTAAGTGATTTTAATCGATTGAAACGTGTTTTTAATCGATTTAAAAGATTCTGACCGCTCATAATAAAAATCTGATCGATCACAATGAGTTCTAAATGATTTTAATCGATTAAAAACACTTCTTTGAACATTCTAAGTGATTTTATTTGGATCTTTCAAAACTGCATCAGTTAAAAACATGTTTTAAGAAAGCTTTTGAAAAAAAACTTTGTTTTTAGTTGTTTAAAACAATTTTAGAGGCTTTTCGCAAAAATCTTTAAGTGAAGAACCTTCATGCAATAGAAAAGATAAAATGTTTTTACCTAATCATTCTGTTTAAAACATACTAAATGATCCATTTTCTTTGAATAAATACAAGATACAAATAGTTCATTTAACTATAGGAACCCAAATATATTTACCTTTAGGAACACCAAAATGTTTGATTTTACACTTATTTGAAGTGTGACCTTGTTTCATGCAATAAAAACATGCTTTTGATGTAGCTATGGAATAAGATGCATTATTTACATGACATGCTCTAGTTCCTTTTTCTACCCATACTCTTTTCTTTTTAGATTTACTCTTTTTCAAAGGAACTCTTTGATTTACATTATTTTGAGCAATTACCATTTCATGCTTCTTAAGATCATCAATTTCTTTTTCGGCTTTGTCAAGCAAATGGTTAAGAATATCTATGTCATATTCATGCTCTTTACAATTTGCACAAGCTAAGTCCTTATTCTCATCTAAGCATACAATTTTCGTATTAGCTACCTCCTTTTCTTCTAAACATGCAATTTTCAATTTTAAGGACTCATTTTCCTTTTCGGATCTTCTTAGATTTTTCTTTACAACTTTATATTCTTTTTTCATATCCATAAATGCAGTAAATAACTCATTATAAGCATTTTGCAATTCATTATGGTCATTTTCTTCACTAGAGGATGAATCGGAATCACTAACCTCAAAATCCGAAGAAATGTTGTTATTTGCCATCAAGCAAATGTTTGCTTCAATTTCGAGTCGCTTGATTCTGAATTTGAATCACTGTCATCCCAAGCAATATATGCTTTCTTCTTGAATTTCTTTTTGCCCTTGTGTTCATCATTTTTCTTGTTTGGGCATTCGGTCTTCATATGCCCTCGCTTCACCACAACCAAAGCATTTTATATTAACGGAAGAATTTTCTTTTACCTTTCCCTTACCTTTGAAAGGATGTCTTCCTTTTGCTTTCATCATCTTGGTGAACTTCTTTATAAAAAGACTCATCTCTTCTTCATCAATTTCGGAGTCTTCTTCTTCTTCTTTCTTATTTTTGCTTTTTGAAATCTCGGTCTTGAAAGCTAGGTTCTTCTTTTGATATTGACCCTCTTCCTCATTTAGTCTTCCAAGGTCAAGTTCATGCTCCCTAAGCTTTCCAAATAACGCCGCCATAGACATAGTGGCAAGATTTTGTGACTCCGAGATGGCCGTCACCTTTGGTTGCCATTTCCTATCCGAGAGATTTCAAAATTTTAACATTTAATTCATCAATGTCAAAAATTTTACCTAGTCCGGTGAGATGGTTCACGATATGAGTGAAACGTTTCGTACGTCAAATATCGTTTCGCCTGGTTGCATCCGGAACATCTCGTATTCTTGGATTAAAGAATTTTTACGTGCTCTTTTGACGTCGTCGGCTCCTTCATGGGTCACCCTTAGCATTTCCCACATTTCCTGTGCACTTTTACAAACCGAAATTCTATAAAACTCATCAAAGGTTAGAGCGAGATGAAATAATGTTTCTAGCCCTAACATCAAATTGTGCTTTTCGACTTTCTTCGGCAGTCCATCTATCAAAAGGTTTAAGAACGTCAACACCGTTCTCGTAATTTTAGGAACAAATGGACCGTTTAAAATTGCATCCCAAACGCCTCTATCAACGAGACTCTAAAAATATTTGCATACGTACTTTCCAAAAAGGATAATTTTGACCCGCAAAAAGTGGGGGTCTCGTTGATAGACGCACCTTCGGCAAAAGTTTGATTTTGTCCGGCCATTTTCGAAAAGTTTGAATGACTATCAAAGCAAGCTCGATACCACTTGTTAGAATCGCGCAGCGAGAATGTTCGCGTGGTCGGACAAAAACCAAGAGGGGGGGTGAATTGGATATTTAATAAAAATTAGGTTTTCAAAATTTTCCCCAAATTTTACCGATTAAAAACTGCATAAATGTAAATAGAGAAGAGTAGAGAAGATTACACAGTAGGTTTATACCTGGTTCGGATCAAAAGACCCTACGTCCAGTTGCTAATCACTCAAAAGAGGATTAACACCGTCACTAAGAACAAATTGTTACAAACAGATTACAAATGAACAGATAAAGATCGTAAAACACCTCTCTTGAAATCCACAAGAGATGAAGAACAGACTTTCCCTAGAGACGGCACAACACACAATCCACTAAGAACTCCACTTAGTGATTCTTATCGCTTCTAGCCTCACACCAGGTTCCAAAAGCCCCCTTTCCTTGCAACAAACAGTTCTCCGGCACTCACAAGCACTTAACTTTTGTATGGAAAGAGTTGTTCATACTTTTCTCGAGTGCCAAAGCAGAGTTTAAGTAGGGAAATTAGGGTTTAGGAATTGGGGATTTCGAAACTAGGGTTCTTGGTAATTGGGTTTTCGAAAATAGGGTTAATTTGAAATTTAAAATGAAAAACAGATCGAAATAATCGATTATTTGGAGTGATAATCGATTAAAACAGAGCCAAATACGTCGAACCCAAACCTCTCTGGATTAATCGATTATTTAGTGAAATAATCGATTATCTGTACGGATCAATACAAAACAATCGATTATTTTGCTGTTTTAATCGATTAAAACAGTGAGTTTGTATAGAAAGTGTTTTCTCACTGTTTTAATCGATTATTTACCTATATAATCGATTAAAGCCGAGCCTAAATGATAAATTTGAGCTTTTTGAAGCTTCTAAGTTACAGACTATGTACCGGCTATCTTAGACTCTAAAAATACAGACTCAATCTTAAATAAAACAGAGTTATTACAATACAATTATCACCAATCTTCAATCTTCAATATTCTAAGTCTTTAGTTCTTGGATCATCATCAAAATCCATTCTTCATATTCATCAAGTGCAACATCAAGTCCTTGAATTGTCAACAATTAAAACAAACAAATTATTTAGGCAGGTGAAGGGGGGGCAGCTGTAGACCCCTAATTTTGCCCGACCTCTCAATAAAATCTAGGGAGACTTCACACAAAGATAAAGTTCACCCGGCTTCATATCAAAAACCGAGAAAGACCTCCCGCAACAAGACGGGGTTCACTCATCCACACAATAAAGACTAAGGAGACTTCCTGCACGAAGATAAAGCTCGCCTGGAATCTTATAAAGGCCAAGAAGACTACCTTTATGAAGATAAAGCTTCAACGGACATCTATCGACATCAATCTACGTCCGAAAAAAAGGAAAGGAAAGCTTCTCGGGGGTCCCAGAACGCGAAAACAGGCCAAGACAGGTTGGGACAGCCGTCCCAAATTGGGACAGCCGTATCAAAAATCAAAAACCAAGTGAGACGAACGTCTCACCTTTGGGACGCACGTCCCAAACCCAAAAATTCAAGTGGGACGGCCGTCCCAACCCAAACTGGTCGTCCCACTCTCCCCCCAGCTTGGCCCAGTGTAAAATGAGAAGTTGGGACGGCCGTCCCAACCCAGACGGCCATGCCAGATGTCCAGGCTGCGAAATCTATAAATAGGAGCCTCATTTGTCATTCTCCACACCCCAGACAACTCCAAGACTTGTCTTCTTCTCTCCCTCCTTCGAATGATCTCTCTGATTGCCTTTAATAGGTAACAATCAGTTAAGGAATTTGTATTCCGGCATTCGATTCTTCTAGAAAATTTTAGCCGAGTCGAGTTTATTCGAGAGGAGAGTCGTTGTAGAGTGAAGGATTGCCGCAAAGCGTCCTCTGTATAAAAGACTTATAATATAAAGCTTGCTTTGGAGGTTCTTTTCAATTCTCTTCCCTTTTATTGCTTTATTTACTGCTTTCTGTATGCAATGTAGATAAAATCATGTAGATAGCCATATTTAAATACTGTACAATAAAATAAGGGTAATAGCGTAATTTCTTGTAATCTTTACTTAAATGAATTAATCCGTCATAGGGAACCAGAAAGGGGCGTTGTGGGGTGCTAATACCTTCCCCACACGTAACTAACTCCCTTACCCGACTCTGGTTATAATGGCCAAGTTTGGTTTTTATTAAAATCAATGCCTTTTTCTCCTTTTCCAATGTTTATGGTCAAAACATTGGTGGCGACTCCAAAAGAACCCTTTTCGAAAACCTTGCTTCTATTAGACGATAGTTCAGCGTTGAGCGCCTCGGAAGCAATGAACATATTTTTAACAAAAAACGCGAGTCTCAACCATCTTTTCGCGACCGCTCGCATTAACGTTCGAGATGTCCTAGGACGTCGGAACGGACGGCGGCGACATGCACGATCTCCCAACACCTCCCGACTTCCAGCAGCCACATTAGCACCAACAACAGACGACTTTGCTGGCCTGAACCGCAACATCAACGATCTACGCCAGTAATTCGATCAGATGTCGATGCGGCAAGAGCAGATGTCCCTAAGGCAGGAAGCCTTTGACACCCGGCTGGAGACGATATACCAGTATCAGCAGGGGATGCGGCAAGACTGGACAATCTTCCAGCAAGAATACCATGATGAAGCCTGGGAACAAGCAGAATTCCAGGAACATATATACCAGCAATTCCCCTACCATGGATCGTCTTCTTAGGGATAGGGCTTGTAAAAAATAAATGGCTGTAATAAAATTTTCCTTATAAATAAAAATTTTATTTCATGCATTCTTTGCCATCCTTTCCAAAAGTCAGTGTAACCAAAAGAAACTTAAAGTAAAAAAACGTACGCTCAATAAAAAGCCAAAATCCAAAATTGTGAGAAAAAAGAGATAAAACCGCGAGAAAAAGGCAGGATTAAGACAAGCCATCACCTCAACCAACAAAGTTTCGACTACCAAGCAAGAGTCGAACAAAAGATCGCTCGACCAACCAGCAAGAGTCGGGTGATCACCACCAAAAAGATCAAAAATAAAAGATCCCCCAGCAAACAAGTAAACTGGATAAACACCCACAAAATCCCCGGCTCAGACCGGACGACAACATCTCCAAAGAAGACCAACAAAAAGTACACCTTAACGCCCGACGCATGAGCCACCTGAACAGTAAGCCGCCACTACCACCAGTCCTACACAGCGGACTGTACCAGCCTGATAGGGGGTTCATACCTATCAACCTGCGCACGCGGTGCGCCTGATCTGCGCTCAAGCCGGGTCAGTAAGTCGCAACTACTAGCCTGATGGGGGGTTCATACCCATCCAGTTCGACACACAGCGGACTGCAACTACCAGCCTAATGGGGGTTCATACCCATCCAGTTCGACACACAGCGGACTGCAACTACCAGCCTGATGGGGGGTTTATACCCATCAACCGAAGGATCGGCTACCGTTAGAAGGAGTATCCTGAGTGTAGACCCCTAATTTTGCCCGGCCTCTCAATAAAAGATAGGGAAACTTCACATGAAGATAAAGTTTGCCCAGCTTCTCAATAAAAACCAAGAAGACCTCCTACAACCACACGAAGTTCATCCAATTTCTCGACAAAGGCCAAAGAGACCTCCTACAACAAGGATAAAGTTCGTCCGACATCTCAATAAGGGTCAAGAAGACTTCCTATATGAAGATCAAGCTTCAACGGACACCTATCGGCATCAACCAACGTCTAAAAAAAGCAAGGAAAGCTTCCCGGGGTCCCAGAACGCAAATACTGGACAAAACAGGTCGAGACCCCCGTCCCAGAGTTGGGACGGCCGTCCCAACTAACCTAGGACAAGTGAGATGCGCGTCCCACATGTGGGACGGTCGTCCCAAGTTCCAGGGGGGCTGGCCCTGTGTTAAAAATTCAAGTGGGACGGCCGTCCCAAATGAGCCAGGCAGCGAAAACTATAAATAGGAGGCTCATTTGCTCATTTTCACACACCAGACAACTCCAAGACTTGTCTTCTTCTCTCCCTACTTCGAATGATCTTTCTGATTGCCTTTAATAGGTAACAATCAGTTAAGGAATTGTATTCCAGCATTCGATTCTTCAGTAAAATTTTAGTCGAGTCGATATTATAATCGAGAGAAGGGTCATTGTAGAGCAAAGGATTGCCGAAAAGCATCCTCTTTGTAAAAGACTTATAATATAAAGCTCGCTTCGGAGGTTCTTCTCAATTCTCTTCTCTTTTACTGCTTTATTTATTGCTTTATGTATGCAATGTAAATAAAATCATGTAGATAGCCATATTTAAATATTGTACGAATAAAATAGGGTAATAGTGTAATTTCTTGTAATCTTCACTTAAAATGAATTAATCCGTCATAGGGAACCCGAAAGGGGCGTTGTGGGGTGCTAACACCTTCCCCACACGTAACTAACTCCCTTACCCAACTCTGGTTATAATGGCCAAGTTTGGTTTTTATTAAAATCAACGCCTTTTTATCCTTTTCCAATGTTTACGGTCAAAACATTGGTGGCGACTCCAAAAGAACCCCTTTTCGAAAACCTTGCTTTTATTAGAGGATAGTTCAGTTGTTGAGCACCTCGGAAGCAATGAACATATTTTAAACATAAAACGCGAGTCTAAACCATCTTTTCGTGACCGCTTGCATAAACGTTCGAGATGTCCCTGGACGTCGGAACGGACGGGGGCGACAGATGGCGACTCCACTGGGGAAGCTAGAGAGTTGATCCCATTTAGTGATGGATAAATTCAAACTAAGTAAAGATTTGAAATTACGCCTTTACCCTTTTCCATATGTTTTATTGTATGGCTTTAATAATTGCTGTATGATTATTTCTGCAAATTGTCTGAAATATAAATTGCACACAAAAAACCCTTGCACACAACAGTCCCTCTATACCCGGGGGCAAGAGTGAATACCTATAGGGAGTGGGTGGCAGATACGACCGGCTTGTTGGCACACGGGGCTACAACCGTTGTCGGAAACCACCAACTCAAGGTGATAACTCTCTTCTTTTGATCTAAGGATGTCGACACGGGGTTCCGTGCATGACCCGAGGACTGAGAGATTGAGAGGTCCCTATAATGGGGGCACCTTGGGGACCTTTGGCCTTGGTGAGAACAGTTTAGAACGACCTAAACCAAGCACGTTTCTGCAGGAAAACCCTACCTCGTGATTAAATAAGCGTGGCTCTGCTCGTGGGTGAATGAATTGTGTGTGCATTCGTTTGCTGCATTTGTATTAATGCATTAGCATAGGGTAATCATATAACAAACAAAAATGAAAAACCCTAAAAATAAAAAAGTGATAAGATAAGACCACCTTTATCTCGGACAGTCTTCAGTTAAGCTAGCCTGGTTTCAGGTTCTTTGCAAGCTAAGTAGCCACGTTGACCGACAGAAGAGATAAAGGGTCATAAAAAACATAAAAACAATTCAAAGCCATAAAAATACCTTCTACAAAATAAAAAGATTCTAGATATAAGTCTTACAATTAATACAACTTTTGTTCATCAAAATAATAAGAGAAGAAAATAGGACTCTCTTCATCAAAATTCATAAACATCCATATAGATAGTTTTGTTTCTTAAGAAAAACCAAGTACTATCATGTATCATATTAGGAATAAAACATGATAATACTTAGAGAAACAAACACTTACATGCGTGCATTTACAAGAGCTCATCCTCATATCATGCATTTTTCATTTCTTTTAGATAATGGAGGGATCCAGTAATAGACAGTTAAAGAAAGTGGAAATCCTTCTATGCCGTGTAGAGAAGTTAAGGCAGTTGGGTACATATATGCTGCCGGAGGTCATTGCTAATTTTGAGAAATCTTATGGAAGAATTCTTGACCTCCTGAAAATCAGCATCGATCCGATCTTTGTTAGAGCATTGGTCCACTTCTGGAATCCCAATCTGCACTGCTTTGAGTTTTCGCAGTTTGACTTAGTACCAACCTTAGAAGAATATGAACTCATGGTTAGATGGCCTCAATCAACTGGGGTCTATGTCTGCTCAGGAGTATATGTGGCTGTGAGCAAGGTTGCTACTATCATACGACTGCCACCTCATCAATCCACCCTAGAGGGGAAAGGGAACATCCGAGGTTGGAAAATGGCTATAATAGAAGACCACTTAATCTCTTTGGCTGAAAAGGGAGATTGGTCTACCTTTAACAAAGCTCTAGCATTGGCTATGTTCGGAATCGTATTATTTCCATTTCATGTGAACACTGTGGATCATGCTGCAATAGATGCATTCTTTGCCTGGGATGTATATTCTAAGAGTCATATACCTGCAATTCTTGCTGATACCCTGCTTTCAGTAGATTTTTGCCGACAGAAACAGGGGAAAACACTTAGATGCTGCACTTCATTGCTATACGTATGGGGCGTTACTCACTTCTACGCTTCAAGTCACATGGGCGTATTCCCCGATCCTTTAAGGAGTTTTTCAAAGATCCCTCTTCAACATCGTCAAGCCTTAGAGTGGAAAACCGAGTTAGAAAATTGGAACATAGAGCATGTATCATGGGTTTGCCCTTGGTTCCGACCCGGTTATATTCTTGTACGATGCGGAGATTACCTGAGCATACCGCTACTAGGCCTCAGGGGTTGTATAGCTTACTCTCCTAAAATAGCTATGAGACAACTCATGAGAACCCAGACTGTGCCAACTCAAGAAGAGCTTAGAAGGCTGAGTCTATGCCATTATTCCCATAGCTTTGAAGAAGTATCCATCATCCAGAAAGCATGGGAAAGACCAGTCTATATGGGAGACAAAGAACTTGGAAAGGTTCAGGTATCTACATCCCATGAATATGAAGAATGGAGGAAAAGTAGAGGGATACCCCAACCATCTGCTACAATCACTACAACGTTAGTCAATGAAGAGCTACAATTGCAGGTCAATGCCTTAAATAAAAGGGTTGAAGTCATGGAAGCTCAGCTGAGGGCCTTCGAAGAAAAAGAGCAAGAAGTAACCCTTATAATAGATGGTCTAAAAAGGCAATGTAAAAAGAAGGACCATGAAATAGAGCGCCTTAAGAATGATTGTGCTGATTATCAAGAAGAGACTAAACAAGCAATGAAAATTCCAAGGCTTGAACAAGATAGTCTATTCCAGGATATGAGTGATGAAATAGCACATTTTGAGAGTACGCTTGCAGAGCAGGCAAAAACGATCAAGTTAATACAGGATGACCTAGCAGAAACTCGGTTAGAAGCACAAAAGTGGTGGGAAACCGCTGAAAAATACAGAGAAGACCTAGAGGAGCTACATGATAAAGAAAGAGATGGATTAGCTCAATATGGTCAATTGCTTCGTGAAAGAGACCAAGTAATAGAGAGGTATGACCAACAACATGTCTTGATCGTTCATCAAGAAGAAAAGATAAAAGAGGCTCGTCGATATAATGAAGATATGAGCCAGGCGGTACATGAGCAAATCAAGACGCTCAGAAGCCATGTGAGAACAGCTGAAGACGAATTACAAAGAAAGCCTAATTTGCCTATAGGATTCTTCAAGCTTCTCCGTTTTTGTCAACACTTGCTTCAAAGCATTGTATAGAAGGATAAACACTTTCTAGTTGAAATAAAAAGTTTTTTTTCCTTAAAACTGTCTATTGCATTCATAAGTTGCATACATTCATACATCCCTCCTCATTTTAATAACAAAGATAATAAAAAGGAAGGATTAATTGATGTGCTTTCCACAAATCAGAATAAATGGAAAAGAAGCCTTTCGTCATCAAAATCTCTACAACGGTCGACAGACCCAAAGATGATAATAAACAAGCACCGTTGGTTATTCCAATCGATAAAAGGGAAGAGGAAATAACACCTATATGTTTATTCATGCCTCGTCCTTTCCCTTATTCATCAAATAAAGCTGTACCTTGGAGATACTCAGAAGAATCGCCAGTTAATCAAGACATCTCCAACATAGCCGGTATTGGGGGCATGACAAGAAGCGGAAGAATATACTCCCCCAAGGAATTACAAGATAATATTCCTAAGGATAAAGTGATAAATAAGGCCGAAGAAGAAAAGGAATCCAAGGAGGAGACAGATGAGTTACTCCAGTACATAAGACAAAGCGAGTACTCCATCATCGATCAACTCAATCGCACTCCTGCTAAGATAACCTTGTTATCACTCATAATGAGTTCGGAACCACATCGAAACGCACTGTTAAAGGTTTTGAATGAATCATTCGTTCCGCATGCAATATCCCAAGACAAGTTTGAAGGGATTATTGGTAATATTACAGCCAATAATCATCTTACCTTCACCAATGAAGAACTCCCTTTGGAAGGGTCAAATCATAACAAGCCCTTGCATATCTCTGTCAAATGCAAGGAATATCTCATTTCCAAAGTTCTTGTGGATAATGGGTCATCCTTAAACGTCATGCCTAAAAGCACACTTGACAAGATAATAGTGCAAGGAACCCACATGCGCCCGAGTAATACAATTGTTCGAGCCTTTGACGGGTCAAGACAAGAAGTAGTAGGAGAGATTAGTCTACCAATTCAAATTGGTCCTACTATTTTTAACATAGACTTCCACGTGATGGATATCGCGCCAGCATATAGTTGTCTCCTTGGTAGACCTTGGATTCACAGCGCTAAGGCAATACCTTCAACGCTTCACTAGAAAGTCAAGTTTGTGACAAATGATAAACTCGTCACAGTTCAAGCTGAAGAAGACTTTCTAATTAGCAAACCGTCTGTCCAGCCATATGTGGATGCGGCTGAAGAGGCTCTTGAAACATCTTTTCAAGCGCTCGAAATTGCCAACATAGAAAGACTCCCTAGTAATACAAAGGTGGCCCATATGATGAAAAGATATGGATATCACCCAGGACAGGGGCTCGGAAAAAATGCTCAAGGAATAAAAGAGCCACCAGATTTCAAAGATAATCCTCTAAAGTATGGTTTAGGGTACGACCCCACGAAAGATCAAACCATACGGAAAACAGGGAAGTCTTACCCCTCGAAGACGATATTCCGAAAAGGAGGGGTATTAGCGCAAAGGGTAGTGTTAGTCATTAGGTGTCCTCCTTCCAATTCTAAGGGATGTAAACCTAGTGACTATTAGAGATCACTTCTCGAGGTATGCCCGGCCCCCGAGCATCTCTATGGCACACATTTCTCCAAAATTACAAAAGAATGTTATTCTTACTATCTGCTTCTTTTCTTGCTAAATATGTCTATACCCCATTTTTAATAAACAAAGTTTAGATAAACGTTTTGTTCCAAAATGCGTCTGAACAATCAATGCGTCACAAAGCAAAGTCAAATACGATTGATTAACTAGAAACACGGATAAAATTTATCTCAATAAAATCAAGTTTCAACAATGTTGTGCAAAAAAAATATATGTATACAAAAAAGCAATGCCCGTCAAGGCCAAGACAAGAAAATAAAAGGGCAAAATACCCGGCGGGAAACCCACAAAGGGGGCTGCACAAAAGTTAGGGTAAACCCGGCAGGAAACCCGAACAATAATAAAGGGTAGCCTGGGCAAAAGTTAGGGTTATGAAAAGTCCGCTAGGTATTCCTAAAAAATAAATATAAAAAGGAAACCTAGACAAAAGTTAGGACATAAGCACAGCATCCTAGGCTGAAAACCTGAAAGGGCGGACTAGGGAAGTTAGTCAATCACAAAAGGGCGCCATAAATCAGTAAACAACGATGCCACATCATAAGAATGAAACGTTTATCTAAACTAGCCTAAACATAGACTAACCCTGGCTAGCCATTCTTACAAAAACCTCTATTACAAAAAATATCCCCCTAAAACACAAGCCTTTGTTGTAAATCCTTTTCTTTCTCTTCTCTTGACCATTTCACTATAAAGCATTCAAGTAATAAAGAGGAATGTGGAAACATAGTGATCAATAGGAAGGTCAAAATCCCTAAGGAAAGGAAGGAGGGCAGTGATATGGCAGTTTCCCTACGAACAAAAGATTGCTCTTCGGCCATAGCAAGAAAGGTCCATGACGGCAAATCAGTACAACTTAGCTTGTTGATAAAGAAACAAGATGACATGAAGGCACAACAGCAAGAATGCGCCCGAAGTCAAAGCACAGCAGTTAAAACTTTCGAAATATTAACTGAAATAGATCATAGGATGCATATCATGAAACATTACATGCATTAAAGCATAAATGAAGGGAATCCTATCTTCAGTTTCATCAAAAAACACGAAAATTAACTCAAAAAAACAATAAAACAACTCAGGAAGCTCGAGACGGCCGTCCCAAAGTCGAGACGGTCGTCCCAAGTGGTCCAAATTCAATTGGGACGCGCGTCCCAGGTGAGACGGTCGTCCCACGTTTCAGCTGGTGACCCATGTGCAGAAAATTCAATTGAGACGGTCGTCCTAACCCAGACGGCCGTCCCAAACCTCCATGCACGACCTATATATGTGGGGCGCGGGTTTTGGCTCTAGAACCCCATTCCAAGCTTCCTATCTTGCTCTTCCTCCCTTTCTACACTCTCCTAGCACTCTTAAGCAAGTAAGAACCGACAATGGAACGAGGAGAAGCCTCATCCAGCAGAAAGCGCACCAGACCCGCTGCCGGAGGAACTACTGTTACCAACAATTTGCTGGCAGAGCCACACCAACAAAGATTGGCGAATATCCAACAATCCTCCTGGTATCCCATGCTACGTCTGGATTTTGAAATCCTGGCTATGTTCGGCTGGGATCAAGACGTCAGAAGGTTCATCCACAACATAGGATGGGACTTTCTGCTCCGCGAGCCACCTACCCGGATCCATCATACTGCTACGATGGAATTCCTTGCTTCGGTCAATCTGGCCGAAATGCCTTCTACCATGCCTGGAGTGCCGCCCACTCAAGCCGTCTCTTACTGGATGGACGGTGCCTATCGGACCACTTTCCTAGATGACTTCAATGTCATCATGGGCTTTTGTCAGAGGGCAGACACCAGGACTCCAGAGTATAGGGCGGCATATCTCGAGAAGCCAGCTACCCTCACCACCACCAACATGTGGAAAGAGGTCACTGGAGCTCATAACCTGCCAACACACTTGAAAGGGGCATCCTTCTCTCCCCCGCTTCGCATATGCCATAAGCTGCTAGCCGGGACCTTACATAGCCGGAAGGAGAGCCAGGGGAAGGTAACATTAGCTGACCTTTTCATCATTTACTGCATGCATCAGGGGCATAGGTGCAACCCCGGCTATGCTTTTGTGAAAGCTATTAAGGACTACGGAACTCGTGGTCCAGCAGGAGCCATCATAATAGCTCCCCTTCTCACCCCTCTAGCTGAATATTGGGGATGTACTGATGGAGAAGACATCCCGGCTAGCCTCCAACCAGAGCCGATCAATGGCGCGATGTTGGCCCACATGAACATCCTCAGCAGGCAAGGATCAGGGTTTATCTTAAACCCAATCGTCTCAATCTCGATGGATATGCGGGATTTCAACACACCGCAGGACATCCCTGCGACCTCGGAATCCCAGCAGCAGTCATATGATCCTGACTATGCTGGCTTATACCGACGCCTGGACGACGAGCATGCCTACATGGAAGGGCAGTTCCAGTTCATGAGAGAGTAGTTCAGCCAGCTGACTATGAGGCAGGACAGGACGGACCGCCAGATAGAGAATCTGGTCCAGACCCAGGCAAGGTTCCAGCGTCGCTTGCTCCGCCGCATACCTTCGCCAGCACCATCTGCCCATTCCAGTCCAGAGGCAGACGATTAGGAGATAGTTTCCTTTTTATTTTCTAGTAATTTGAAAATGTTTTGAATGTATCACAAAAAGAAAAGAAGTAATGAATAAACATTGTTATTTCTGTTTACATTCCAAAAGCCCACGTGTACAAAAATTATAAAATAAAAAGGCACACGTGATAAAAAACTAGATTTCAAATAACTCGCAATAAAGATTAAAATCACGAAAGAAAAAGGCGAAATCAAAACCATTCCAGCAGAATAAAGAGCTTCAAGAAAACTAGCTCCAACCTTCTACACCAATAAAACAAGGTACGTCGAAAAAAAAAAAAAAGCCAACGGAAAGGCTCGATAATCCCCAAGCGGATCCTTGCCTACTCCAAAGGCAACACAAAAATTACTCCACGACTCAACATCATCATCACATGAGTCGTCAACTACAGTCATTTGAAGCCTCAATCTACCTCCTTCCATCCAAGAAAAAGGAAGTCATCAACATGAAAAAAAAAGCCAATGGAAAGGCTTGATCATCCCCAAGAGGATCCTTGTCTAATCCAGAGGCAAGACAAAAAGACTACTTCGCGACTCAGCGGCATCACCACATGAGTCATCAAGCACACTCATGCAAGAATTTCCGCTTCATTCCCCAAAGGAGAATAAGGACTACACAAGAGTCCATCAAAGAAAATACGGAGTCAAATCCTCCATATCCACCAGGGGGCAACAAAAAAAGAAAGAAAAAGAAAAACTTTTCATTCCCCAATAAAGGCCACAACGAAAAAGGCCAAATAAAAAAAATCTCCAAGAAGAGTATATCAAGAAAAGTCTACAAAAAGACAAAAAGAGGAAAACACAATTTTTTCCATCTTCCAGCTCAAATAAGAAGCTTCACAAAGCCAGGAGCCAGGACTCCATCAAATTTGGATCCCCAAGAAACCGACAAACTCCTCGGTGAATCCCAAGAGAAAAGAAGAAAATTTCTTCATTACGCTCAATAAAGAGCTTCACAAAAGTCAGGAGCCAAGACTCCATCATAAAAAATCAAATCAAAGATTAGATCCCCCAAGAAAAGAAAATTCCCCAGGGATCACCAAAAAGAAAAGAGAAAAAAGATATCTTTTCATCCAAAGAAAAAGCCAATGTGCATAAAAAGGCGCACATATGTAAAAACCAACTCGCGAAAAAGAAATTCAAATCGCGAGGAAAAGATAAAAACCCATTCCCCAGCAGGAATAAGAGCATAAGCAAAGCCAGCTCAAACAACAGCGTCAAATAAGGAGTCAAAAACTCCATTCCTCCTTAGGGGGCAATTCAAAAAGATCCCCAGAAAATGATCAAATCCCTGGTGGATCATCAAAAAGAAAAATCCCCAGCGAGCCTACCAGCAAAAGGAAAAATACAAAATTCATATCCTCAGGGAGTTAATCGCCTATAACACCCAATATGAATATCCCCAGTGAAAGGCAAAACCTTCACTCCCAAGAATGCCTATGCCTACTCAGAGGCAAGCAAAGGGCCAATATCCCCAAGAAACGGGAAATCAACCTACGCAAGAGGCAATACAAGCCCAAAGCACAAAGCTTCCAATAAAGCATCCGCCTACTCAGAGGTATTATCAAAAGCAAATATCCTCAAGAGGAGCATCAGCCTATGCAGAGGCAAAAAATAATAAATATAAAGTCTTCACCACTATTGAAGCATCCGCCTCATTTTCATTAATATACGAGGCATTTTATCATATTCATTCTTTTCCCTCTTCTGTTTATTATTCTTTCAAAGATAAATTGAATAATAAAATCTATGACTAAAGCAGAACCTAAAACACATCATGTCTGTGATTGATGAATCTCCATGGACCCCGGAAACGGAAAGCGAATGGGTCGGGTCCGACAGTGAGCAGGAGACCATTTCTCCGGATATGCAAAGAATGTTGGAAAAGGAAACACGCATCATACAACCGCATTAGGAAGAAATAGAAACCGTTAATTTGGGAAAAGGGGATGAGGAGAAAAAGGTGAACATCGGCACCCAAATAGAAATTAACGTGAGGGAAGGGTTGATACAGCTTCTGAAGGAATATATGGATGTGTTTGCTTGTTCGTATCATGACATGCCTGGGCTCGACACGAGTATAGTGGAGCATAGACTGCCATTAAAAGAGGGGTCTCGACCTGTGAAACAAAAGCTCAGGAGGATCAAACCGGACTGGTCTTTAATGATAAAGGAGGAGGTGCAAAGGCAATTGGATGCCAATTTCCTGGTAGTGTCCAAATACCCAGAATGGTTGGCCAACATAGTACCTGTCATCAAAAAGACCGGGAAGGTCAGAGTCTGCGTGGATTACAGGGACCTCAATCGAGCAAGTCCAAAAGATGACTTTCCCCTACCACACATAGACACACTAGTAGACCATACCGCTACCAACACGTTGTATTCCTTCATGGACGGGTATGCGGGGTACAACCAAATTAAGTTGGCCGTTGAGGATAGAGAAAAAAACCTCCTTTATCACACCATGGGGCACCTTTTGCTATCATGTAATGCCGTTTGGACTGAAAAATGCAGGGGCTACTTATCAAAGGGCTATGGTCACGCTATTCCATGACATGATCCACAAGGAAATAGAAGTATATGTGGATGACATGATTGCCAAGTCTAGAAACGAAATGGAGCACATTCAATACCTTAAAAAGCTTTTTGACCGACTTCGGAAGTATCAACTTAAACTGAACCCGGCAAAATGTACCTTCGGGGTACGATCAGGAAAACTCCTAGGGTTCATTGTCAGTGAAAGAGGAATCGAGGTGGACCCCGACAAAACCAAGGCAATTTTGGAAATGCCCCCACCAAGCACGGAAAAGGAGGTCAGAGGTTTTCTGTGCCAGATCAATTACATTGCCCGTTTCATCGCACAGTTGACGGATAAATGTATCCCCATCTTTAAACTGTTGCGCAAAAACCAACCAACGGTGTGGAATGAAGAATGCCAACAAGCATTCGATAAGATCAAAACTTGTTTAACCAATCCGCCAGTATTGGTACCACCCGTTGAAGGGAGACCTCTGATCCTATATTTGGCAGTACTTGAAGAGTCCATGGGATGTGTGCTCGGCCAACATGATGAAACCGGAAAAAAGGAACGGACCATCTACTATCTCAGTAAGAAATTCTCAGATTATGAAACCCGTTATACACCATTCGAAAAAACCTGTTGCGCATTGGTGTGGGTCACTCAACGTCTCAGACAGTACATGGCTCGACATACAACGTGGTTGGTCTCCAAAATGGATCCAATCAAGTGCCTCTTCGAGAAGCCCATCTTAACTGGAAGAATAGCTAGGTGGCAGGTTCTCCTCTCAGAATTCGATATCATTCATGTCACCCAAAAAGCTATTAAAGGAAGTCCCCTAGCGGATTATCTAGCCCATGGACCAACGAACGAATACCAGTCCTTACAAGATGACTTTCTCGATGAGCATATCATGCATATCGAACACGAACAGACCAAAGAAGAAGCATGGACTATGTTTTTCGATGGGGCCTCGAACATGCTTGGACACGGGATAGGAGCTATTTTGATATCCCCCGAAAAGAAACACATTCATGTAACGGCCAGGCTTAATTTCGATTGCACCAACAACATGGCCGAATACGAAGCATGTGCGCTAGGGATTCAAGCGGCTTTAGATCATGGGGTCACTAAGCTCAAAATATTCGGTGACTCATCCCTCGTCATCTACCAACTCAAAGGTGAATAGGAAACCCGAAACTCCAAGTTAATCCCATACCTAGAGCACATCCGTGAGCTGATTTCAAGAATGGAAAATGTCACCTTCCAGTATATCCATCGGGAAGACAATCAAATCGTCGACGCCCTTGCCACCCTATCATCCATGTTTGCCCTAGATCAAGAACATGAGATGCCAATTATCCAAGTTAAGCTTCATGACAAGCAAGCTTTCTGCATGGCAGTAAATGGCGAGCGCGATCAAAACCCCTGGTACCATGACATCAAGCAGTATCTCACGAGGGGCGAATATCCTTAGGGAATCAGCGACAATGACAAATGAACCATTCGTAAGAGGGTCATAGGGTTCACGTTGATTGAAGGAACCCTCTACAAAAAGAGCCCCAATTCCACTCTTTTAAGGTGTGTGGACCAAGAAGAAGCCCAAACCTTGGTAAAAGAAATCCACAGAGGAGCTTTTGGGACCCACGCACCCAGGCATGTCATGGCAAAGAAAATCCTTAGGGCAGGGTATTTTTGGTCCACAATGGAAGCTGATTGTCACCAATATGCCAAGAAGTGTCATAAGTGCCAAGTCTACGCCGATAATATTCATGTGCCACCCACACCTCTCAGTAACCTGGCTACACCATGACCATTTTCTATGTGGGGCATGGATGTCATCGGACCCATCGAAC
Organism: Sphenostylis stenocarpa; assembly: GCA_963425845.1. NCBI lineage: Eukaryota > Viridiplantae > Streptophyta > Magnoliopsida > Fabales > Fabaceae > Sphenostylis > Sphenostylis stenocarpa. Next base: position 3,882,983 of record OY731408.1, read on the forward strand.
CCAAAGCATCTAACGACCATCGTTTCATCTTGGTAGCAATCGACTATTTCACCAAGTGGGTTGAGGCGGCATCATATGCGCATGTGACTCGGAAAGTGGTGACCACTTTCATCAAGAAAAACATTATATGTCGGTATGGCATCCCTCATAGACTCATTACTGATAATGGGACCAATCTCAATAATAAAATGATGGAAGAATTATGCCAAGACTTCAAAATACAACATCACAATTCTTCTCCGTACCGACCAAAGATGAATGGTGCAGTAGAGGCAGCCAATAAAAATATCAAGAAGATCATCCAGAAAATGGTAGTAACCTACAAGGATTGGCCTGAAATGCTTCCCTTTGCCTTACATGGCTACCGAACATCGGTACGAACCTCTACAGGGGCTACCCCGTTTTCCCTCGTATACGGAATGGAGGCCGTACTACCAGTAGAAGTCGAAATACCCTCCCTACGAGTTGTCATGGAAGCAAAATTAACAGAAGCCGAATGGGTCCAAAGTCGGTACGATCAGTTGAACCTAATCGAAGAGAAACAGCTAGACGCCATATGTCGGGGACAGGCTTACCAAAAGAAGATCAAGAAAGCCTATGACAAAAAGGTCAATCCTTGCACTTTCCAAGAAGGGGATCTGGTGATAAAGAAACTGCTTCCAGCCCAGAAAGACAAAATCGGGAAATGGACAGCCAACTACGAAGGACCCTTTGTGGTCAAGCGAGCCTTCTCAGGAAGAGCCCTCATCCTCACCAATATGGATGGAGAAGAACTCCGATATCCTGTCAACTCAGATGCGGTGAAAAAATATTACGCCTAAAAGACATTGCTCATGACCCGTCAGGATGAAAACTCGCAAAGAGCGTCCTGGGTAAAAGATAGGGTCTATATTCCTCGCAAGGACACGTCCTAGGCAGAAATTAGAGGTATCCAAAAAAAAAAGAAAAAACAACAGAGCAATGATTACCTTAGCCGAAAACCGCAAAGGCGACCAAGGTAATACCTTCACAAAGGCAAGCAGACTTCACATAGTCTTCACTCCGGATTCGAACATCTCAACTGAAGGGACCAGGAAAAACGGGGAAACAGATATCACAGGCATGATTGTGACACCCTCATACAGTTTAGCCAACCCTGGCCAGCCTTGCTTACAAATTCTTTTGTAAACCCCCATGTAAAAATAAACCATCTGTTTATATCAATAAAAATTGTCTTTTCTTCTCTTTACCTACTTGTGTGAATGCCTCTGTATTAACGAAATATGAGCATGCATAAAACAAGCAATTCGAGAAAGCATAAAAACAAAGATGAACATCACCAACCAGGGCCATCCCAAGTAAAAAGTACAGGGTAGCCTGCTAGATCGAAAACCCGCAAAGGGCGGTCTAGGCAAAAGATAAGGCTTTCTTAAAAAGAAAGAAGCCCACCAAAATATCTCAGACAAAAATTAAAACCCGCTAGATCGAAAAACCGCAAAGGGCGGTTTAGGCAAAAAATAGGGTTAAAACAAAAGTGCAAAGAGAATAGTCACGAGAGAACAAAAAGAAGGAAGTACCGGTCACTTTCTAGATGTCCTCAACTAAAATAAATTGCATCCACACACAAGTAGTCGCACAAAAATGACTTTGTCAAAAGTGGAACAAACAAAAATACTGTAAACAAATAAAAAGCATTCATATAGGAAGATCAACTTTATGCTTGCATTCATCAGAAACAACAAAAAAGGTACCCTGGTAAAACGTCACCGACCTTTTTGCCTTAACCAAAAGTCTCTTCGACTACCAAGTAAAAGTCGAGCAAAAACAGGACTCATCCAACCAGCCAGCAAAGTCGGATGACCACTACCAAAAGATCAAAAACAAAGAATCCCCAGCAACCAACAGAGCTGGATGAAACACCGACAAAATCCCCGGCACAGTCCGGATGACCATTCAAAGACACTACTACAAATAAAGCCTTCAACGTCGGTTCCGGAAGGCTAACCGACGTTGTATCGGCGACGTTGAAAGTCCGTAACTTTTAACGTCGGTTTATTAGAACCGACGTTGAAAGTATAATTTTTTAAATTAATAATTTTTATTTATTTACAACCCCTTTACCCCCTTTATTTATTTAGAAGTCTCCCCTCTCTTTATATTATATTTTTATTAGGTCCTCCATCTCTTTATATTATATTTTTTAGAAGTTTATTAATTTTTTAAGAGAATTGTCATTGGCAGGATTCGAACCCAGTACTTTAGAGTTGGAGGCTGATACTCCAACCACTAAACTACTGGAATTTTTTGATAATAACTTACAAATAAATTATATTTATATACAAATAAATATATATCTGTGTAAATATATAAATATATAAATACAAATATATTTATATATTTTGATATATTTATATAGTTATATATTTATATGTTGAATGTGAGGGTACACTCGAAAGTGAAAGTGTGTGTCGAGTAGGTTTTCAAAATTTGATGCTAAATTTGTGAGCAGGTATCTTTATATGAGTTTGTAATTTAATGACATAATATAATCTTTATAATTTTATTTATATAATAATATAAAATAAAATTGGAAAACGCGTTATTCGCTCTCAAGCGAAAAATACCAATTTTCGCTCAAGCAAGACTTGAGTGAGTGAATTTCCGTGAGCTTTAACATATTTTCACTCAAGCGATAGTCAATCACACTTTCACCCTCGGTCAAAAAATACCAATATAATTTATTTGTAAGTTATTATCAAAAAATTGTAGTAGTTTAGTGGTTGGGATATTAACTTACAACCCTAAAATACTCGGGTTCAAATGCTCGTCAGTGACAATTCATTAACTTAAGTGAATTTTTGGTCGAAAAAAAATAAAAATAATTTCCAGAAAATATATACAAATAAATATATATTTACATGGATATATATTTATTTGTATATAAATATAATTTATTTGTAAGTTATTATCAGGAAATTATAATAGTTTAGTGGTTAGAGTATTAGTTTCCAATTCTAAAATCCTGAGTTTGAATCTTGACAGTGACAATTTTCAAATTTAATTGAATTTTTGGGTGAAAAAAATAAAAAAAAAATGACTTTCCACGTCGGTTCTTATGGGAACCGACGTGGAAAGTGTCAATAACTAAAAAAAAATAAAAAAAAAAGACTTTCAACGTCGGTTCATATGGGAACCGACGTAAAAAGTACTTTCTACGTCGGTTGACTAAGAACCGACGTAGAATGTGTTTAATATTCAACTTTCAACGTCGGTTCATCTGGAACCGACGTGGAAAGTACTTTCTACGTCGTCTAAGCTATAACCGACGTTAAATGACGACGTAGAAAGTATATTTTGTAGTAGTGAGAGGTCCAAGTACATCTACCAACACAGAAATCACTCCCCAAGGAGCCGGCGCATGAGCCACCCGAGCAGTAAGCCGCCACCACCACCAGTCCTACGCAGTGGACTGTACCAGCCTTATAGGGGGTTTATACCTATCAACCAGCACACAAGGAGTGCCTGATCGGCGCATGAGCCACCCGAGCAGTAAGCCGCCACCACCACCAGTCCTACGCAGTGGACTGTACCAGCCTGATAGGGGGTTCATACCTATCAACCAACACATAAGGAGTGCCTGATCGGCGCATGGGCCACCTGAACAGTAATCCGCCACTACCACCCTGATGGGGGGTTCATACCCATCCAGTCCCATAGAACGGACTGCAACTACCAGCCTGATCGGGGGTTCATACCCATCAACCGAAGGATCGGCTACCGTCAATAGGAGTATCTTGAGGTTTTACCACGTGTTAACCAAAGGGATCGGCTACGTCAGAAGTAGTATCCTGGAAGTGCACGAACACCAGTTTTCCCCAGAAGATCAACCGCCACAAAGACGGGGCATCTGAAGGGTAACCGGGCAAGAGGATCAACTCCTTTACCTTCCTGTCAGTCTGTATGGCACAACAGGCCAACAGCCGACTAGTCAGGTAAAGGAGGGGCAGCTGTAGACCCCAAATCTTGCCCGGCCTCCAAATAAAGAACAGAAGACCTCCTATTCGAAGATGGATGAAGCCTAACAAGCCACTAGGAGAGACTATTAGGCCCCATACTAGGATAGGAAGGACTTTCTGCACAGAAAATAAGGTTTCTCACCTTTTTTGGGACGAGACCGCCGTCTCGAAATCGAGACCGCCATCTCGCCTCATGCAAATGGCGAGACCGCCGTCTCACCAAACGAGACGGCAGTCTCGCCACCTGCAAATGGCGAGATGGCGGTCTCGCCACCTGCGAAGGATGAGATGGCGGTCTCGTTTGGCGAGACGGCGGTCTCGAACCTATCAGACGAGAACGGCGGTCTCACCACTGGCAGGCACGAAAACCTATAAATAGGGGCCTTCCCCCCCTCATTTCCACAGACCACACAACTTTCTCTCCTCCTTCTCTCTAGGATTTCTCTCTCTAGAATCCCTCCTACGCATTTTCGGAGCTTCTGAGTGTCTTTAGAGTGAGTTTTCGAGCATTCCGAGAGGTTTTCCGGCGCTGTAGAGTGAAGGGCTGCCAAAATGCACCCAATTTATTGAGAAATTAATAGAGAAAGCTTGCTTTGAAGGTCTCTACTTTCTCTCTCACCTTTTTATCGCTTTATTTAAATTACGCAATAGATAGGGCCATGTGGTCGTAATATTTTAATTCTGCAAATAAAAGGGTAAAAACGTATTTTCCGATTTATTTATCAATAAAATAGCTGGCCTGTCATAGGGAACCCGAAAGGGGCGTCGTAAAGGGACTAATACTCCCTTACCCCAACTCTGGTTCTAATGACCAAAGTTGGTTTTTCGAAAACCAACGCCTTTTAAACCCCTTTTCCGATGTTTCTGGTAAAAACATCAGTGGCGACTCGACAGAACCCATCAAAAGTTAGTTCTTGGGTGAGCCCGGTTATCGGACAACCCAAGGACGCCCTTTCGAAAACCTCGCCCCTAGGTTAGCCCGGTTATCGGACAACCTAAAGGCGTTGTAACCACCCATAAAAAACGCGAAAACAAGAGGTTCGAAACCATCGCGTCGCTCCGACCGCCATCTCATTTTTTACGGCGGCGACAGGGTACTAGTTCACTTCTAGAACTCTAGTCTGCGTTGTTTCGAATTTCCGCAATTCGACATGGTGCCCACCTTGGAGGAGTACGAAATCATGCTAAAATGGCCCAAATCAGCTGGGGTCCATATCCACCACGGGGCATATACTCCTGCAGCACAAGTCGCTGCCATCATCCGATTGCCATTCTGGCAGACTACCCTGATAGAAAAAGGGAACATCTAGGGTTGGAAAGTTTCAATGTTAGAAGACCATCTGTCCGATATGGCTGAAAGGGCAGAATGGGTCACTTTTAACAAAACCCTGGCTATGATTATATTTGGAACAATTTTGTTTCCCTTCCATATCAATATAGTGGACCAAGCCTTCATGGACGCCTTCTTCGCCTGGGACGTGAACTCTAAGAGTCCCTTGCCTGCAATTCTTGCCGACACCTTGCTCTCGGTGGAATTTTGCCGCCAGAAGTAAGGAAAAACACTTTGTTGTTGCTCTTCACTACTCTTTGTGTGGGGCATCACACATTTTTACGCCTCTAGTCACATGGGGATGTTCCCCGACCCTTTGAGGAGCTTCTCCAAAATCCATCTCCACCGACGCTTAACCTCAGAGTGGAAGGACGAGTTGGAACAATGGGACGCGAACCATTTGTCCTGGGTCTGCCCTTGGTTCCGACCCGGTCCAGTCCTCATCAGATGTGGGGATTATCCGAATGTACCCTTGATAGGACTCAGGGGTTGCATAGCCTATTCACCTAGAGTAGCTATGAGACAACTCATGAGGACTTAAACTACAATTTTCTGAGGGGAGCTTGGAGGACTGTGTTTCTTCAGAGACCCATGCACAATTGCTAACTCACTAGCCATGAGAAGAGCATGGGAGAAACCAGTCTTTATGGGAGATAGAGAGCTAGGAAAAGCTTGAGTGGTTGTCTCCAATGACTATGAAGTGTGGAGAAGAAGAAGAGGGATGTCACAACCATCCACCTCACTCATTACATGTGCCAATAGTGGAGAGCTGCAAGCTCAAGTCGACGCCTTGACCCAGAGGATAGAAATCATGGGAGCCCAGATGAGGGCCCTTGAAGAAAGGGAACAAGAATTTATCCTCACCATAGATGGTCTACAGAGGCAATGCAAGAAAAAGGATCATGAAATAGAGCGCCTCAAGGATCAGTGTGCTAACTCTAACGAGCAAGCTATCCGAGCATCCAAAGCTGCTTGAACCAGCTTGGATAGCCAACTTCAAGAAATAACCGCCAAATCAGCACGCCTTGAGGCCGAATCAGCAAAACAGGCTCAGACGATCAACGACTTGTTAGAAGACCTCACCAGGACTCGGTTAGAAATACACCAAGAGCGAGAGGCCAATCGGAGACTCAACAAAAGTCTCGCTGAGCTACGCTGCAAAGAAAGAGACAGGCTAGCTCAGTACGGCCAAGTACTATAAGAAAAGGACCGAGACCTTGCAAAACTCGATGAACTACAAGCCTTGGTCGTCCATCAAGAGGCGAAGATCAAAGAGGCTCAAAAGTACAGTTAAGATATGAGCCAGGCGTTCCAGAAGCAAAGCGAAGCACTTGCTCGCCACGTCCGGGAAGCCGAAAGGGAATTACATAGAGATCAAGACCCGCCTGTGGGTTTCTTTAGGCTTTTCCGTTTCTGTCAAAAGTTGTTTCGTAGTATGGAATAGGGGAATGTACACCTTGTACGGATAAATGAAAATTTTCTTTATTCAACAATTGTCTACTTGCATGCATGTCATTCATTTGCATATTTAATTTCCCCTCCTTCACTTTTAATAAATAAGATAATAAAAATGAAGGATTAACTGACACGTCTTCCAAATCAGAAGAATGGAGAGAAAGCCACTCCTAATCAAGCTTTCCCCAACGGTTGACTCGCGACAAGAGGACAATAAGCCTCGACTGTTGGTCCTCAAAAATAATAAGGAAGAGGGGGCAAGGACACCAGTGCAACTATTTATGCCACATCCTTTCCCCTACGAGTCAAATAAAGTTGTACCATGGAGATATGGAGAATCTTCACCAATAAAGGAGGATATCTCGAATATAGCTGGCATTGGGGGCATGACTAGAAGTGGAAGAGTCTACTCCCCCAAGGACTCACAAGAAGACGTCCCCAAGAATAAAGGAAAAATAAAAAGACCGAAGAAAAAGAAACTAAAGAATCCAAGGAGGAGACAGAGTAATTACTCTAGTTTATAAGGCAAAGCGAGTATTCCATTATTGACCAGCTCAATCATACACCTGTAAAGATAACCTTGTTATCTCTAATGATGAGCTCGGAACCGCACAGAAATGCTCTGATGAAGGTCTTGAGTGAAGCGCATGTACCTCACACCGTATCCCAAGAAAAGGTTGAGAGGATCGTCGGTCACATTATGGCAAGCGATCACCTCACCTTCATGGAGGAAGAATTCCCCCTCGAGGGATCAAACCACAATAAGCCCTTGCACATTTCCATCAAGTGCAAGGAGTACCTCATCGCCAAAGTTCTTGTGGATAACGGATCATCCTTGAACGTGATGCCCAAGTGCACACTTGACAAGTTGACTATCCAAGGAACCCGTCTGCTCCCAAGCTGCACTATCGTTCGAGCCTTCGACGGATCAAAACGAGAAGTAGTGGGAGAAGTTAATTTGCCAATCCAAGTTGGACCCACTATCTTCAATGTCGATTTCCATGTAATAGATATTACTCCGACATATAGTTGTCTCCTCGGCAGGCCTTGGACTCATGACGCTAAGGCAGTACCTTCAACGCTCCACCAGAAAGTCAAGTTCATAGTGGAGGACAAGCTGGTCACGGTCCAAGCAGAAGACAGATTCTGATGGGTACCTACCCCCACCTGGTCCGAATCTGCATTTTGACAGATTCTGATGGGTACCTACCCCCACCTGGTTCGAACCTTGTTTTGCAAGGCTCTTAGGATGACTTTTTGATAATCTATCCTGTGGTCATCTAGTTTTGGAGATGTGTTGGCGACTTATTGTTTCTGTTTATGCGCCTATTCCGTGGGGAATATTTGATTTGACTTTTTGACTTTTTTGTTAGTCATCCAGTTTTACCGGGGATTCTTTGTTTTTGGCTTTTTCGTTTAGCCATCCGGCTTTGCCGGGGATTTCTTGTTTTTGTCTTTTCTTGTTTAGCCATCCGGCTTTGTCAGGGATTCTTTGTTGGTTGCCTCTTATTTAGGCGGGAATCCATTGGGGATTTTTGGTTTGATTGTGCCTCTTGATTAGGCAGATGCTTCAATAGTGGTGAAGGCTTTTTACTTGTTGTTTTTCGCCTATGACTAGGCTGATGTTCTATTTTGAGGATATTTGTTCTTGATAATACCTCTGAGTAGGCAAATGCTCTTTTGAAAGCTTTGTGCTTGTATTGCCTCTTGCATAGGTTGATTTCCCGTTTCTTGGGGATATCAACTCTTTGCTTGTTTCTGAGTAAGCATAGGCATTCTTGGGAGTGAAGGTTTTGCCTTTCACTAGGGATATTCATATTGGGTGTTGTAATCGATTAACTCCCTGAGGATATGAATTTGTATTTTGCCTTTTGTTGGTAGGCTTACTGGGGGAAAATTTTTCTTTTTGGTGATCCACCGGGGGATTGATTTGCCCCCTGGGGAGGAATGGAGTTTTGACTCCTTGTTGGATATTTGCTGTTTTGAGCTGGTTTTGCCTATGCTCTTATTCCATTGGGGAATGGGTTTTTGCTTTTTTCTCGCGATTGTTTTTTTTTTCACTATTTTGAAATTTTGATTTTAAATGCGTGTGCCCTTTTTCTTTTGTGCACGCAGGCTTTTTATTATCCGCTGGGGATGAAAAAGTTTTCTTTTCTTCTCTTTCTTTTTTAGCGGCCCTGGGGAATTTGTTGGCTTCCTGGGGGTCTGTCGGAGTTTTGGCCCCTGGCTTTGTGAAGCTCTTTATTGAGTGGGGTGAAGATATTTTCTTCTTTTTCTTTCTTTTTGTGGACTTTTCTTGATAGGCTCTGCTTGGGGATTTTCATGTGGCCTTTTTCTGTAGTGGCCTCCGTGAGGGGATGAAAAGTTCTTCTTTCTTTTCCTTCTATTGCCCCCTGGTGATGTGGAGGATTTGACTCCGTATTTTCTTTGATGGACTCTTGAGTAGTCCTTATTCTCCTTTGGGAAATGAAGTGGAGATTCTGGATGAGCTTGCTTGTTGACTCATGTGGCGATGTAGCTGAGTCGTGAGGTAGTCTTTTTGCTTTGCCTCTGGAGTAGGCATGAATCCTCTTGGGGATAATCGAGCCTTTCCATTGGCTTTTTTATTTTGATGGTTTCCTTTTTTCTTGGATGGAAGGATGTTGATTTAGAGCTATTTCTTTGAAGCTCTTTATTTTGCTGAAATGGTTTTGATTTCACCTTTTCTTTCGCGATCTTGATCTTTATTGCGAGTTATTTGAAATCTGGCTTTTTAATATATCACGTGTGCCTTTTAAGTTTGTACACGTGGGCTTTTCAGAATGTAAACAGAAATAACAACTTTTATTTATTACTTCGCTTTTTTGTGGTACATTTAAGCACTTTCAAAGTACTAAAATACTAAAAGTTATTAAGAACTACTCCTACTGATTTGCCTCGGGACTGGAATGGGAGGATGGTGCTGGTGAAGGAATGCGGCGGAGCAAGCGGCGCTGGAACCTCGCCTGAGTCTGGACCAAGCCTTCTATCTGGCGGTCTGTCCTGTCTTGCCTCGTGGTCAGCTGGCTAAACTGCTGTCGCATGAACTGGAACTGTTCTTCCATATAAGCATGCTCGTCGTCCAGGCGTCGGCATAGGCCAGCATAGTCGGGATCATATGACTGCTGCTGAGATTCTAAGGTCGCAGGGATGTCCTACGGTGTGTCGAAATCCCGCATATCCATCGAGATCGAGACGATTGGGTTTAAGATAAACCTGGATCCTTGCCTACTGAGGATGTTCATGTGGGTCAATATTGCGCCATTGATCAGCTCCGGTTGGAGGCTAGCCGGGATGTCTTCTCCATCAGTACATCCCCAATATTCAGCTAGAGGGGTGAGAAGGGGAGCTATTATGATGGCTCCTACTGGACCACGAGTTCCGTAGTCCTTAATAGCTTTCAGAAAGGCATAGCCGGGGTTGCACCTATGCCCCTGGTGCATGCAGTAAATGATGAAAAGGTCGGCTAATGTTACCTTCCCCTGGCTCTCCTTCCGGCCATGTAAGGTCCCGGCTAGCAGCTTATTGAAGCACTTGGTGGATTTGATGAAGACATATTTGTGTTGGTATAGTTTAGTTTGTGGGTGTGTAGAGGGATAAGTTAGAAGTATAGGAACTTAATCTCTTGATAGGCCAATAAATCTTGTGATAAGCGCCTTAAAATGATGCATCTCATTGAAATCATTTTTCTGCATGAAAAACTAACATTTAAACATTAAAAGAACAAACTAAGTTTTTTTCAATCTGTTGAAAAGAAATTTCAATCTGTTAAAAACATTTAACATAAGGAATATTCTTATAGATTCGAAATTTCAATTGGTTGAATCACAGAATCAACAGGTTAAAATGTTTTAATAATTTTTCATGTATTACAGGTTTCGCATTTTCAATTTGTTGAAATATTTTTTAATCTGTTGGAACAGAGAGACCATCTTTTTCAGTCTAAGTGTTTTTCAAAACTTCAATCTGGTGAAATATTTTTTAATCTGTTAAAACAAAAGAGACTATTTTTCTGACTAAGAGTCTACAGGATTTCAATCTGTTGAAAGGTTTTTTAATCGATTAAAACAGAGAGTTGTCATTTTTCATTAAGATATTTCAATCCATTAAAAACACGAATCAATCGATCTGAATGAAGTTTTAAATGAAATCAATCGGTTGAATCGTCATTTTAATCGATTGAAATACGTTCTGATCAATCATAATTTAATTCGATCGATCATAACTTGTTCTAATCGGTCATAATGTTGTTCTGATCGATCATTTACGTCTCTGGATCAGTTTTTATCAGTTCAAACGGTCTGGTTCTCTCTTTTACTCTATAAATACAGATTTGATCTATCTTTTGATATATATAATTTGAGAAATCATTTGAAAGCAATCTTTGAGCTATCACATCTGTGACTTTCTCTGTGCATTCAAGAACTTTTCATATCATAAGGTGCTTTGATCAAGATTGTTGTTAATCAAAGAGAGAAAGTGTTGAGTTAGATTTGCTTCTGGACAATTGTATTGATAAAGCTTCAGTCCAGGTTTTTTCTTTTCATACTCTTGTGTAAAGTGTGGTTGTGTAGATTGGATTTTGGATCTGCACGTGTTACAGTAACTGGATTTGGTTACTGGGAGGTTTTCAAGAGTCTATCTTGTGGGTTTGCAAGATAGTTCTTGGGGTAGATTGGTGAGTATCTACTGGTTGTAATTTTCACTTGGTATTAGTGGAACTTGGCAGATTTGTTAAGAACTGGACGTAGCTCTGGTGAAGAGTGAACCAGTATAAATTGTTGTGTTGAATTTCTTCTTTCATCTCCTTTATTTCCTGTCTATATACTTGCTGTGATTAAAATCAACCTACCTACACAAGAATTAAATAAAGATAATTCATTCTTCCAAAAGAAAGTAAGTTTTGCGAAAAAGTTTTCAAAAGTTCAATTCACCCCCCCTCTTGAACTCAACCATTAATTCTTTCACTTATGGCATACGCGAAGTGGGGGAGAGAAGGATGCCCCTTTCAAGTGTGTTGGCAGGTTATGAGCTCCAGTGATCTCTTTCCACATGTTGGTGGTGGTGAGGGTAGCGGGCTTCTCGAGATATGCCGCCCTATACTCCGGCGTCCTGGTGTCTGCCCTCTGACAGAAGCCCATGATGACATTGAAGTCATCTAGGAAAGTGGTCCGGTAGGCACCGTCCATCCAGTAAGAGACGGCTTGAGTGGGCGGTACTCCGGGCATGGTAGAAGGCAATTCGGCCAGATTGACCGAAGCAAGGAACTCCATCGTTGCAGTACGGTGGATCCGGGTAGGTGGCTAACGGAGCAGAAAGTCCCATCCTATATTGTGTATGAACCTTCTGACGTCTTGATCCCAGCCGAACATAGCCAAGATTTCAAAATCCAGACGCAACATGGGATACTAGGAGGATTGTTGGATATTCGCCAATCTTTGTTGGTGTGGCTCTGCCAGCAAATTGTTGGTAACAGTAGTTTCTCTGGCAGCGGTTCTATTGCGCTTTCTCCTGGATGAGGCTTCTCCACGCTCCATTGTAAGCTCTATTCTCTTAGAGATGCTAGAAGTGTGTAGAAAGGGAGAAAAAACAAGGTAGGAAGCTTGGAATGAGGTGCAAGAGCCAAAACCCGCGCCCCACATATATAGGCCGCGCATGGACATTTGGCCGTCTGGGTTGGGACGACCGTCTCGTTTGAATTTTTTACACATGGGTCACCAGCTGGAATGTGGGACGGCCGTCTCACCTGGGACGCGCGTCCCACTTGAATTGGACCACTTGGGACGACCGTCTCGACTTTGGGACGGCCGTCTCGAGCTTCCTAGGCTGTGTTTTTTGGAGTTAATTTTGTGTTTTTTGATGAAATTGAAGATAGGATTCCCTTCATTTATGCTTTAATGCATGTAATGTTTCATAATATGCATCCTATGATCTATTTCAGTTAATATTTCGAAAGTTTTAACTGATGTGCTTTGACTTCGAGCGCATTCTTGCTGTTGTGCTTTTATGTCATCTTGTTTCTTGATCAATAAGCTAAGCTGTACTGATTTTCCGTTATGGACCTTTCTTCCTACAGCCGAAGAACAATCTTTTGTTCGTAGGGCAGCTGCCATATTGATGTCCTCCTTCCTTTCCTTAGGGATTTCAACCTTCCTATTGATCACTATGATTCCACATTCCCCTTTTATTACTTGAATGCTTTATAGTGAAATGGTCAAGAGAAGAGAAAGAAAAGGATTTACAACAAAGGCTTGTGTTTTAGAGGGATATTTTTTGTAATAGAGGTTTCTGTAAGAATGGCTAGCCAAGGTTGGTCGGTGTTTAGGCTAGTTTAGATAAACGTTTTATTCTTATGATGTGGCGTCGTTGTTTACTGATTTATGGTGCCTTTTTGTGATTGACTAACTTCCCTAGTCCGCCCTTTCGGGTTTTCAGCTTAGGATGTTGTGCTTTTGTCCTAACTTTTGTCTAGGTTTCCTTTTTTGTATTTATTTTTTAGGAATACCTAGCGGACTTTTCATAACCCTAACTTTTGCCTAGGCTACCCTTTATTATTGTTCGGGTTTCCTGCCGGGTTTACCCTAACTTTTGTGCAGCCCCCTTTGTGGGTTTCCTGACGGGTATTTTGCCCTTTTATTTTCTTGTCTTGGCCTTTGGCCTTGACAGGCATTGCTTTTTTGTATATGTATATATTTTTTGCACAACATTGTCGAAACTTGAATTTTATTGAGATAGATTTTATCCGTGTTTCTAGTTAATCAATCGTATATGACTTTGCTTTATGACGCGTTGCTTGTTCTGATGTAATTTGGAATAAAATGTTTATCTAAACCTTGTTTATTAAATGGGGTATAGACATATTTAGCAAGGAAAGAAGCAAGTAGTAAGAATAACATTCCTTTGTAATTTCGGGGAAATGTGTGCCCTAGAGATGCTCGGGGGTCGGGCATACCCCGAGGAGTGATCTTTAATAGTCACTAGATTTACATCCCTTAGAATTAGAAGAAGGACACCTAATGACTAACGCTACCTTTTGCGCTAATATCCCTCCTTTTCGGAATATCTTCTTCGAGGGATAAGACTTCCCTATTTTCCGTATGGTTTGATCTTTCGTGGGGTCATACCCTAAACCATATTTTAAAGGGTTATCTTTGAACTCCAGTGGCTCTTTTATTCCTTGAGTATTCTTTCCGAGCCCCTGTCCTGGGCAATATCCATATTTTTTCATTATATGGGCCACCTTTGTATTACCAGGGAGTCTTTCTATGTTAGCAATTTCGAGCGCTTGAAAAGATGTTTCAAGAGCCTCTTCAGCCGCATCCACATATGGTTGAACAGACGGTTTACTGATTAGAAAGTCTTCTTCAGCTTGAACTGTGACGAGTTTATCATTTGTCACAAACTTGACTTTCTGGTGGAGCATTGAAGGTATTGCCTTAGCGCTATGAATCCAAGGTCTACCAAGGAGACAACTATATGCCGGCGTGATATCCATAACGTGGAAGTCTATGTTAAAAATAGTAGGACCAATTTGGATTGGTAGACTGATCTCTCCTACTACTTCTCGTCTTGACTCGTCAAAGGCTCGAACAATTGTATTACTCGGACGCATGTGGGTTCCTTGTACTGTGATCTTGTCGAGTGTGCCTTTAGGCATGACGTTTAAGGATGATCCATTATCCACAAAAACTTTGGAAATGAGGTATTCCTTGCATTTGACAGAGATATGCAAGGGTTTGTTATGATTTGACCCTTCCAAAGGGAGTTCTTCATTGGTGAAGGTAAGATGATTATTGGCTGTAATATTACCAATAATCCCTTTAAACTTGTCTTGGGATATTGCATGCGGAACAAATGATTCATTCAAAACCTTTAACAGTGCGTTTCGATGCGGTTCCGAACTCATTATGAGTGATAATAAGGTTATCTTGGCAGGAGTACGATTGAGTTGATCGATGATGGAGTACTCGCTTTGTCTTATGTACTGGAGTAACTCGTCTGTCTCCTCCTTGGATTCCTTTTCTTCTTCGGCTTTATTTTTCATTTTATCTTTAGGAATATTATCTTGTAATTCCTTGGGGGAGTATATTCTTCCACTTCTTGTCATGCCCCCAATACCGGCTATGTTGGAGATATCTTGATTGGCTGACGATTCTTCTGAGTATCTCCAAGGTACAACTTTATTTGATTCATAAGGGAAAGGTTGAGGCACGAATAAACGCAAAGGTGTTATTGCCTCTTCCCTTTTATTGATTGGAATAACCAACGGTGCTTGTTTATTATCATCTTTGGGTCTATCGACCGTTGTAGAGATTTTGATGATGAAAGGCTTCTTTTCCATTTATTCTGATTTGCGGAAAGCACATCAATTAATCCTTTCTTTTTATTATCTTTATTATTAAAATGAGGAGGGATGTATGAATGTATGCAACTTATAAATGCAATAGACAGTTTAAGGAAAAAAACTTTTTATTTCAACTAGAAAGTGTTTATCCTTCTATACAATGCTTTGAAGCAAGTGTTGACAGAAACGGAGAAGCTTGAAGAATCCTATGGGTAAATTAGGCTTTCTTCGTAATTCGTCTTCAGCTGTTCTCACATGGTTTCTGAGTGTCTTGATTTGCTCATGTACCGCCTGGCTCATATCTTCATTATATCGACGAGCCTCTTTTATCTTTTCTTCTTGATGAACGATCAAGGCATGTTGTTGGTCAGACCTTTCTATTACTTGGTCTCTTTCACGAAGCAATTGACCATATTGAGCTAATCCATCTCTTTCTTTATCATGTAGCTCTTCTAGGTCTTCTCTGTATTTTTCAGCGGTTTCCCACCACTTTTGTGCTTCTGACCGAGTTTCTGCTAGGTCATCCTGTATTAACTTGATCGTTTTTGCCTGTTCTGCAAGCGCACTCTCAAGATGTGCTATTTCATCATTCATGTCTCGGAATAGACTATCTTGTTCAAGCCTTGGAATTTTATATGCTTGTTTGGTCTCTTCTTGATAATCAGCACAATCATTCTTAAGGCGCTCTATTTCATGGTCCTTCTTTTTACATTGCCTTTTTAGACCATCTATTATAAGGGTTGCTTCTTGCTCTTTTTCTTCGAAGGCCTGCAGCTGAGCTTCCATGACTTCAACCCTTTTATTTAAGGCATTGACCTGCAATTGTAGCTCTTCATTGAATAACGTTGTAGTGATTGTAGCAGATGGTTGGGGTATCCCTCTACTTTTCCTCCATTCTTCGTATTCATGGGATGTAGACACTTGAACCTTTCCGAGTTCTTTATCTCCCATATAGACTGGTCTTTCCCATGCTTTCTGGACATCGGATACTTCTTCAAAGCTATGGGAATAATGGCATAGACTCAACCCTCTGAGCTCTTCTTGAGTTGGCACAGTCTGGGTCCTCATGAGTTGTCTCATAGCTATTTTAGGGGAGTAAGCTATACAACCCCTGAGGCCTAGTAGTGGTATGCTCAGGTAATCTCCGCATCGTATAAGGATATGACCGGGTCAGAACCAAGGGCAAACCCATGATACATGTTCTATGTTCCAATTTTCTAACTCGGTTTTCCACTCTAAAGCTTGACGATGTTGAAGAGGGATCTTTGAAAAACTCCTTAAAGGATCGGGGAATACGCCCATGTGACTTGAAGCGTAAAAGTGAGTGACGCCCCATACGTATAGCAATGAAGTGCAGCATCTAAGTGTTTTCCCCTGTTTCTGTTGGCAGAAGTCTACTGAAAGCAGGGTATCAGCAAGAATTGCAGGTATAGAACTCTTAGAATACACGTCCCAGGCAAAGAATGCATCTATTGCAGCATTATCCACAACATTCACATGAAATGGGAATAATATGATTCCGAACATTGCTAATGCTAGAGTTTTGTTGAAAGTAGACCAATCTTTCTTTTCAGCCAAAGAGATTAAGTGGTCTTCTATTATAGCCATTTTCCAACCTCGGATGTTCCCTTTCCCCTCTAGGGTGGATTGATGAGGAGGCAGTCGTATGATAGTAGCAACCTTACTCACGGCCACATATACTCCTGAACAGATATAGACCCCGACTGACTGAGGCCATCTAACCATGAGTTCATATTCTTCTAAGGTTGGCACTAGGTCAAACTGCGAAAACTCAAAGCAGTGTAGATTGGGATTCCAGAAGTGGACCAACGCTCTAACAAAAATTGGATCGATGCTGATTTTCAGGAGGTCAAGAATTCTTCCATAAGATTTCTCGAAATTAGCAATGACTTCTGGCGGCATATATGTACTCAACTTCCTTAACTTCTCTACACGGCATAGAAGGATTGCCACTTTCTTTAACTGTCTATTACCGGATCCCTCCATTATCTAGAAGAAATGAGAAATGCATGATATGAGGATGAGCTCTTGTAAATGCATGCATGTAAGTGTTTGTTTTTCTAAGCATTATCATGTTTTATTCCTAATATGATACATGATAGTACTTGGTTTTTTCTTTGGAAACAAACTATCTATATGGATGTTTATGAGTTTTGATGAAGAGAGTCCTATTTTCTTCTCTTATTATTTTTATGAACAAAGGTTGTATTAATTATAAGACCTTTATCAAGAATTTTTTTATTATAGGAAGTATTTTTATGGCTTTAATTGTTTTTACATTTTTTATGACCCTTTATCTCTTCTGTCGGTCAACGTGGCTACTTAGCTTACAAAGAACCTGAAACCAGGCTAGCTTAACTGAAGACTGTCCGAGATAAAGGTGGTTATCTTATCACTTTTTGATTTTTAGGGTTTTTTATTTTTTGTTTGTTATATGATTATCCTATGCTAATGCATCAATACAAATGCAGCAAATGAATGCACACACAATTCATTCACCCACGAGCAGAGCCACGCTTATTTAATCACGAGGTAGGGTTTTCCTGCAGAAACGTGCTTGGTTTGGGTGGTTCTAACTGTTCTCACCAAGGCCAAAGGTCCCCAAGGTGCCCCCATTATAGGGGCCTCTCAATCTCTCAGTCCTCGGGTCATGCACGGAACTCCGTGTCGACATCCTTAGACCAAAAGAAGAGAGTTATCACCTTGAACAAGCCGGTCGTATCTGCCACCCAGACCCTATAGGTATTCACTCTTGCCCCCGGGTATAGAGGGACTGTTGTGTGCAAGGGTTTTTGTGTGCAATTTATATTTCAAACAATTTGCAGAAAATAATCATACATCAATTTATTAAAGTCATACAATAAAACATACGGAAGAATGGTAAAGGCGTAATTTCAAATCTTTACTTAGTTTGAATTTATCCGTCACTAAATGGGATCAACTCTCTAGCTTCCCCAGTGGAGTCGCCATCTGTCGCCGCCGTCCGTTCCGACGTCCAGGGACATCTCGAACGTTTAATGCGAGCGGTCACGAAAAGATGGTTTAGACTCGCGTTTTTTGTTTAAAATATGTTCATTGCTTCCGAGGTGCTCAACAACTGAACTATCCTCTAATAGAAGCAAGGTTTTCGAAAAAGGGGTTCTTTTGGAGTCACCACCAATGTTTTGACCTTAAACATTGGAAAAGGAAAAAATATTGATTTTAAGAAAAACCGCACTTGGCCATTATAACCAGAGTTGGGTAAGGGAGTTAGTTACGTGTGGGGAAGGATTAGCACCCCACAATGCCCCTTTCGGGTTCCCTATGACGGATTAATTCATTTAAGTAGAGATTACAAGAAATTACGCTATTACCCTATTTTATTCGTGTAATAAATATGGCTATCTACATGATTTTATTTACATTTTATAAAGCAATAAATAAAGGAGTAAAAGTGAAGAGATTTGAGAAGAACCTCCGTAGCAAGCTTTATATAGCAACTCTGTTACAATAAGGACGCGTTTCGGTAGTCCCTCGCTCTACAACGACTCTCCTCACGACAAAACTCGACTCGACTAAAATTTTCTAGAAGAATCGAATGTCGGAATCTAATTCCTTAACTGATTGTTACCTATATCAGGCAATCAGAAAGATCATTCGAAAGAGGGAGAGAAGTAGACAAGTGCTCTGAGTTGTCTGGAGTGTCTGAGGTGTGAAAAAGTGCCAAATGAGCCTCCTATTTATAGTTTTCGCTGCCTGGCACATCTGGGACGGCCGTCTGGGGTGGGACGACCGTCCCACTTGAATTTTTAACACAGATCCTGCCCCCCTAGGAAGTGGGACGGTCGTCCCACATGTGGGACGCGCGTCTCACTTGTCCCAGGATAGTTGGGACGGCCGTCCCAACTCTGGGACGGTGGTCTCGACTTGTTTTGTCTAGTTTTTGTGTTCTGAGACCCTGGGAAGCTTTCCTTGCTATTTTTGGACATTGTTTGATGCCGATAGATGTCCCCTGAAGCTTTATCTTTATATGGGAAGTCTTTTTGACCCTTATTGAGATGCCGGACGAACTTTTATCTTTGTTTATAGGAGGTCTCATCGGCCTTTGTCGAGGAATTGGATTAACTCCGTGTGATTGTAGGAGGTCTTCTTGGTGTTTGTAGACCCCAAATCTTGCCCGACCTCCAAATAAAGTCAGAAGACCCCCTATTTGAAGACGGCTGAAGCCTAACAAGCCATTAGGAGAGACTATTAGGCCCCCGTACTAAGATAGGAGGGTTTTTTGGCCCGAAAAATAAAGTTTCTCGCCCTGAAGGGACGAGACCGCTGTCTGGAAGGACCAGACCGCCGTCTCGCCTCATGCCAGGGACGAGACCGCCGTCTCACTTGTCCAGACGGCGGTCTCATCACCTGAAAAGGCCGAGACAGCGTTCTGGATTATCCAGACGGCGGTCTCGACTTCTGCCTAGTCGAGACGGTGGTCTGGATTATCCAGACGGCGGTCTCGACTCCCTGCATGGTCGAGACGGCGGTCTGGATTGTCCAGACGGCGGTCTCGACCCTGTCAGACGAAACGACGGTCTCGACCTGACAGGCGCGAAAAACTATAAATAGGGGCTCTCCCCCCCTCATTTCCACACAGAAACATACAGTTCCTCCTCCTTCTCTCTAGATTTTCTCTCTCTAGAACCCCTCCGAAGCATTTCCGGAGTTTCTGAGTGTCTTTAGGAGAATTTTGAGCGTTCTAAATCTTCTTTAGAATCCCTCCGAGGCATTTCCGGAGTTTCTGAGCGTTGTAGAGTGAAGGGCTGCCACAAAGCACCCTCTTTCAAAGAATATAAGAAAGCTTGCTTCGAAGGTTCATAAACCTCTTTATTTACTTTACCGCTTCCATTTAAATTATGCAATAGACGCTAGGGCCATGTAGTCATAATCTTTAAATACCGCATAATAAAAGGGTAAAAGCGCAATTTTCCAGTTTAATTATTTATCCAAAGTAGCCGGCCTATCATAGGGAACCCGAAAGGGGCGTCGTAAAGGAACTAACACTTCCTTTACACGTAACTAACTCCCTTACCCAACTCTGGTTCTAATGACCAAAGTTGGTTTTCGAAAACCAACGCCTTTTTAAACTCCTTTTCCGATGTTTCTGGTAAAAACATCGGTGGCGACTCCACGAACCCTTCAAAAACTCGTTCTTGGGTTAGCCCGGTTATCGAACAACCCAAGAACACTTTTCGAAAACCTCGTCTCTAGGTTAGCCCGGTTATCGGACAACCTAAGGACGTTGTAACCACCCATAAAAAACGCGAAAGCAAGAGGGTCGACAAAACCATCGCGTCGCTCCGACTGCCTCGTTTTGACGGCGGCGACAGATGGCGACTCCGCTGGGGAAGCCTAGAGAGTTGATCCCATTTAGTGATAGGCCGGCTTAAAAATAATTAAATCAAGAAAATAGCGCTTTTACCCTGCCTTGTATTATAACATGCTTTATTGTTTGGCTTTCAAATAACTGTTGCTTGTTTATACTTACGCAATTGATTGAAATATAAACTGCACACAAACCTTTGCACACTATAGTTCCCTCTATACCCGGGGGCAAGTGAGACAACCATAGGGAGTGGGTGGCAGGTACGGTTCGCTGTAGTCAGGGCCTTGTGCCCACCAGTGTGATCGGAAACCACCACTCAAGGTGATAACCTTCCTCTTTTGGCAACAAGACCGACTCTGGCCTTAGTGTTGAGCATGGTCGGACGGTTGGAGAGTGGGGACCCTATAATGGGGGCACCTTGGGGGCCTTAGCCTGGTGAGAACAGTTAGAAATTACCCTGACCAATGCACTTTTCTGCAGGAAAACCCTACCTCGTGATAAAAACTAAATCTCGCCTGTTCGGGGATGATCGAATTGTGTGTGCATATGATTGTTGCATTTGTATGTTGCATAGCATAAACAAACAACAGAACAAAATCACAAAATATTTTTCACAAATAAACACTATTATCTCGGACAGTCTGCCTTTTAGCTAGCCTGGTTTCAGGTTCTTTGTAAGCTAAGTAGCCACGCAGTTCCGACAGAAGAGATAAGGGACGCTAAATATTCTTTCACCTAAAGCCATGTTTTATCTCGGACAGTCTGCCTTATAGCTAGCCTGGTTTCAGGTTCTTTGTAAGCTAAGTAGCCACGCAGTTCCGACAGAAGGGATAAAAAGGCTATAAAATAAACATCAAATAAAAATACAAAAACATCAATAATAAATAACTTCTGACAAAGCCAAACTCATCCATACTATATCATTACATGAGCAAAGAAAAGACCAAGAGAGAAAATAAAAAAAAATGAGAGCGCATTCAGCATCATTTAAATAAAATCTCTCATGCATAAAACATGTCCATAAGCACTCAACATGCATTAATAAACCTTTTTCGGGCATTCTAGAAAGTGGCTAGTCCTCTCCCCACTCGTACTCGTGCACAAAAAGCAAGGGCAATGGAAAATCTGGAGGAGCAAAACCGGAAGCTCACCGCGAAGGTCAATACCCTCCGCGAGCAAGTGGCCCAACTAATGGAGGTCGTACGCCAGGGGCAGAGCAAAGGCGAAGACCAAGCTGAACATATCCCTCCCCATGAGGAAGAGGAGGAAGAATACTTTTTTGGCGAGAAGAATGTTAAGACTGCACGCATCCTTACTCCAGAAGTCTCCAAACAACAACTCTCCGCCCTGGAGGAGAGGCTGAAGGCGGTCGAAGGGCATAACTTCGACGTCAAAGAGGTGGCGGACATGTGCCTCGTAAAGGACATCCGTTTCCCTCCCAAATTCAAAATCCCGGACTTTCCTAAGTACGCCAGGATGACCTGCCCAAAGAATCATCTTACGATGTATTGCCGTAAGATGGCCGCCCATGCTGACAACGAGAAACTCCTAATCCACTACTTCCAGGAGAGTCCGGCGGACACAGCTCTCAACTGGTACATGCAGTTAGAGAGAGGGCAGGTCCAAAACTGGAAACAGCTGGCTGACGCTTTTCTCCGTCGTTACCAATACAACATTGATCTGACTCCTGATAGGTCAGATCTCAGGACGCTGAGCAAGAGGAACTGTCGCCGCCGTCAGAACGAGGCGGTCGGAGCGACGCGATGGTTTTTTCGCCCCTCTTTGATTTTCGCGTTTTTTATGGGTGGGTACAACGTCCTTAGGTTGTCCGATAACCGGGCTAACCTAGAGACGAGGTTTTCGAAAAGTGTTCTTGGGTTGTCCGATGACCGGGCTAACCCAAGAACGGGTTTTGAAGGGTTCTTGGAGTCGCAACCGATGTTTTTACTGGAAACATCGGAAAAGGAGTTTAAAAGGCGTTGGTTTTCGAAAACCAACTTTGGTCATTAGAACCAGAGTTGGGTAAGGGAGTTAGTTACGTGTAAAGGAAGTATTAGTTCCTTTACGACGCCCCTTTCGGGTTCCCTATGATAGGCTGGCTACTTTGGATACATAATTAAACTAGAAAATTACGCTTTTACCCTTTTATTATGCGGTATTTAAATTTGTGACTACATGGCCCTAGCATTTATTGCATATTTTAAATGAAAGCAGTAAAGATAGAAAGGGAGAGTATGCACCTCCAAAGCAAGCTTTTTATATTTCTCTTTTAAAGAGTGGGTGCTTTTTGGCAACCCTTCACTCTACAACTCTCAGAAACTCCAGAAATTCCTCAGAGGGATTGTAAAGTAGATTTAGAACGCTGAATTTATGCCTAGAGACACTCAGAAACTCCGAAAATGCTTCGGAGGGATTCTAGAGAGAGAATATCTAGAGAGAAGGAGGAGGTACTGTGCTTGGTGTGTGGAAATGAGGGGAGGGAGCCCCTATTTATAGGTTTTCGCGCCTGACAGTGGCAAGACCGCCGGTCTCGTCTGACAAGGTCGAGACCGCCGTCTGGAAAACCCAGACCGCCGTCTCGACCATGCAGGAGGTCGAGACCGCCGTCTGGAAAACCCAGACCGCTGTCTCGACCTTTGCAGTGGCGAGACCGCCGTCTGGACAAGCGAGACGGCGGTCTCGTCCCTGGCGTGAGGCGAGACGGCGGTCTGGTCTTCCCAGATGGCGGTCTCGTCCCTTCAGGCGCGAGAACTTTATTTTTCGGGCCAAAAAACCCTCCTATCTTAGTACGGGGGCCTAATAGTCTCTCCTAGTGGCTTGTTAGGCTTCAGCCATCTTCAAATAGGAAGCTTTCTGGCTTTATTCTAAGGCCGGGCAAGATTTGGGGTCTACAGCTGCCCCCCCTTTACCCGACCAGTCGACTACTGGCCTTTTGTGCCGAGGTGATCGACTGGAGGGTAAAGGAGTTGACCCTCTTGCCTGGTTACCCTTCAGATGCTCCGTCTTTGCGGCGGATGATCCTCTGGGGAGATGTTGTGTTGTGCGCTTCTGGGATGCTCCTTCGACGCGGTAGCTGACCCCTTCAGCTGATGAGTACAAACCCCCATTTGGTTTGACGAGTACTAACCCCCGCCCGGTAAGCCCCCTTTTGTAAGGCCTGATGAGTTTACACCCCCATCTGGTGTTTGACGAGTACGAACCCTCGCCCGGTAAGCCCCCTTTTGTAAGGCTTGATGAGTTTACACCCCCATCTGGTGTTAAGCCTCCAGATGCTCCATCTTGCGGTAGCTGATCCTTTGGTTGACGAGTACGAACCCTCGTCTGGTTTGGTGCCTCCGGATGCCCCTTCTTGCGGTGACTGATCCCTTGGCAATGGTGGCAGCTTACTGATTCTGACCATGCGCCGACGACTGGGGAGTGATGTTGCTAGATGCTCTTGGATTTCTTGGATGGTCGTCCAGGCTGCTCCTGGGGACTTTGTTGTTTGTCCATCCAGCTTTGTTGGTTGCTGGGGATTCTTTGTTTTTTGGTGGTAGTTATCCGACTCTTGCTGGCTGGTCGGGTTCTTCTCTTCTCTTTTTTGTGTTCAACTCTTGGTAGTCGATTTTTATTGGTTGAGATGATGGCTTAATCCTGCCTTTTTCTCGCGGTTTTATCTCTTTTTTCTCGCAATTTTTGGATTTTGGCTTTTTTCTTGAGCGTATGCCTTTTCTCTTTTAAGTTATTTTTTGTTACGCTGACTTTTGTAAAAGAAGGCAAAGAATGCATGGAATAAAATTTTATTCATGGAAATTTTTTTATTACAACAGCTTTTATTTAGATAAATGCAGCCCCTAAGGGCTGTCATCAGGGGAATCGGGGTAAGGGTACTGTTTGTACACGTGATATCGGAAGTTCACTTGCTCTTGGACTTCGTCACGGTAGTCCTCCTGGAATGTCGTCCATTCCTGCCGCAACCTCTGTTGCTCCTGGTAGATCTCGTCCTGGCGGGCTTGATAGGCCTGCTGGCGAGCATCGTGGTCCTGTTGCCACTGGGTCTGCTGCTCTCGCCACACTGCTATTTGGCTGAACTGCTGGCTCAGATCATTCATGTGTTGGTGCATGCCAGCAAAGTCCTCTGTGTACGGCGGTGGTTGTTGCTGCTGCTGTTGTTGCTGCTGGGAGCCGGGAGACGTGGGCATATCCTGCATCGCCACTAGCCCCTGGAGATCCAGCTCGAAGTCCAGGGAGGGGTGCAGGGCGAACTGGTTTCCCCGACGTATCAGCATTCCCATGCTGACCAGCATTGGCCCATTGATGGGCTCGGGTCGGAGGTTGCGGGCCAGCTCTTCCCGACCAGGGCACCCCATTCTCTCTGCCAGATGGGTGATGAGGGGAGCTATGAGGATGGCCCCGGTGGATCTACTCCCAAAGTCTTTAAGGGCCCTCAGGAGGAAGTATCCGGGGTTGCAGCGCCGTCTCTGGTGCATGCAATAGAGGGCAAAGAGATCAAGGAGGGATATCTTACCCTGGCTTTCCTTCCTCCCATGGATTGTGCCTGCCAGCAGCTTGTGGCAAATGCGGAGCGCCGGTTGCAGTGCGGAGCCTCTCATTAAAGTGGGCAGTGTGGTTGCTCCTGTGAGATCATGCCACATATCCGCGGAGGTGAGATGGGCAGGCCGAGAGCAGATGGCCTCTCGGTATTCCCGGGTCAGCGCCTCCTCGGGCCGGATGAATCCAATGGACACATTGAATTCTTCCAGGGTGGTGGTGTGGTATTGCCCACCCATGAAATAGTTGACCATCTTGGTGGGCTGCATGCCTGAGGCCATGGAGGGGATCTCGATGAGGGAGACAGAGGCCAAGAACTCTTGTACCGCTTGGGGGTACACATATGTGGGTGGGGGTTGTAGCATAAAGCCCCACCCAATGCTGTCGATATGGGCTCTGACGTCCTCCTCCCACCCAAACTCGGCTAGGACGCCGAAGTCCAGTGTCAGCATGGAGTGCCACTGGTAGTTCCTAATGTTGTCCAGGCGGGCCTGGTGCTGTGGTGACAGCTGAGAAGGGTCTGGGGGAGGCGGTGACGTTGAGCTGCTAGCACCAGCGGTGCCCCTTCTCTTCCTGGAGGCACTTCTGCTGAACATTTTGAGCAGGGAAGGCTTGGAGTAGTAGAAATGTGAGTTCTGGAGGCTCTGGAGGCTTAGGAGGCAAGGAGAGTTGTGAGGAAACCCATCCAGGCGCGCCCCCTTATATAGGGAAATTTTCAGATCGAGACCGCCATCTGGGAAGTCGAGACGGCGGTCTCGTTTGGGTTGCTGGTCGAGACAGCGGTCTGGAGATTCCAAACGGCGGTCTCGATTTTGCTTGAGTTAAGACGGCGGTCTCGATTGTGCCTAAAACGAGACGACAGTCTGATTCCTCGAGACGGCGGTCTCGATTTGCAGGGGGATCGAGACGGCGGTCTGGAATGTCCAGACGGCGGTCTCGAATTTCTGGATTTTTTTTTTTTGAATAAGAAATAGGACCTGGTTCAAAAACACTTTATGCATGCAAATGTTTTCATGTTTGATGCCCTATAATGCCTATTTTAATTAGTTTTTCAGAAGGATTTAACCAGCGTGTCTTGTTGTGCTGAAAGCCTTCTGATTCGCTGCGTTTACTTTTGGCTGTACCATGTCGGACCTTTTGTGACCGAAGAGTAATCTCTTTCTTTCTCTATTTTTCTCTTTTTCTTTTCTCTCTCTCTTTTTTCTTCTTTTTTGTAGAGCACTTTTGTCATGTAGTGCCCCTTTTTCCTTGCTTTAGGGATTTCAATCCTCTTGTTGACTATACGCCTCCATATTCTCAAATTAATTATTAGAATATTGTCTTGAGGGTCAAGAGAAAAGAAGTAAAGGAGGTAAAAATCAATGGTTTGTGTTTTAGAGGGTTGATTTTTATTGATAAAAGGATCTGTAAGAATGGCTGGCTAAGGTTAAGCCTGGGTGTTTAAGCTTTGTCTAAGCAAACATTTTTCCTTTCTTTTTGTATTTGCGCTCTTTGGTTTCATCTCCATTGCTTTTAAATGGCTAGCTGATTTCCCTAGATCGCCCTTTGGGTTTTCGAACTAGGATACTGTGTTTTTGGTCCTAACTTTTGTCTAGGTTCCTTCTTTTGTAAAATTTTGGAGAAATCCTAGCGGACCTTTATTTGTAACCCTAACTTTTGCCTAGGCTACCCTTTATTGTTGTTCGGGTATCCTACCGGGTCGACCCTATCTTTTGTGTAGCCCCCTTAGTGGGTTTCCTACCGGGTAATTTGCCCTTTTCTTTGGCCTTTGGCTTCTCTGGGCTTTTTGCTTTTTTGTGGATTTATTTTTATTATTATTATTTTTTTTGTTCACAGTATTGGCGAAGCGTGACTTCCTTCATGGCTTAGGTGAAGTCTTTATTTTTATGTGCTTCTAATCAGCTAACTTGATGGCAATAGCAATGTTAAATGTTGATTATTTGGAAGTGCTTTTTATTCTTTTTCTCTTCTTTTTATGTTTACTTAGACAGGGTTATTTATGTGGTCCATTCAAAAGTAGAAAGAAGAGAAGCAGATAGAAAGAATCATTCTTTATTAATTAATAAGGGAATATGTGCCCTAAAATGCCCGGGGGTCGGGCTCGCCCCGGGGGATAATCTCTAACAGTCATGGGGTTTACATCCCTTAAGCAAAGAAAAATATTTCCTAATGACTAGGGTGGCTCTTGACGCTTGCACCCCTCCACTTCGGAAAATTTGCTTGAGTGTGCGGAGGGGAGACTTCCCTTTTCTCCTTTCTGTGCGGCCCTTAGTAGGGTCATATCCTAGGCCATACTTGCAAGGATTGTCTTTGAATTCTGGGGGTTCCCTCATGCCTTGGGAATCTGCCCCTAGTCCTTGGCCAGGATGGTAACCATGCTTCAAGATCATGCGGGCTACCTTTGTGTTTCTGGAAAGTCGCTCTATGCTGGCAATTTCGAGCTCTTGAAAAGATGTTTCAAGAGCCTCTTCAGCCGCATCCACATAAGGTTGGGTGGACGGTCCACTGATCAGGATATTGTCTTCTGCTTGGACTGTGACCAGTTTATCGTCCACTATGAACTTGACTTTCTGGTGGAGCGTCGAAGGTACTGCCTTAGCGTCGTGAATCCAAGGTCTGCCGAGGAGACAACTGTATGCTGGAGTAATGTCCATTACATGGAAATCGACGTTGAAGGTAGTGGGTCCAACCTGGATTGGCAAATTGATTTCTCCCACTACTTCTCGTTTTGATCCGTCGAAGGCTCGAACGATGGTGCTGCTTGGGCGCAGACGGGTTCCTTGGATAGTCAACTTATCCAGTGTGCACTTGGGCATCACGTTCAGGGACGACCCGTTATCCACAAGAACTTTGGCGATGAGGTATCCCTTGCATTTAACCGAGATATGCAAGGGCTTATTATGTTTTGGCCCCTCGAGGGGGAGTTCTTCCTCTGTGAAGGTGAGGTGATCGTTTGCCGTGATGTGACCGACGATCCTTTCAACCTTTTCTTGGGATATTGTGTGAGGTACATGCGCCTCGCTCAAGACCTTCAGCAGGGCATTTCTGTGTGGTTCCGAGCTCATTATTAAAGATAGCAACATGATCTTTGCAGGCGTATGGTTGAGCTGATCAATAATGGAATACTCGCTCTGCCTTATAAACTGGAGTAATTCCTCTGTCTCCTCCTGGGATTCTTTATTTTCTTTTTCTTCTTCGGTCTTTTTATTTTTTCCTTTATTTTGGAGGACATTTTCCTGTGTGTCCTTGGGGGAGTAAATTCTTCCACTTCTAGTTGTACCCCCAATACCGGCTATGTTTGTTATTTCTTCTTTTATCGGTGAAGATTCTCCATATCTCCACGGTACAACTTTATTTGACTCGTAGGGGAAAGGACGTGGCATAAATAGTCGCACTGGCGTCCTTGCCCCCTCTTCTTTACTCTTAAGGACCAACGGCCGAGGTTTATTTCCCTTTTGTGATGACTCGACCGTTGGGGTGCGCTTTATTAGGAGTGGCTTTCTCTCCATTCTTCTGAGTTGGAAGACGTGTTAGTTAATCCTTCCTTTTTATTATCTTATTTATTAAGTGTGAAGGAGGGGGAATTAAATATGCAAATGCATGCTCATGTATGCAAGTAGACAACTGTTGAATAAGGAAACAAATTTCATTAATTCATTGGAAGGTGTACATTCTCCTATTCCATACTACGAAGCGTCTTTTGGCAAAAACGGAAAAGCCTAAAGAAACCCACAGGCGGGTCTTGATTCTTATGTAGTTCCCTCTCGGCTTCCCGGACATGGTGAGCGAGCTCTTCGCTTTGCTTGCGGACTGCCTGGCTCATATCTTCGCTGTACTTTTGAGCCTCTTTGATCTTCGCTTCTTGATGAACGACCAAAGCTTGTAGTTCATCGAGCTTTGCAACGACTCGGTCCTTCTCTTGCAGTACTTGGCCGTACTGAGCTAGCCCGTCTTTTTCCTTAAGGCGTAGCTCAGAGAGACTTTTGGTGAGTCTCCTGTTGGCCTCTCGCTCTTGGCGGATGTCTAACCGAGCCTTAAGGAGCCCTTCCGACAACTCCTTGATCGTTTGGGCCTGCATAGCTGATTCGGCCTCAAGGTGTGCTGTTTTGGCGTTTATTTCTTGCAGCTGGCTATCCGAACTGGTTTTAGCAATTTTGGATGCTCAGATAGCTTGCTCGTTAGCTTCAGCACATTAGTCCTTGAGGCGCTCTATTTCATGATCCTTTTTCTTGCCTTGCCTTTGTAGACCGTCAATCGTGAGGATAGATGCTTGCTCTTTTTCCTCAAGGGCCCGTATCTGGGATCCCATGATCTCTACCCTCTGGGTCAAGGCATTGACTTGTGCCTGCGGCTCTTCGTTGTTGGCGATTGGCACGGGTGTGGTGGATGGTTGAGCCATCCCTCTTCTTCTTCTCCATGCCTCATAGTCACTGGTGACAGTTACCCGAGCTTTTCCTAGCTCTCTGTCTCCCATGTAGACTGGCCTCTCCCATGCTTTTCTTATGGTTGATGAGTTGGTGATCATGCACGGGTCTCCAAAGAAGCACAGTCCTCCAAGCTCCCTTCGGGAAATAGTAGTTTGAGTCCTCATGAGTTGCCTCATAGCTACTCTAGGTGAATAGGTTATGCAACCCCTGAGTCCTATCAAGGGTATGTTCGGATAGTCCCCACATCTGATGAGAATGGGGCCAGGTCGGAACCAAGGGCAGACCCAAGATATACTGTTGGCGTCCTTTCGTTCTAACTCATCCCTCCATTCTATAGTCAGGCGTCGTTGGAGGGGGATCTTGGAGAAACTTCTCAAAGGGTCGGGGAATATCCCCATGTGACTGGAGGCGTAAAGATGCGTGATGCTCCACACGTATAGTAATGAAGAGCAGCAGCGGAGTGTTCTTCCTTGCTTCTGATGGCAAAAATCCACCGAGAGCAAGGTGTCGACAAGAATAGCAGGCAAGGGACTCTTCGAGTACACGTCCCAAGCGAAGAAGGCGTCCATGACGGCTTGATCTATTGTGTCGAGGTGGAAGGGGAACAGGATTGTTCCAAAAATTGTGAGTGATAGGGTTTTGTTGAAGGCAACCCACTCTGTCCTTTCAGCCAGGTAGGACAGGTGGTCTTCTAACATCGATACTTTCCACCCCTGGGTGTTCCCTCTTCCTATTAGGGTACTCTGTCGGAATGGTAGATGGATAAGGGCAGCGACTGATGCTGCAGGAGTATACGCCTCGTGGCGAATATGGACCCCGGCTGATTTAGGCCACTTCAACATAGCTTCATACTCCTCTAAGGTGGGCACCATGTCGAACTGCGGAAATTCAAAGCACCGCAGACTGGAGTTCCAAAAGTGAATCAGTACCCTGAGGAAGACCTGATCGACACTGATCTTTAGGAGGTCCAAAATTCGTCCATAGGACTTTTCAAAATTAGCGCGGACCTCTGGTGGCATTGTTGCACTGAGCCGTTCCAACTTCTCAGTATGGTTTCGGAGAATATCCACCTTCCCCACTTGTCTACTTGTCCCCTCCATTTTCTAGAATCAGAATGTATGATTTGATGAAGATGATGTTTATTGTATGAATGTGAGTGTTTATTCTTCTATTTATCATGTTTTTCTACATGATGCATGGTGTATATACCCTTTTTTTTTTTTAAAGAATAAACTATCTATATGAATGCTTTATGAGTGTAATTTTTGGAACAGGTCTTATGTTGGAAAAATGGATTTATTTTTTATTTTTTATTTATTTATTTTATAGCCTTTTATCTCTTTTATCGGAACTGCGTGGCTAGTTAGCTTACAAAGAACCTGAAACCAGGCTAGCTAAAAGGCAGACTGTCCGAGATAAAATATGGCTTTATGCGAAGAATATTTAGCGTCCCTTATCTCATCTATCGGAACTGCGTGGCTACTTAGCTTACAAAGAACCTAAAACCAGGCTAGCTAAAAGGCAGACTGTCCGAGATAAGGGTTTATTTGTGAAATATTTTTGTGGTTTTTGTTATGTTGTTTTGTTTATGCTATGCAACATACAAATGCAACAATCATATGCACACACAATTTGATCATCCCCGAACAGGCGAGATTTCGTTTTTTATCATGAGGTAGGGTTTTCCTGCAGAAAAGTGCATTGGTCAGGGTAGGTTCTAACTGTTCTCACCAGGCTAAGGCCCCCAAGGTGCCCCCATTATAGGGTCCCCACTCTCCAGCCGTCCGACCATGCTCAACACTAAGGCCAGAGTCGGTCTTGTTGCCAAAAGAGGAAGGTTATCACCTTGAGTGGTGGTTTCCGATCACACTGGTGGGCACAAGGTCCTGACTACAGCGAACCGTACCTGCCACCCACTCCCTATGGTTATCTCACTTGCCCCCGGGTATAGAGGGAACTGTAGTGTGCAAAGGTTTGTGTGCAGTTTATATTTCAATCAATTGCATAAGTATAAACAAGCAACAGTTATTTGAAAGCCAAACAATAAATCATGTTATAATACAAGGCAGGGTAAAAGCGCTATTTTCTTGGTTTAATTATTTTTAAGCCAGCCCATCACTAAATGGGATCAACTCTCTAGGCTTCCCCAGTGGAGTCGCCATCTGTCGCCGCCGTCAGAACGAGGCGGTCGGAGCGACGCGATGGTTTTTTCGACCCTCTTTGATTTTCGCATTTTTTATGGGTGGGTACAACGTCCTTAGGTTGTCCGATAACCGGGTTAACCTAGAGACGAGGTTTTCGAAAAGTGTTCTTGGGTTGTCCGATGACCGGGCTAACCCACGAACGGGTTTTGAAGGGTTCTTGGAGTCGCCACCGATGTTTTTACCGGAAACATCGGAAAAGGAGTTTAAAAGGTGTTGGTTTTCGAAAACCAACTTTGGTCATTAGAACCAGAGTTGGGTAAGGGAGTTAGTTACGTGTAAAGGAAGTATTATTTCCTTTATGACGCCCCTTTCGGGTTCCCTATGATAGGCTAGCTACTTTGGATACATAATTAAACTGGAAAATTGCGCTTTTACCTTTTATTATGCGGTATTTAAATTTGTGACTACATGGCCCTAGCGTTTATTGCATAATTTAAATGAAAGCAGTAAAGATAGAAAGGGAGAGTATGCACCTCCAAAGCAAGCTTTTTATATTTCTCTTTTAAAGAGTGGGTGCTTTTTGGCAACCCTTCACTCTACAACTCTCAGAAACTCCGGAAATGCCTCGGAGGGATTCTAAAGAAGATTTAGAACGCTCAATTTATGCCTAGAGACACTCAGAAACTCCGGAAATGCTTCGGAGGGATTCTAGAGAGAGAATATCTAGAGAGAAGGAGGAGCTACTGTGCTTGGTGTGTGGAAATGAGGGGAGGGAGCCCCTATTTATAGGTTTTTGCGCCTGACAGTGGCGAGACCGCCGGTCTTGTCTGACAGGGTCGAGACCGCCGTTTGGAAAACCCAGACCGCCATCTCGACCATGCAGGAGGTCGAGACCACCGTCTGGAAAACCCAGACCGCCGTCTCGACCTTTGCAGTGGCGAGACCACCGTCTGGACAAGCGAGACGGTGGTCTCGTCCTTGGCGTGAGGCAAGACGGCGGTCTGGTCTTCCCAGACGGCGGTCTCGTCCCTTCAGGCGCGAGAACTTTATTTTTCGGGCCAAAAAACCCTCCTATCTTAGTACGGGGGCCTAATAGTCTCTCCTAGTGGCTTGTTAGGCTTCAACCGTCTTCAAATAGGAAGCTTTCTGGCTTTATTCTGAGGTCAGGCAAGATTTGGGGTCTACAGGAATGACGAACCCTTTAAAGCATACGCCCAGAGGTGGAGGAAAATGGCAGCCCAGATAGAGCCTCCCCTCACGGACAAAGAAACAGTGGCTGTGTTCATAGACTCACTGATCGGAGCGTACTACGACAAGGCGATAGCCAGTACCTCCAATCTCTTCTCGGACATAGTCACTGTAGGAGAATGAGTGGAGCAAGGGCTGAGGAGTGGCAAAATAGCACGACCCTCTCCTCCCAGCACATCATTCAAGAAGCCCTTCAAAAAGAAGGAGGAGGCTGTGCACGCCATCAATTTCGCAACTCCTTCTTCCACCCCTCAGACAGAGCGGCAGCCACGAAAAAAGGAGAGGAAGTTCACGCCTATCCCCACCTCCTATGCGAAGTTGCTGCCCCAGCTGTTGGAGGCCAGCCTCCTGGCCCGCGTTCCTCCCAAGAAGCAGCTGGAGCCTCCCTATCCCGAGTGGCACAAGCCCAACGAAAAATGTAGCTACCACTCGGATGCACCAGGACATTCAACCGACAACTGCTTGACCTTGAAATATAAGGTCTAGGAATTAATCGACGCTGGTTGGATAACCTTTGATGCCTCTGCTTCCAGCACGGATGACAAACCTCTGTCAAAACCAGAGTAGCAGAGAAGGAGGATTGGGAGGATCAGCCCTAGGGTCTTTTCTTTTTTTTAAGCTTTTCTCTATATCTCTTGCGGTCCCCGCCCGTGGCCGCAGGAATTTTGATTAAAAGGGCTTGTACATACATCTTCATCTTCATTAATATACGAGGCATTTTTGTCATATTCTTTCTTTTCCCTCTTCTATTTATTATTCTTTCAAAAATAAAATGAATAATAAAATCTATGACTAAAAACAGAACCCAAAACGCATCATGTCTATGATTGATGAATCTCCGTGGACTCTGGAAACGGAAGACGAATGGATTAAGTCCGACAGTGAGCAGGAGACCATTTCTCCGGACATGCAAAGGATGCTGGAAAAGGAAACACGCGTCATACAACCGCATCAGGAGGAAATAGAAACTGTCAATTTGGGAAAAGAGGATGAGGAGAAGAAGGTGAACATCGGCACCCAAATGGAAAGTGGCATGAAAAAGGAATTGATACAGCTTCTAAGGGAATATGAGGATGTATTCGCTTGGTCGTACCATGACATGCCAGGGCTTGATACAAGTATTGTGGAACACAAATTACCACTGAAAGAGGGGTTTCAGCCTGTGAAACAAAAACTTAGAAGAATCAAGCCCGACTGGTCCTTAATGATAAAGGAGGAGGTGCAAAGGCAATTGGATGCCAATTTCCTGGTGGTTTCCAAATACCCAGAATGGTTGGCCAACATCGTACCCGTCATCAAAAAGACCGGGAAGGTCAGGGTCTGCGTGGATTATAGGGACCTCAATCGAGCAAGTCCAAAGGATGACTTCCCCCTACCACACATAGATACACTGGTAGACCATACCGCTACCAACACATTGTATTCCTTCATGGACGGGTATGCCGGGTACAACCAAATCAAGCTGGCTGTGGAGGATAGAGAAAAAACCTCATTCATTACACCATGGGGTACCTTCTGCTATCGAGTAATGCCGTTTGGGCTAAAAAATGCAGGGGCTACCTACCAAAGGGCTATGGTCACGCTATTCCATGACATGATCCACAAAGAAATAGAAGTATATGTGGACGACATGATCGCCAAGTCCAGAAATGAAATGGACCACATTCAATATCTCCGAAAACTTTTTGACCGGCTTCGGAAGTATCAACTCAAATTGAACCCGACAAAATGTACTTTCGGAGTACGATCAGGAAAAATCCTAGGGTTCATTGTCAGTGAAAAAGGAATCGAGGTGGACCCTGACAAAACCAAGGCAATTTTGGAAATGCCTCCACCAAACACGGAAAAGGAGGTCAGAGGTTTTCTGGGCCGGATAAACTACATTGCCCGTTTCATCACGCAGTTAACGGATAAATGTATACCCATCTTTAAACTGTTGCGCAAAAATCAGCCAACGGTGTGGAACGAAGAGTGCCAACAAGCGTTTGATAAAATCAAAACATGTTTAACCAATCCACCAGTATTGGTACCACCCGTTGAAGGGAGACCTCTGATCCTATATCTATCGATCCTCGAAGAGTCCATGGGATTTGTGCTCGGCTAGCATGATGAAACCGGAAAAAAGGAACGGGCCATTTATTATCTCAGTAAGAAATTCTCAGACTACGAAACTCGTTATACACCATTCGAAAAAACTTGTTGTGCATTGGTGTGGGTCACTCAACGTCTCAGACAGTATATGGCTCGACATACAACATGGTTGGTCTCCAAAATGGATCCAATCAAATACCTCTTTGAGAAGCCCATTTTAACTGGAAGAATAGCTAGGTGGCAGGTTCTCCTCTCAGAATTTGACATCATTCATGTCACCCAGAAAGCTATTAAAGGAAGTCCCCTAGCGGATTATCTAGCCCATGGATCCACAGACGAATACCAATCCTTACAAGATGACTTTCCCGATGAGCATATCATGCACATCGAACACGAAGAGACCAAAGAAGAAATGTGGACCATGTTCTTCGATGGGGCTTCAAACATGCTTGGACACGGGGTAGGAGCTATCTTGATATCCCCCGAAAAGAAACACATTCCTGTAACGGCCAGGCTTAATTTCGATTGCACCAATAACATGGCCGAATACAAAGCATGTGCGCTAGGAATCCGGGCGGCTTTAGATCATGGGGTCACTAAGCTCAAAATATTCGGTGATTCATCCCTTGTCATCTATCAACTTAAGGGCGAATGGGAAACCCGAAACACCAAATTAATCCCATATCTAGAGTACATCCGCGAGCTGGTCTCGAGAATGGAAAGCGTCACTTTCCAGTATATCCCAAGGGAGGACAACCAAATTGCCGACACCCTCGCCACTTTATCATCCATGTTTGCCCTGGACCAAGAACATGAGATGTCAATCATTCAAGTCAAACTGCATGATAAACAAGCTTTCTGCATGGCAGTAAACGGCGAGCACGATCAAAACCCTTGGTACCACGACATCAAGCGGTACCTCATGAAAGGCGAATACCCCGAGGGAATCAGTGACAACGACAAGCGGACCATTCGCAAAAGGGTCGTAGGGTTCACGTTGATTGAAGGAACCCTCTACAAAAAGAGCCCCAATTCCACTCTCTTAAGGTGCGTGCACCAAGAAGAAGCCCAAACATTGATAAAAGAAATCCACAAAGGGACTTTTGGAACCCACGCACCCGGGCATGTCATGGCCAAGAAAATCCTCAGGGCAGGGTACTATTGGTCCACGATGGAAGCTGATTGTCACCAATATGCCAAGAAATGTCACAAGTGCCAAGTATACGCCGACAATATTCATGTGCCGCCCGCACCTCTTAATAAGCTGGCTACACCATGGTCATTTTCTATGTGGGGCATGGATGTCATCGGACCCATCAAACCCAAAGCGTCCAACGGCCATCGCTTCATATTGGTAGCAATTGACTATTTCACCAAGTGGGTTGAGGCAGCGTCATATGCGCACGTAACTCAGAAAGTGGTGACCACCTTCATCAAGAAAAACATCATATGTCGGTACGGCATCCCTCATAAGCTCATTACTGATAATGGGACCAACCTCAACAATAAGATGATGGAGGAATTATGCCAAGACTTCAAAATCCAGCACCACAATTCCTCTCCGTACCGACCAAAGATGAACGGTGTAGTAGAGGCAGCCAATAAAAATATTAAGAAAATCATCCAAAAAATGGTTGTGACCTACAAAGATTGGCATGAGATGCTTCCCTTTGCCCTACATGGCTACCGAACGTCGATACGAACCTCCACAGGGGCTACCCCGTTTTCCCTCTTATACGGAATGGAGGCCGTACTACCAGTAGAGGTTGAAATACCCTCCCTGCGAGTTGTTATGGAAGCAAAGCTGACAGAAGCTGAATGGGTCCAAAACCGGTATGATCAGTTGAACCTAATCGAAGAAAAACGGTTGGACGCCATATGTCGGGGGCAAGCTTATTAGAAGAAAATCAAGAAAGCCTACAACAAGAAGGTCAATCCCCGCACCTTCCAAGAAGGAGATCTAGTAGTGAAGAAAGTGCTTTCAACTCAGAAAGACAAGGTCGGGAAATGGGCAGCAAACTATGAAGGACCCTTTGTGGTCAAGCGAGCCTTCTCAGGAGGAGCCCTCATCCTCACCAACATGGATGGAGAAGAGCTCCGATACCCTGTCAACTCAGATGCGGTGAAAAAATATTACGCCTAAAGACATTGCTCATGACCCGTCAGGATGAAAACTCGCAAAGAGTGTCCTGGGAAAAAGATAGGGTCTATATTCCTCGCTAGGACACGTCCTAGGCAAAAACTAGAGGTTCCAAAAAAAAAAAAAAAAAAAGAAAGAAGAAGAAGAAGAGAAAAATCGAGCAATGATTACCTTAACCGAAAACCGCAAAGGCGACTAAGGTAATGCCTTCCCAACAGCAAGCAGACTTTGCATAGTCTTCACTCCGGATTCGAGCATCTCAACTGAAGGGACTAGGAAAAACAGGGAAAAAAAATCACAGACATGACTGTGGCACCCTCATACAGTTTAGCCAACCTTGGCCATCCATGCTTACAAATTCTATTGTAAACCCCCATGTAAGAATAAACCATCTGGTTATATCAATAAAATTGTCTTTTTCGTCTCTAGGTTAGCCCGGTTATCGGACAACCTAAGGACGTTGTAACCACCCATAAAAAACGCGAAAGCAAGAGGGTCGACAAAACCATCGCGTCGCTCCGACCGCCTTGTTTTGACGGCGGTGACAGTGTTTATTGATAAGCTGGGCGATCTTTATCTTCGTGTGACGTTTCCCTAGCTTTTATTGAGAGGCGGGGCAAAATTAGGGGTCTACATTTCTTTTTGATGATCTATCGGGGATTTGATTGTTTTCCCGGAGATCTATTTTGACTTGCCCTTTAGGGAGGAATGGAGTTTTTTACTCCTTGTTGGATGCTGCTATTTTGAGTTGGCTTTGCCTATGCTCTTATTCCGTTGGGGAATGGGTTTTTATCTTTTTCTCGCGATTTTGTCTCTTTTTCGCGATTTGGATATTTGGATTTCTTTAAATGCGTGCGCCTTTTTTAATTTCTTTTATGCACGCAAGCTTTTTATTATCTGCTGGGGATGAAAATATTTTCTTCTTTTTCTCCTTTCTTTTTGTGATTCCCCGAGGAGTTTGTTGGCTTCCTGGGGATTTAATTTTGATTTGATTTTTATAACGGAGTCTTGGCTCCTGGCTTTGTGAAGCTTGTAGACCCCAAATCTTGCCTGGCCCCCTAGTAAAGCCGAAGAACGTCCGTTTCGAAGATGGTTAAGACTTTATCAAGTCCCTAGTAGCTTGTTCTAGGTTCCATTTAGGATAGGAAGAGTTTTTAGAGGCATTGAAAATCGGGAAATCCGCCGGAGACAGCAGATGGCCGTCCAGAACAGGCAGATGGCTGTCCAAAATAGGCAGATGGCCGTCCATGGCCACTTTAAGGCCACTTTAAGGCCATGGACTGCCATCCACTTAGCTTGGATGGCCGTCCATGGCCAAAAGTTGCCATGGACGGCCGTTCGCTTAGTCCAGACGGTCGTCCACCTTTTCCAGGCCCGGATCCCTATAAATAGGGGCCTCATTTCTCCGTTTTTTCACACCTTTCCCACTCCTCCACTCTCTTGGAAGCCTTTGGCACTTGAGAGTGACCCTGAGCTTTATTCCGGGGTTCAAGGGAGCTTTCTGATTTCCATTAAAGTTGAAATCAGTTAAGGAAGTCTCTTTTTAAGACATCCGGCCCTCGGTAGAGTGACTTTTCTTTATTTTGCGGGAGAAGCGTGTTTGTAGAGTGCGGGGACTGCCAAAAAGCGTCCTCACGTTTTCGAAGAGTTAATATAAAGCTCGCTTCGGAGGTTCCTTCTCTATTCTCTGTCTTCTTTACTACTTTCTTTATCGCTTTCTTTGTGTGCATTAGATAATAGAGCCATGTAGATATTTAAATTCTGCAAGTAGATCAAATAATAGGGTAAAAATGTAATTTCTTTAAGTGTTTATTTTCTAAGTTAGTCCATCATAGGAACCCGAAAGGGGCGTTGTGGGGGTGCTAACACCTTCCCCACACGTAACTAACTCCCTTACCCGACTCTGGTTGTAATGGTCAAAGTTGGTTTTTTCTAAAACCACTGCCTTTTTCTTTTTTACCTTTTTCAGTGTTTAAGGTTAAAACACTGATGGCGACTCCTCAAACCTATTCGAAAACCTCGCCTTTAGGTCCAGCCCGGTTATCGGACGGCCTAAAGGTGTTGAACTGTTTCAAAGAAAACGCGAGTCATGTCAAAGCCATCGCGTCGCTCCGACCGCCTCTTTTGACGGCGGCGATAGATGGCGACTCCGCTAGGGAAGCTAGAGAGTTGATCCCATTTAGTGATGGACTAGTTTAGGAAATAAAAACTAGAAATTATGCTTTTACCCTTTCTTGCTTTTATAACATGCTTTACTGTTTGACTTTAATAATTGTTGTATGCTTATTTTCTGCAATTGTCTGAAATAAACTGTACACAATCCTTGCACACTACAGTCCCTCTATACCCGGGGGCAAGAGAGAATACACATAGGGAGTGGGTGGTAGGTACGACCGACCATGGTAATGGCCCTAGTGCCAGCAGGTCGTTGTCGGAAACCACCACTCAAGGTGATAACTTTCTTTTTCTCGGTCTGAGAATGTCGACACGGACATCCGTGCATGGTTCAAAGACTGGGAGATTGAAGGGTCCCTATAATGGGGGCACCTTGGGGGCCTGGCCTTGGCGAGAACAATTAGAACCTACCTTTGTCGATGCACTTTTCTGCAGGAAACCCCCACCTCGTAATTGAACGTCACTCTGTTCGCGGATGAGTGAATTGTTTGTGCATTCGTTTGTTGCATTTGTTTGTTGCATAGCATAATCATACAATAGCAATATATATATATATATATATATATATATATATATATATATATATATATATATATATATATATATATATAACGAAATTTCAAAAATATTTTCACAATAAACACCCTTATCTCGGACAGTCTGCCTTTTAGCTAGCCTGTTTCCGGTTCTTTGTAAGCTAAGTAGCCACGCAGCCCGACAGAAGTGATAAGGGACGCTAAAAATCATTCTTTCGCAATAACCATTTTTTATCTCGGACAGTCTGCCTTTTAGCTAGCCTGGTTTCAGGTTCTTTGTAAGCTAAGTAGCCACGCAGTTCGACAGAAGAGATAAAAGGTTTTAAAAATAAATCAAAATAACTACCATAATGAGAGGAAATCGGGCCCTTTTCATGGTGTTAAGCATCGAATCCATCATATAGGTAGTTTCTTTATTCTTCAAAAAAAAAATCGCGCACCATATAGAAAATGAAACATGATAATGTGTAGAAAAAAGAACAAACACTTTCATGCATACGAAAGCATCATTCTCATACCATGCATTTTCTGCCATTTCTAGAAAAATGGAGGGATCATGCAGTAAACAGTTGGGAAAAGTGGATATTCCCCGCTACCGTGTTGAGAAGTTGGAGGAGTTGTGCGCACTTATGCCATCAGAAGTTTGATCCGACTTCGAGAGATCTTACGGACGGATCTTGGATCTCTTGAAAATATGTGTTGACCACGTGTTCCTCAGGGTCTTGATCCACTTTTGGAGCTCCAGATTGCATTGCTTCGAGTTCCCTCAGTTTGATTTGGTTCCAACTTTCGAAGAGTACGAACTTATGATCAGATGGCCCAAGTCAGCTGGGGTCTACATTAGCCAAGGAGCTTACGTTTCAGTAAACAAGGTCGCTCACCTCATCCAATTACCACTTCCACAGACTGCCCTAAAGGGAAAAGGGAGCATTCAGGGGTGGAAGATATCACTTTTAGAGGACCACTTATCCTCTCTGGCTGAAAAAAGAGATTGGCCCACATTCAACAAGACTCAGGCACTAATTATGTTTGGGATCATTTTATTCCCTTTCCATAACGATGTCGTAGATCACGCCGCAATGGATGCCTTCTTTGCTTGGGACGTACATTTGAAAAGTCCCGTGCCCGCGCTGAAGCACTTGTTGGATTTGATGAAGACATATTGAGTTGATATAGTTTAGTTTGTGGGTGTGTAGATGAATAGGTTAGAAGTTTTAAAACTTAATCTCTTGATAGGCCAATAGATCTTGTGATAAGCGCCTTGAAATGATGCATCTCATTGAACTCATTTTTCTGCATGAAAAACTAACCTTTAAGCATTAAAAGAACAAACTAAGTTTTTCAATCTGTTGAAAAGGAGTTTCAATCTGTTAAAATCACTTAACGTCGAAATATCAATTGGTTGAATCGCAGAATCAACAGGTTAAAAATGTTCTTAATGATTTTATCAATTATTAAAGGTTTCGCATTTTCAATCTGTTGAAATGTTTTTTAATCTGTTGAAACAGAAAGACCATTTTTTCAATCTAAGAGTTCACAGGATTTCAATCTGTTGAAATGTTTTTTAATTTGTTGAAACAGAGAGCTATCATTTTTTTCTAAGCTGTTTCAATCCATTGAAAAATCGAATCAATCGATTGAATGAAGTTTTAAATAAAATCAATCGATTGAAACGTCGTTTTAATCGATTGAAAAACATTCTGATCGATCATAATTCGATTCTAATCGATCATAATTGAGTCTAACCTGTTATATTACTATTCTGATCGATCATTTACTACTCTGAATCAGTTTTTATCAGTTTAAACATTCTGGTTCTCTCTTTTATTCTATAAATACAAGTTTGATCTATCTTTTGAAACATACAATTTTGAGAAAACATTTGAAAGCAATCTTAGAACTATCATATCTGTTAGAAAAGTAGTTTTAGATCAAGAGGGGGGTGAATTGATCTTTGAAAGTTTTTCGCAAATAACAGATTATCTAATTCGAAAATTAAGTTTACTAATCTATTCTTGAATCGCAAAGCAATCAATAAAAATAAGCACAGAAACTGAATTTAAAGGAGAGAAAGGTTAAGAAAGATATCACCAGTATTTTATACTAGTTCACCTAATACCAGGGCTACGTCCAGTCTCCAGCCAAATTCCAGTTGGGTTCCACTAGATTAAATGTTTTACAGATTCAACAATCTTACACCTAATCTATCACAAGAACCAAATTCCAGTTCCTGCACTTAACCTCTCCACCAAGAACCAAATTCCAGCTCTTGATAACCTCTACAACCAAATTCCAGCAGTAGAGAAACCAAGTGCCCAAATTCCAGGCACCAACACCTAACCTCTCACCAAGAACCAAATACCAGCTTCTTGATAACCTCTACAACCAACTTCTAGTCATGCAGAGAAACTTGTGCCCAAATTCCAGTGCACAACACAATACAAAAGAATGAAAAAGAATTGACAAAGAAGAAACTAGAAAGCTCAAACCAGCTTTATCCAAATCTGCAGAGAGTTTCTTCTTCAAAAGAATGCAAGTTGCCTCAAGAAAGATTTTCAAAAGAACTTCTAAAAAATTGTTGCGAATCTTTCTTGAAAAGAGTGCTAAGGTTTGCTTGAATGATTGCTTAAGGATGTGTAAAAACTGATGTTCAATGTATGTTTAAAAAGTTCAAGCCAAACTGTTTTTAAAGAGTATTTTCAAAACTGCTACATTAATTAATCTGTTAAAAGTTTGTTTTAATCTGTTGAAATAGTCGTTTCAATCTGTTAAAAGTCCTTTCAATCCATTAATATGTTCTTGATTCTTTAACAGATTTGTTTTAGCTGATACAACAACGTTTATATCGCTTAAAACACTTTACAAAAAATCTTCTAAGTTAATTCAATCGATTCTTTCGCGTTTTAATCGATTGAAATATCGCAAACTTTCTTATAAAACTTTTCAAGTTATTTTAACTGATAAACCATAGGTTTTAATCGATTAAAACTCTGTACAAAATTTTTCCAAGTTGTTTTAATCGGTTGAAATGCGTTTTAATCGATTGAAACAGATCTGATCGGTCATAATTCAATTCTGATCGATCATAACCAACTCTGATTGGTCACAACTGCATTCTGATCGATCATTCTGACCCTTTAAGTGATTTTAATCGATTGAAATAAATTCTGATCGCTCATGTTTCAAATTTGATTGGTCATAATGGGTTCTAAAAGGTTTTAATCGATTAAAAGCAATTTGTATCGATTAAAATATTGTAAAAACACTTCTTTG
Source organism: Sphenostylis stenocarpa (assembly GCA_963425845.1). Taxonomy (NCBI): domain Eukaryota; kingdom Viridiplantae; phylum Streptophyta; class Magnoliopsida; order Fabales; family Fabaceae; genus Sphenostylis; species Sphenostylis stenocarpa. The sequence goes on from OY731408.1 coordinate 3,926,060, forward strand.
AACATTCTAAGTGATTTTAATCGGTTCTTTCAAAACTATATCAGTTAAAAACATTATTAAGAAAGCTTTTGTCAAAATGCTTTGTTTTTAATTGTTTAAAACGATTTTAGAGGCATTTTGCAAAATCATTTAAGTGAAGAAACTTCATGCAACAGAAAAGATAAAGTGGTTTTACCTAAGCATTTTGTTAGACACACTAATCCTCTAACTCTTTTATCTGAGTGACTTGTTGACCACTGCAAAGTGCCTTGCCTTTTGACTTCATCTTTGACTTCATCAAATCAATGAGATCTTTGCCAAATTATTTTAATAAGATCTTCATCACTTTCAATATCCGTGACTTTCTCTGTGCATTCAAAAACTTTTCATATCATAAGGTGCTTTAATTAAGATTGTTGTTCATCAAAGAGAGAAAGTTCTGAGTTAGAATTGTTTCTGGACATCTATACTGTTAAAGCTGCAGTCCAGGTTTTTTCTTTTCATATTCTTGTATAAAGTGTGATTGTGTAGATAGGGTTGTGAATCTGCACTGGTTACAGTAACTGGATTTGGTTACTGGGAGGTTTTCAAGAGTCTATCTTGTGGGTTTGTGAGATAGTTCTTGGGGTAGATTGGCGAATATCTACTGGTTGTAATTTTCACTTGGAATTAGTGGAACTTGGCAGATTTGTCAAGAACTGGATGTAGCTCTGGTAAAGAGTGAACCAGTATAAACTTTTGTGTTGAATTTCTGCTTTCATCTCTTTTATTTCTTGTTTATATTCTTGCTGTGATTAAAATCAAATCTACCTATAGAAGAATTGAATAAAGATAAATCATTCTTCCCAAAGAAAGTGTGTTTTGCGAAAAAGTTTTCTAAAGTTCAATTCACCCCCCCCCCTCTTGAACTCAACCATTAATTCTTATAATTGGTACCAGAGCTGGTTCTTGTAAGTTACTCAAGAATTTGGTCCAAGAATGGCTGAGGGAAAGATGAATTTTTCGGAAGGATCCTCCATAAACAGGCCTCCTCTTTTTGCTGGTGTGAATTATTCTTTCTGAAAGGTTAGAATGAAAATCTTTATTGAATCTCTTGATAGAGGTATTTGGGAAACAATTGTTAATGGGCCTTTCAAACCAACTCATACAGTGGATGGTAAAATTGTTGAGAAAAATTGGGCTGAATTAACTGATGCAGAAAATAGGAGAGTCCAATATGATTATACTGCTAAAAATATTATTACCTCTGCTTTAAATCTTGATGAGTTTTTCAGGGTGTCTCAATGTGCCTTTGCCAAAGAAATGTGGGAAATTCTAGAGGTCACTCATGAGGGTACATCTGACGTGAAAAGGGCAAGAAAGCATGAATTAATTAGAGACTATGAATTGTTTAAAATGCAGCAAGGAGAAACAATTGCAGATGTACAGAAAAGATTCACGCATATAGTCAATCATCTAATTGGGCTAGGAAAGACTTTTGACAAGGAAGAGTTGAACATCAAAATCTTGAAATGTTTGGACAGAACTTGGCAACCAAAGGTGACAGCTATATCAGAATCAAGAGACTTAACTGAAATGACTACTGCTTCACTATTTGGTAAGTTAAGGGAACATGAGTTGGAAATCAATCGGTTCAAAGAACAAGAAAATGCAGAGAAGAAAAGCAGAAACATTGTTCTCAAGACGATTGAAGAAAATAGTGAGTCTGAAGAAGATGAATCCGAGAATCTGACTCTGTTGGTTAAGAAGTTTGGGAAATTTCTTAGAAGGAAGAACATAACTGGCCAAGTTAAAAGGTACACTGATAAAAGAACTGAATCTATTCAAAATACTGTTACTTGTTATTCTTGTGGTAAGCAGGGACACATAAGGAGTGAATGTCCGAAAAAAACCAAGAATCAGAACAAGAAAGAGTCAAAGTACAAAGGGAAAAAGGCCTACATAGCTTGGCAAGACAATGATTCATCCTCCAGCTTCTGCATCTGAAGGTGAAGAGGTGAACCTATGTTTGATGGTCGGCTGTGAATCCTCTTCATCGCATGTAAGTTCAACTCCCACGAAAATGAAATGAATTATAACACATTACTAAATGCTTTCAATGAAATGCATAATGAAGCCAGGAATTTATCTCATACAAATAATCGGTTAAAAGGACTAAATAACTGGTTAGAAAATAGGGTTAAAATTCTGGAAAAAGAGTTATTAGAAAGCAAAACAGATATGGAACATCTTGAAAGAATCTATTCATCTGCTGATAATGCTGCTGCTAACAATAATTGTGAAAAGTGTATCCTTCTACAGAATAAGGTTGATTACTTGATTAAAACTCTGTCTAAGTTTACTCAAGGTAAAGAAAATTTAGATACACTTCTTGGGTCTCAAAACTGTGTTTTTGAACATACTGGAATCGGGTACAAACCTAAGGTTGGGGTGAAAACTAAAAAGTATTTGAACTTCTTTTCCTTCAGAAAAGCAACAACATCCCCTTTCTCATCTTGTCATTACTGCATGAAAAAAGGACATAATGTAAAATTCTGTCATGCTAGAAAATATTTTGTGCCTCAAGGTAGAATGAGATGGGTTCCAAAACATGTTAAACAGAAAATTTGACTCCTAAGGACCCAAAATATTTAAGGGTACCAAATACTTGATGCTTGATCTTTCAGGAACAGCAACAAGAGTCCCTTTGGTACCTGGACAGGGGATGCTCAAGGCACATGACAGGTGATATTTCAAAATTCCAGAAACTGAGACTGAAGAATGGAGGTCACGTGACATATGGAGACAACAACAAGGGAAGAATTCTAGGTTCTAGAGATATAGGAGATGGTGAATCCGTGACCATTCACAATGTTCTTCTTGTTGAAGGTCTCAAGCACAACTTAATCAGTATAAGTCAGTTATGTGATCTAGGTCACAAGGTTATCTTCAAACCAGAAAAATGCCTAATCTGTGAGCCAAAATCTGACACGGTAATGTTGGTAGGTAAGAGGTTAAATAACATTTACATGTTAGATATCAAGCATTCTATTTCATCTCAAAGTTGTCTTCTTACTAAAGAAGAAGAATCTTGGTTATGGCATAGAAGGCTTGCACATATTCATCTTAATCATCTGGGCAAACTGATTTCTAAAGAGTTAGTCTCTGGGCTACCTATGCTTCGAATTTCGATAGACAAAATCTGTGAAGCTTGTTTAAAAGGTAAACAAACTAGGAAATCCTTTTCAAACAAAAACATTGTTTCTACTTCTAGACCTTTGGAACTGCTTCACATGGATTTGGTTGGTCCTTCAAGAAATAAAAGCCTAGGTGGTAATCTCTATATCATGGTAATTGTTGATGATTTTTCCATATTTACTTGGACTATCTTCTTAAAAGCCAAATCGGATTCTTACAAATCTTTCAAAAAGCTTGCCAAGGTCTTACATAATGAAAAAGGTTATTTCATTACTTCTATTCAAAGTGACAATGGTGGAGAATTTGTAAATGAAAAGTTTGAATTATTCTGTGAAAAGTATGGCATAAAACACAATTTTTCTGCTCCAAGAACTCCTCAACAGAATGGTGTTGTGGAAAGAAAGAACAGATCCATTGTGGAACTTGCTAGAACAATGCTTTGTGAAAATTCTTTACCTAAATACTTTTGGGCAGATGCAGTAAACACTGCTTGTCATGTTTTGAATAGAGTCTTGATTAGACCCATGCTTAAGAAAACCCCATATGAACTGTACAAAGGAAGAAAACCCAACATAAACTATTTCAGGGTTTTTGGATGTACATGTTTTGTTTTAAACAATGGGAAAGAAAATATTGGCAAGTTTGATGAAAAATCTGATAAAGGAATCTTTCTTGGCTATTCTACTAACGGCCATGCATATAGAGTCTACAATTTAAGACTGAAATCTGTTGAAGAATCAGTACATGTTGTTTTTAATGAGTCTCCTCGAGTGTTGCAGAATAAAACAACAGAGTGCTGCAGATGATGACTATTTAACTGATAATTCTTATCGAGTTAAAACATCCCGAGTGGCTCAGATCGACATCCTGTCGAAGAAGGTGATCAATCAATTGATCCTGCAAAAGCTGATCCACCAAGAATTACTGAAGAACAGGAAGAAGATATCCTGGATGAGCTTCCTAAAGAATGGATTGTCCCAAGAGATCTTTCTCTAGACAATGTCATTGGGAAAATCAATAAGGGAGTATCCACTAGACATTCTCTTAATCAATTCTGCAATCATATGGCATTCATTTCACAAATTGAACCTAAAACTGTTAAGGATGCATTAAATGATGAATACTGGGTTAGTGCCATGCATGATGAGCTGAATCAGTTTGAAAGGAATAACGTGTGGGAATTAGTTCCTAAAACCAAAGATATCAATGTAATTGGTACAAAGTGGGTATTCAAAAACAAACTAGATGAACACGACATTATCACTAGAAATAAAGCTAGGTTGGCAGCCAAAGGATATAACCAACAGGAAGGAATTGATTTTGATGAAACCTTTGTACCTGTAGCTAGACTTGAAGCTGTTAGACTATTATTAGCTTATGCTTGTATTAGTGGTTTCAGATTACTACAGATGGATGTCAAGAGTGCCTTTCTAAATAGACTCATCAATGAAGAAGTTTATGTTTCTCAACCTCCTGGTTTTGAAAATCACAAGCATCCTGACCATGTCTACAAATTAAAAAAGGCTCTTTATGGTTTAAAGCAAGCTCCTAGACAATGGTATGAGAGGCTAAGTAACTTCTTAATTGATCAAGGATACAAACGAGGTGAAGTTGATAAAACCTTATTCATTAAGAAATCTGGAACTGACATTATTCTGGAGCAGGTGTATGTTGATGATATCATTTTTGGTTCTACTAATAATGCCTTGTGTAATAAGTTTGTTAAGGAAATGCAAAGTGAATTTGAGATGTCTATGATGGGAGAATTAAATTTCTTCCTTGGTCTCCAGGTTAAGCAATTAAGAAATGGCATTTTTCTAAGTCAATCTAAATACTGTAATGAGTTGTTGAAGAAATTTGATATGCACAATTGCAAAGAATCCTCTACACCCATGTCTACTAACTGCTGTCTAGATTTAGATGAAAAAGGGAAATCTGTTGATCAAACTAAATATAGAGGTTTGATTGGTTCTCTGCTATATCTAACTGCTAGTAGGCCTGACATTATGTTCAATGTGTGCCTTTGTGCTAGATTTCAGGCAAATCCAAAGGAATCTCATCTTACCGCTGCAAAAAGGATTCTCAAGTACCTTAAAGGAACCATTAATGTCGGACTATGGTATCCTGAAGGTGCATCTCTTAAACTTGTTGGATTTTCTGATTCTGACTTTGTAGGATGTAGATTGGACAGGAAAAGTACCTCTGGTACATGTCATTTACTGGGAAGCAGTCTCATATCTTGGCACAGCAAAAAGCAAGCATGTGTTTCTCTTTCAACTGCAGAAGCTGAATACATTGTAGCTGGGAGTTGTTGTGCTCAGAGTATCTATCTTAAACAACAACTGAAAGATTATGGAGTGGCTCTTAACACGGTACCTCTGGTTTGTGATAATACTAGTGCAATAAATCTAACTAAGAATCCTATTCAACACTCTAGAACTAAGCATATTGAAATTAGACATCACTTTATTAGAGAACATGTATCTAGGGGTGATTGTGAAATTTTATTCATTGAAACTGAGAAACAGTTAGCTGACTTATTCACTAAACCACTTCTTAGAGATAGACTTAATATGCTTAGAACTGAATTAGGAATTCTGGATATATCTAGTATTGAATAATTGATTCTTTATTGTGATTATGTGCTTTTTAACAGGTTGATAACATGCTCAATCGATTAAAATTGACTGAAAATCTTGAAATTATGTGTTTTAATCGATTGAAAGTGCGAAATAATCTGTTGATTTCCTGATTCTCAATCTCTGTTCATGATATGTTACCAGTTCAATCGATTAAATAAGCTTTTAATCGATTTATTTCAATAACCTTGTAGCTCTGCATATTTTTCTCTTGTAAATCAATCGATTAAATCTTCGATTCAATCGATTTAATTCACTTTTGATACTCTGCATGTTTTTCTTTCACAAAATAATCGATTAAATCTTCGATTTAATCAATTTATTTTACTCCTGATAATCTGCGTCTATATCAGAAATTGAAAAATCAATTAATTTCATGGAAAATCAATTGGTTGATTTTTCCTAGGGTTAGTAGTGTATGCGTTGCCTCTAATGAATTACTACAGATTGTGCTGAGTGCATTTACAACTGGGATCTGCTTCAGCTACTCTCTTAAATATCAGAGTTATCCAATAAAAGTTGAATGGCTGTGATTGGATATCAGATGTGAGGATAATTAAGTTGCACAGTAACAATTCTCTCTCTCCACCTTTACCATCCCTGCACTAAAGTAGAACAACAGTAAATCATTAAAGACAAAATTGTCTATTCAAAGAAGATGAAGGGACCGAGTGTTCTCATTTCATCTTAGCATACAATAGTTGTTTGAAAAGCTTATACTTCTTCTTGAAAACATTCTCTCTTTTCTGTTTTTCTGTTTCATCTCGCAAATAAGCATGTTCAAGTGCACCAAATCAGGAAGGAAGAAGTTCAGCAAAGGAGAATCCTCTGCTGTTGTGCAAGGAACATCTGTAGGAGGGCGCATTGAATCCTGGTTCAATGGGAACCAAGAGAAGATGGATTTGTTCATTCATGAAATGAGCAGGAAACAAATCAATATACCCAAGGTTCTAAAATTTTCATGGTTGGACGCTGAAGGGTTCAGAGGTGTTCGGAAACTGCTACAACATCAGAAACTTCAGAAGTTCCTTGAGCTCAATGGTAGGATTTATCCTGACCTTATCAAAGTCTTCTTCACTAACCTGTCATTTCAAGGGTCTACTCTAAAAACTCAAGTCAAAGGAGTGGAAATAGAGATTACTCCCACTGTCTGGAAAGACGTTGCTGGTCTCAAAGATGAAGGAGTAAAAGTTACCAAAGGGTATACCTCTTGTTAGAATCGCACAGCGGAATGATCGCGTGGTCAGACAAAAACCAAGAGGGGGGTGAATTGGTTTCTTAATAAATATTAGGTTTTCAAAATTTTCCCCAAATTTTACCGATTAAAAATTGTGTAAATGTAAATAGAGAAGAGAAGAGAATCTTACACAGGAGATTTATACTGGTTCGGATCAAAAGACCCTACGTCCAGTTGCTAATCACTCAAACAGAGGATTAACGCTGTCACTATAAACAAGTTGTTACAACAGATTACAATTGACAAGATAAAGATAAAGATAACACCTCTCTTGAAACCCACAAGAGATGAAGAACAGCTTTCCCCAGAGATGGCACAACACACAATCCACTAAGAACTCCACTTAGTGATTCTTATCGCTTCTAGCCCACACCAGGTTCAGAAAGCCCCCTTTCCTTGCAACAAACAGTTCTCTGGCACTCACAACACTTAACTTTTGTATGGAAAAGGTTGTTCTTCTTTTTTTTCTGAGTGCCAAAGGAGAGTTTAAGTAGGGAAATTAGGGTTTAGAAAAAGGGGATTTCGAAACTAGGGTTCTTGGTAATTAGGTTTTCGAAAATAGGGTTTGTTTGAAGTTTAAAATCAGAAAGCAGCTGGAATAATCGATTATTTGGAGTAATAATCGATTAAAAGCAGAGCCAAATACGTCAGAACCCAATACTCTCTGGTTTAATCGATTATTTGGTGAAATAATCGATTATGCATACGGAAGCTATACGGAATAATCGATTATTTTGTTGTTTAATCGATTAAAGCGATGAGTTTGTACGAGAAAATGGTTTTCTCACTGTTTTAATCAATTATTTACCTATTTAATCGATTAAAGCCGAGCCTGAATGATAAATTTGAGCTTTTTGAAGCTTCTAAGTTACAGACTATGTACCGGCTATCTTAGATTCTATAATTACAGACTCAATCAAACTAAAACAGAGTTATTACAATACAGAAATCATCAATCTTCAATCTTCAATGCTCTAAGTCTTTAAGCTCTTGGATCATCATCAAAATCAACATTCTTCATGATCATTATTTGCAACATCAAGTCCTTGAATGTTCAACAATCTCCCCCTTTTTGATGATGATCAAAATTATCTTTTTAAAGCCCTTGTAACAACCTGTTTTATCTGTCATACTAACAAACACATTAAACATACCAGATAAAATTTAAAATTGAATATAGGCTTTAAATTTTTCTCCCCCTATTTTGATTATAATCAAAAAGAACTCTGAAAGAACAAACATTAGATCTCCCCCTCAAAATATGCATAATTTAGAGAAAGCTCCCCCTTAATCATAGCATGAAAGAAGCATCATATTTTATTTCATAATCATTTAAAAATGCACTCTTTACATCCATTTGATATAGTTTAAATTTCATCATAGATGCATAAGCAAGAAGTAGGCGTATAGCCTCTAACCTGGCAACAGGAGCATAAGTTTCATCATAATCTATACCTTCCTCCTAACAATAGCCTTTTGCAACAAGTCCGGCTTTATTCTTTGTTATGTTTCCATCTTCATCAAGCTTATTTTTGAATACCCATTTAGTTCCAATAACTTGATGTGACTCTTCTCTTGGGATTAATTCCCAGACTTGATTCCTTTCAAATTGGTTAAGTTCTTCTTGCATGGCTATGCACCATTGATTATCTTTAAGTGCTTCCGCAATGTTTTTAGGTTCAATCTGTGACACAAAAGCAACAGACATACAGAAATTTGTCATATTTCTAGTTCTTACCCCTTTTGAGATGTCACCTACGTGTTGTCCATTGAGAGTCCTCTAGGTGATTGCCATTCTTTTGCTAATTGAGGAGCTTGAGAAGGCTCATTATTTTCCAAGTATAGTTCATTAAGGGCTTCTCTTATATACTCATCATCACCTGCAAGTTCTTTAGTTGACTCAAGAGGATTTCCCCCAAGGTCTACAATCTCATCAAAGGTAACATGTATAGATTCTTCTATATTTAAAGTTCTCCTATTAAACACTCTATATGCCTTGCTATTTAATGAATATCCTAGAAAAATGCCCTCATCAGCTTTTGAATCAAATTTTCCTATATTGTCCTTTCCATTATTTAGCACAAAACATTTACATCCAAAGATTTTCAAATGGGCAACATTAGGCTTTCTACCATTAAACAATTCATATGGAGTAGATTTAATAATAGACCTAATGAGCATTCTATTCAAAACATAACAAGCAGTACTAACTGCATCAGCCCAAAAATATTTAGGAACATTAGATTCATTTAACATAGTCCTAGCAAGTTCCTCTAATGACCTATTTTTCCTTTCAACTACACCATTTTGTTGGGGAGTCCTAGGAGCAGAAAAGTTATGTAATATTCCATTTTCTTCACAATAATTCTCAAACTTTTCATTTTGAAACTCACCACCATGGTCACTTCTTAAAACTTTAATTCTTAGGTCTTTCTCATTTTGAATTTGTTTAGAAAACTTTCTAAAGACCTTAAAAGTTTCACTTTTCATAGTTAGGAAAAATGTCCAAGTATATCTAGAGTAATCATCAACAATTACAAGTCCATAATAATTTCCACCAAAGCTTTTTATCCTAGAAGGTCCAAATAAGTCTAAATGTAATAATTCTAGGGGTTTTGAAGTGGAAATAACATTCTTTGATTTAAATGATGATTTTACTTGTTTACCCTTTTGGCATGCATCACATAATCTATCTTTTTCAAATTTTAACTTAGGCAATCCAATAACTAAGTCTTTTGAGATTAATTTATTCAAATGATGCATATTTATATGAGCCGCTCTCTTATGCCACAACCAAGGGTTCTCTTCCTTAGCAACTAAACATGTTATACTTGACTCATGCAAACAATCCAAATCAATCAAATATATGTTGTTATGCCTAATGCCTTTCAATGCTACATTTTCGGAATCTATCAAGTGAATGGTGCAAAATTTACTTTCAAAAATTACCTTGAAGCCTTTGTCACATAATTGACTTATACTAAGGAGATTATGCTTAAGTCCATCAACAAGTAGCACATCCTTGATCTCCAAAGTGTTTGCACCACCAATGTTTCCAATTCCGAGAATCTTCCCTTTGTTGTTATCCCCATAAGTCACATATCCTTGTTCTTTGGCTTTGAAACTCACAAATTTCGATTTATCTCCAGTCATATGTTTTGAGCATCCACTATCAAGATACCACATAGACTTCTTTGATTTGGAAGTTTCCTACAAAACAAGAACATAGTAAACTTAGGTCCCCACAACTTTTGGGTCCTTGGGGTTAGAGACATAACAATCTATTTAAATACTGCAAAACTTTCTCATAAAACTTTTCAAGTTATTTTAACTGATAAGAAATAAGTTTTAATTGATTAAAACGCTGTGTAGAAAATTTCTAAGTTGTTTTAATCGATTGAAACGAGATTTAATCGATTAAAAGAGTTTTGATCGATCATAACTAAATTCTGATCGATCATAACTAATTCTGATCGGTCATAATTGGATTCTGATCGATCATCCTGACCCTTTAAGTGATTTTAATCGATTGAAACGTGTTTTAATCGATTGAAAAAATTCTGACCACTCATAATTAAAATCTGATCGATCACATTTGATTCTGATCGGTCATATTTGTATTCTGATCGATCATAATGAGTTCTAAATGGTTTTAATCGATTAAAAACAAGTTGTATCGATTAAAATACTGTAAAAACACTTCTTTGAACATTCTAAGTGATTTTAATCGGTTCTTTCACAACTATATCGAGTTAAAAACATGTTTAAGAAAGCTTTTGTAAAAATACTTTGTTTTTAGTTGTTTAAAACGATTTTAGAGGCATTTCGCAAAATCTTTAAGTGAAGAACCTTCATGCAGTAGAAAAGATAAAATGATTTTACCTAAGCATTCTATTTAAAACATACTAAATGATCCTTTTTCTTTGAATAAATAAAAGACACAAACAATTCATTTAACTATAGGAACCCAAATATATTTTCCTTTAGGTACACCAAAATGTTTAATTTTACATCTATTTGAAGTATGACCTTGTTTCATGCAGTAAAAACATGCTTTAGATGTAGTATTTGAAAATGATGCATTTCTAATCATAGATGCTCTAGTTCCTTTTTCTACCCATACTTTTCTATTTTTACTTTTAAGCTTTTTCAAAGGAACATGATAGTTTTCTTTAATTTGAACACTATCCTTATTCTTATAACTATCACTTAATTCCTTTTTAGCTTTATCTAGCAAATGTCTAAGTAAATCAATATCATGTTCATACTCTTTACATGATGCACATGCTATAGACTTATCATCATTCTCATCTATGCATACAATTTTCGTATTGGCTACCTCCTTTTCTTCTAAACATGCAATTTTCATTTTTAATGACTCATTTTCCTTTTCGGATCTTCTTAGGTTCTTCTTTACAACTTTAAATTCGTCTTTCATATTCTTAAAGGCAGTAAATAACTCATTATAAGCATTTTGCAATTCATCATGGTCATTTTCATCACTAGAGGATGAATCGGAATCACTAACCTCAAAATCAGATGATATGTTGTCATTTGCCATCAAGCAAATGTTTGCTTCTATCTCCGAGTCGCTTGATCCTGAATTTGAATCACTGTCATCCCAAGCAATATATGTTAGAATCGCGCAGCGGAATGTTCGCGTGGTCGGACAAAAACCAAGAGGGGGGGGGGTGAATTGGATTTTTAATAAAAATTAGGTTTTCAAAATTTTCCCCAAATTTTACCGATTAAAAACTGCGTAAATGTAAATAGAGAAGAGTAGAGAAGATTACACTGTAGGTTTATACTGGTTCGGATCAAAAGACCCTACGTCCAGTTGCTAATCACTCAAAAGAGGATTAACGCTGTCACTAAGAACAAATTGTTACAAACAGATTACAAATGAACAGATAAAGATCAGAAAACACCTCTCTTGAAATCCACAAGAGATGAAGAACAGCTTTCCCTAGAGACGGCACAACACACAATCCACTAAGAACTCCACTTAGTGATTCTTATCGCTTCTAGCCTCACACCAGGTTCCAAAAGCCCCCTTTCCTTGCAACAAACAGTTCTCTGGCACTCACAGCACTTAACTTTTGTATGGAAAGAGTTGTTCTTATTTTCTGAGTGCCAAAGCAGAGTTTAAGTAGGGAAATTAGGGTTTAGGAATTGGGGATTTCGAAACTAGGGTTCTTGGTAATTGGGTTTTCGAAAATAGGGTTAATTTGAAATTTAAAATGAAAAACAGACTGAAATAATCGATTATTTGGAGTGATAATCGATTAAAACAGAGTCAAATACATCAGAACCCAAACCTCTCTGGATTAATCGATTATTTAGTGAAATAATTGATTATCTGTACGGATCAGTACAAAACAATCGATTATTTTGCTGTTTTAATCGATTAAAATAGTGAGTTTGTATAGAAAGTGTTTTCTCACTGTTTTAATCGATTATTTACCTATATAATCGATTAAAGCCGAGCCTAAATGATAAATTTGAGCTTTTTGAAGCTTCTAAGTTACAGACTATGTACCGGCTATCTTAGACTCTAAAAATACAGACTCAATCTTAAATAAAACAGAGTTATTACAATACAATTATCACCAATCTTCAATCTTCAATATTCTAAGTCTTTAGTTCTTGGATCATCATCAAAATCCATTCTTCATATTCATCAAGTGCAACATCAAGTCCTTGAATTGTCAACAATCTCCCCCTTTTTGATGATGATCAAAATTTTCTTTTAAAGCCCTTTGTAATAACCTGTTTTATCTCGTCATACTAACAAACACATTAAACATACCAGATAAAATTTAAAATTGAATCATAGGCTTTAAATTTTTCTCCCCTATTTTGATTATAATCAAAAAGAACTCTGCAACATCAATCATAAGAGCTCCCCCTCAAAATATGCATAAGTTAGAGAAAGCTCCCCCTCAATCATAGCATGAAAGAAACATCAAATTTTATTTCATAATCATTCATTCATAACAATACAAAGATATAAACAAAATAAAATCTAAAATTCTTCACTATCCTCATCATTAAAGTGAGTATCAAATCTATTTTCTAATCTACCTACTCTATCATCTACATCGGATATACGACGAATAATTTCATCATGCCGTGCACCAGAAAGATTGAAGAATGATTGCATTCTTTGATTCATGTCGGAAAGCATATCTTCCATGGATTGTCTTGTTTCTTGATGAGAAGAGGATGTTCCAACACTTTGGATTTGGTTAGAGGGAAGATCAGTAGCTGGAGGCATATCTTCATCAGAGTCTTCATTTGCATCACCTTGATTTTGAACGTCATCTTTGTGAACATAGATTTCATTGACTCGCACCATTTGAAGTTGAGTCAATGTGCTATCCAGCATGCGGTTTAAATTGTTTGTTCTAACTGCTTGCTCACCTTCAACATTCACTCCTTTATATTCAAGAATACGGGATACAAGAAGGGCATATGGAATTTTGAAGGTGTGATGACGTTTTGCTTTAAGCATGGTCATTGTGACAAGAACACCCCAATCTAAAGGTTCATTATTCATTATTGCATGAATAATTCGAAGATCAATGGATGAGCATTGGGCATGATTCGTAGCCCAGGGACATAAGATCCATACAAGTAAATGTAGAAGCATGAGTTCTTCCTTCTTTAAAGGTCCAGCATGAAGGATACGTCCAATCTCCATTGAGGGATTCCGTAGAAAAGAGCGATAAGTTAGAAACCTGTCAAAGTCATCTAGCTCACCATAAACGTTAATAGCATCTTCTCTAATGGGGAAGTGAGCAACATTTTCCCAAATATCATCATCTAGAATTATGTTAACCCCTTTTACATGGGATGTAGCAATTTGATCCCTAAACTTGAATCTAGAATAGAATACCCTAACTAAGTCAGGATAGTATGTACCTTGCATTTGGATAAACGGGAGAACTCCTTGAATTTCAAGAAGATTAGGAAAATTGAAACCCCTACGAATGAATTGCTCACCTATAAGAAATTTGGGAGAAATAATAGCTTTTTCTTTCCAGTAGGTTAGAAACTCTTGTTGGCTATCTGCATCAGAGATCCATCCTTCTACAGAATTAGGACGGGAATGAGAGGAAGGTGCAGATCTTCTTCTTGTAGGAATCTTAGGGCGAGAGGATGAGGCCATTTGAGAGAGTAGATAAACTTGAAGAGATTTTGAAGACTAGTGAGGGAATAATGAAGCAAAGAGAGTATAGATTGCAAGAAAACTTGATTACAAGAATTAGAAGTGAGTATAATTGAACTAGAGGTCTCTTTTTATAGAGAAAATACTTCCAACGGTCATATAGTAGAGATTCCATGGCAAAATATCCGTTGGCAACGGCTAGGAGGCAAAGCTGGTCGCATTTAATCGATTATATTTCAAGATAATCGATTATTTCAATATCTGACAGCTTTAATCGATTATTTCAAGCAAATAATCGATTATCGAAGGCATTTAATCGATTATATCACGAAATAATCGATTATTCCAGAGGAGAATACCCTGTTTTGGACGTTTTGAGAAAAAATAATCGATTATTACTTCCAGTAATCGATTATTCCAGAGGCTATATCAAGTTTTTAAGGTTTTTACACATTATAACCTATGAATATCCTACAACACGAATTTTAACATAACAATCATCCAAAAACAGTCAAATTAAGCAGAATTTAAGCTATTTCTAATATCCCTAAGTCTCTTCTAAGATCATAGAATCTATCCTTTGGTAGAGGCTTAGTAAATATATCTGCTAATTGACGTTTAGTGTCTACATACTCTATCTTACGAGTTTCCTTTGCTAATATTATCTCTTAAAAAGTGATGTCTAATCTCAATATGTTTAGTCCTAGAGTGCATTCCTGGATTCTTAGTTAGATTGATTGCACTCGTATTATCACACATTAAGGGTATGTCATTTAAATATATACTATAATCCTCTAACTTGTTGTTTCATCCACAGAATTTGAGCACAACAACTACCTGCTGCAATATATTCAGCTTCGAGTGGTAGATAAAGCTACACATGCTTGTTTCTTAGAATGCCATGATATTAAGGATGAACCTAACAAATGACATATCCCACTAGTGCTTTTCCTATCAATTTTACATCCACCATAATCAGCATCAGAATATCCTAATAAACTAATACAAGCATCAGACGGATACCACAAGCCAAACCAGTAGTTCCTTTTAAGTATTTTAAAATATGTTTTACTGCAATTAGGTGAGATTCTTTAGGACAAGCCTGAAATCTAGCACACACAGAGACAGAATGCATAATATCGGGTCTACTAGCAGTTAAGTATAATAGTGATCCTATCATACCTCTATACATAGTTTGATTAACTTCCAAACCTGATTCATCCTTGTCTAGATAGCATGAAGTTCCCATGGGTGTGTTAGCTTCCTTTGAGGTGTCCATACCAAACTTTTTGAGGATCTCTTTGCAGTATTTGGTTTGAGAGATGAAAATACCATCTTTAAGTTGCTTGATTTGTAGTCCAAGGAAGAATGTCAATTCTCCCATCATAGATATTTCAAACTCTCCCTGCATTATCTTAGCAAATTCTACACATAACAAACTATCAGTTGATCCAATAATATCATCAACAAGTAGCACATCCTTGATCTCCAAAGTGTTTGCACCGCAGTTGCTTGATTGATTGCTAAAGGATGTGTGAAAACTTATATTCAATGTGTGTTTTAAAAAAGTTCAAGCCAAACTTGTTTTTATAGAAGATTTTCAAAGCTATTGGTTTAATTAATCTGTTAAAAGATTCTTTTAATCTGTTAAAAGTGCGAGTTTTAATCTGTTAAAACGTCTTTTAATCGATTAAAACGCAGTGTAGAAAAAATTTTTAAGTTGTTTTAATCGATTGAAATGAGATTTAATCGATTAAAAGAGTTCTGATCGGTCATAACTAAATTCGATCGATCATAAGCTGATTCTGATCAGTCATAATTGCATTCTGATCGATCATCCTGACCCTTTAAATTATTTTAATCGATTGAAACGTGTTTTAATCGATTGAAAAGAATTCTGATCGCTTATAATTTGATTCTGATCGATCATCCTGACCCTTTAAGTGATTTTAATCGATTGAAACGTGTTTTTAATCGATTTAAAAGATTCTGACCGCTCATAATAAAAATCTGATCGATCACAATGAGTTCTAAATGATTTTAATCGATTAAAAACAAGTTGTATCGATTAAAATACTGTAAAAACACTTCTTTGAACATTCTAAGTGATTTTATTTGGTTCTTTCAAAACTGCATCGAGTTAAAAACATGTTTTAAGAAAGCTTTTGTAAAAAAAAACTTTGTTTTTAGTTGTTTAAAACAATTTTAGAGGCTTTTCGCAAAAATCTTTAAGTGAAGAACCTTCATGCAATAGAAAAGATAAAATGTTTTTACCTAATCATTTTGTTTAAAACATACTAAATGATCCATTTTCTTTGAATAAATACAAGATACAAATAGTTCATTTAACTATAGGAACCCAAATATATTTACCTTTAGGAACACCAAAATGTTTGATTTTACACTTATTTGAAGTGTGACCTTGTTTCATGCAATAAAAACATGCTTTTGATGTAGCTATGGAATAAGATACATTATTTACATGACATGCTCTAGTTCCTTTTTCTACCCATACTCTTTTCTTTTTAGATTTACTCTTTTTCAAAGGAACTCTTTGATTTACATTATTTTGAGCAATTACCATTTCATGCTTCTTAAGATCATCAATTTCTTTTTCGGCTTTGTCAAGCAAATGGTTAAGAATATCTATGTCATATTCATGCTCTTTACAATTTGCACAAGCTAAGTCCTTATTCTCATCTAAGCATACAATTTTCGTATTAGCTACCTCCTTTTCTTCTAAACATGCAATTTTCAATTTTAAGGACTCATTTTCCTTTTCGGATCTTCTTAGATTTTTCTTTACAACTTTATATTCTTTTTTCATATCCATAAATGCAGTAAATAACTCATTATAAGCATTTTGCAATTCATCATGGTCATTTTCTTCACTAGAGGATGAATCGGAATCACTAACCTCAAAATCCGAAGAAATGTTGTTATTTGCCATCAAGCAAATGTTTGCTTCAATTTCTGAGTCGCTTGATTCTAAATTTGAATCACTGTCATCCCAAGCAATATATGCTTTCTTCTTGAATTGCTTTTTGCCCTTGTGTTCATCATTTTTCTTGTTTGGGCATTCGGTCTTCATATGCCCTGCTTCACCACAACCAAAGCATTTTATATTAACGGAAGAATTTTCTTTTACCTTTCCCTTACCTTTGAAAGGATGTCTTCCTTTTGCTTTCATCATCTTGGTGAACTTCTTTATAAAAAGACTCATCTCTTCTTCATCAATTTCGGAGTCTTCTTCTTCTTCTTTCTTATTTTTGCTTTTTGAAATCTCGGTCTTGAAAGCTAGGTTCTTCTTTTGATATTGACCCTCTTCCTCGTTTAGTCTTCCAAGGTCAAGTTCATGCTCCCTAAGCTTTCCAAATAACGCCGCCATAGACATAGTGGCAAGATTTTGTGACTCACGAGATGGCCGTCACCTTTGGTTGCCATTTCCTATCCAGAGATTTCAAAATTTTAACATTTAATTCATCAACATCAAAAATTTTACCTAGTCCGGTGAGATGGTTCACGATATGAGTGAAACGTTTCTGTACGTCAAAAATCGTTTCGCCTGGTTGCATCCGGAACATCTCGTATTCTTGGATTAAAGAATTTTTACGTGCTCTTTTGACGTCGTCAGTTCCTTCGTGGGTCACCCTTAGCATTTTCCACATTTCCTGTGCACTTTTACAAAATGAAATTCTATAAAACTCATCAAGGGTTAGAGCAGATGAAATAATGTTTCTAGCCCTAACATCAAATTGTGCTTTTCGACTTTCTTCTACAGTCCATCTAGAAATAGGTTTAAGAACGTCAACACCGTTCTCTGTAATTTTAGGAACAAATGGACCGTTTAAAATTGCATCCCAAATGCCTCTATCAACAGACTCTAAAAATATTTGCATACGTACCTTCCAAAACGGATAATTTTGACCCGCAAAAAGTGGGGGTCTGTTGATAGACGCACCTTTGGCAAAAGTTTGATTTTGTCCAGCCATTTTCGAAAAGTTTGAATGACTATCAAAGCAAGCTCTGATACCACTTGTTAGAATCGCGCAGCGGAATGTTCGCGTGGTCGGACAAAAACCAAGAGGGGGGGTGAATTGGATTTTTAATAAAAATTAGGTTTTCAAAATTTTCCCCAAATTTTACCGATTAAAAACTGCGTAAATGTAAATAGAGAAGAGTAGAGAAGATTACACAGTAGGTTTATACTGGTTCGGATCAAAAGACCCTACGTCCAGTTGCTAATCACTCAAAAGAGGATTAACGCTGTCACTAAGAACAAATTGTTACAAACAGATTACAAATGAACAGATAAAGATCAGAAAACACCTCTCTTGAAATCCACAAGAGATGAAGAACAACTTTCCCTAGAGACGGCACATCACACAATCCACTAAGAACTCCACTTAGTGATTCTTATCGCTTCTAGCCTCACACCAGGTTCCAAAAGCCCCCTTTCCTTGCAACAAACAGTTCTCTGGCACTCACAACACTTAACTTTTGTATGGAAAGAGTTGTTCTTATTTTCTGAGTGCCAAAGCAGAGTTTAAGTAGGGAAATTAGGGTTTAGGAATTGGGGATTTCGAAACTAGGGTTCTTGGTAATTGGGTTTTCGAAAATAGGGTTAATTTGAAATTTAAAATGAAAAACAGACTGAAATAATCGATTATTTGGAGTGATAATCGATTAAAACAGAGCCAAATACGTCAGAACCCAAACCTCTCTGGATTAATCGATTATTTGGTGAAATAATCGATTATCTGTATGGATCAGTACAAAACAATCGATTATTTTGCTGTTTTAATCGATTAAAACAGTGAGTTTGTATAGAAAGTGTTTTCTCACTGTTTTAATCGATTATTTACCTATATAATCGATTAAAGCCGAGCCTAAATGATAAATTTGAGCTTTTTGAAGCTTCTAAGTTACAGACTATGTACCGGCTATCTTAGACTCTAAAAATACAGACTCAATCTTAAATAAAACAGAGTTATTACAATACAATTATCACCAATCTTCAATCTTCAATATTCTAAGTCTTTAGTTCTTGGATCATCATCAAAATCCATTCTTCATATTCATCAAGTGCAACATCAAGTCCTTGAATTGTCAACAATATAGGCTTTCTTCTTGAATTGCTTTTTGCCCTTATGTTCATCATTTTTCTTGTTTGGGCATTCGGTCTTCATATGCCCTACTTCACCACAACCATAGCATTTTATATTAACGGAAGAATTTTCTTTTACCTTTCCCTTACCTTTGAAAGGATGTCTTCCTTTTGCTTTCATGAACTTGGTGAATTTTCTTATGAAAAGACTCATCTCTTCTTCATCATTTTCGGAGTCTTCTTCTTCTTCTTTCTTATTTTTGCCTTTTGAAATCTCGGTCTTGAAAGCTAGGTTCTTCTTTTGATATTGACCCTCTTCCTCATTTAGCCTTCCAAGGTCAAACTCATGCTCCCTTAGCTTTCCAAATAACGTCGCCATAGACATAGTGATAAGATTTTGTGACTCCGAGATGGCCGTCACCTTAGGTTGTCATTTCCTATCCAGAGATTTCAAAATTTTAACATTTAATTCATCAACGTCAAATACTTTACATAATCCAGTGAGATGATTCACAATATGAGTGAAACGCTTTTGAACGTCGAAAATCGTTTCTCCTTGTTGCATCCGGAACATCTCGTATTCTTGGATTAGGGAGTTTTTACGCGCTCTTTTGACGTCGTCAGTTCCTTCGTGGGTCACTCTAAGCATTTCCCACATTTCCTGTGCACTTTTACAAACTGAAATTCTATAAAACTCATCAAGGGTTAGAGAAGATGAAATAATGTTTCTAGCCCTAACATCAAATTGTGCTTTTCGACTTTCGTCTGCAGTCCATCTAGAAAAAGGTTTAAGAATGTCAACACCGTTCTCAGTAGTTTTAGGAACAAATGGACCGTTTAAAATAGCGTCCCAAACGCCTCTATCAACAGACTCTAAAAATATTTGCATACGTACCTTCCAGAAAGGATAATTTTGACCCGCAAAAAGTGCGGGTCTGTTGATAGATGCACCTTCGGCAAAAGTTTGATTTTGTCCGGCCATTTTCGAAAATTTGAATGACTATCAAAGCAAGCTCTGATACCACTTGTTAGAATCGCGCAGCGGAATGATCGCGTGGTCGGACAAAAACCAAGAGGGGGGTGAATTGGTTTCTTAATAAATATTAGGTTTTCAAAATTTTCCCCAAATTTTACCGATTAAAAACTATGTAAATGTAAATAGAGAAGAGAAGAGAATCTTACACAGGAGATTTAAACTGGTTCGGATCAAAAGACCCTACGTCCAGTTGCTAATCACTCAAACAGAGGATTAACGCTGTCACTATAAACAAGTTGTTACAACAGATTACAATTGACAAGATAAAGATAAAGATAACACCTCTCTTGAAACCCACAAGAGATGAAGAACAGCTTTCCCCAGAGACGGCACAGCACACAATCCACTAAGAACTCCACTTAGTGATTCTTATCGCTTCTAGCCCACACCAGGTTCAGAAAGCCCCCTTTCCTTGCAACAAACAGTTCTCTGGCACTCACAGCACTTAACTTTTGTATGGAAAAGGTTGTTCTTACTTTTCTGAGTGCCAAAGGAGAGTTTAAGTAGGGAAATTAGGGTTTAGAAAAAGGGGATTTCGAAACTAGGGTTCTTGGTAATTGGGTTTTCGAAAATAGGGTTTGTTTGAAGTTTAAAATCAGAAACAGACTGGAATAATCGATTATTTGGAGTAATAATCGATTAAAACAGAGCCAAATACGTCAGAACCCAATACTCTCTGGTTTAATCGATTATTTGGTGAAATAATCGATTATCTGTACGGAACTGTACGGAATAATCGATTATTTTGCTGTTTAATCGATTAAAGCAGTGAGTTTGTACAGAAAATGGTTTTCTCACTGTTTTAATCGATTATTTACCTATTTAATCGATTAAAGCCGAGCCTGAATGATAAATTTGAGCTTTTTGAAGCTTCTAAGTTACAGACTATGTACCGGCTATCTTAGATTCTATAATTACAGACTCAATCAAACTAAAACAGAGTTATTACAATACAGAAATCATCAATCTTCAATCTTCAATACTCTAAGTCTTTAAGCTCTTGGATCATCATCAAAATCAACATTCTTCATGATCATTATTTGCAACATCAAGTCCTTGAATGTTCAACACCTCTGATGTGGAAGAATTTAACAAAGTTCAGTACTTTCACTCTTGTTTGCGAAATAAGAGGGACTCCGTGAGTTCCTTCAACACTGGAAAGTTGAAGCTTGAAGAAAGGATCCTTGCATTCATAGTGGCCTGGCAGCTTACTCCTAGGGGGAGCAATCATGCAGTACTAAATGAAGGAGATTTGGTACTGATGTATTGTATTAACCACAGAATAAGAGTGAACTGGGTTTTTGTCATCAAGGACCATATGATCAAAGCGAAAAGGCTAAGTGATTTTAGGTATCCTTATGCAATATTTATTTCTAAATTCTTAACTCATTTCGGTGTTGATTTGGAAGGAGAATTAGCTGAAACTGTTCGCCCCACAAATGAAGTTAACAACTCTGTCCTTCATAAAATGGGATTCATCAAAATTGACGGTGAATGGATCTCAAAAGAAGAAGCTGGGAGAGAAGAAGAAATTGAAGAAGAAGAACAAGAGGAAGATGATGATACTGGTATCCCGAGTGCTGCTGCAGCAAGATCAACAGACCCGATGGAAGATGTCATGGAAGAACTGTCTCCATTGGAAATGATTCCGTATATTCCACAACCTGACCATGGCACGCCTCTCTCACAGTTCGAAAGGACTATGCTGCATCAGATGAATGAACTGCAAACCAATCAAAGGAGGCACATGGAGATGACATATGCTCTGCGAGCTCGCCAGCATCGTCTGGATGAAGATTTCATTGCCAGATTTCAACACATTGACAATCAACTGGAAGATATCTTCAATAGAATTGGTGATCTTCAATTCAATCAGGGTCCCTGGGATGGTGATGAATGAAGTCTTGTTTTTTTATGTTTTTGTTCTCTTGTTTCTTTTCCTAGTTTTTTTGTTTTGGGTACCTATGTGGTACTGTTGGACTATAACTAAACACTTTATTTGATGAAGTCAAATAGGGGGAGAAGTGTTTGCTTATAATTGTATAAACTTTGAGGAATTTATGCACTTTTGTGTTGTGTGTGTGTGTAGAAGTAACAGAACCAGTATAAACTTTTGTGTTGAATTTCTGCTTTCATCTCTTTTATTTCTTGTTTATATTCTTGTTGTGATTAAAATCAAATCTACCTATAGAAGAATTGAATAAAGATAAATCATTCTTCCCAAAGAAAGTGTGTTTTGCGAAAAAGTTTTCTAAAGTTCAATTCACCCCCCTCTTGAACCCAACCATTAATTCTTACACGCGCTTCTGGCCGACACCTTGCTGTCAGTAGAATTTTGTCGTCATAAGCAAGGAAAAACACTTCATTGTTGTTCTACATTATTGTTTGTTTGGGGCATCACTCACTTATATGCTTCAAGCCACATGGGAGCATTCCCAGACCCTTTGAGGAACTTCTCGAAGATCCCCCTCCATCATCATGGTGCCATGGTATGGAAGACTGAGTTGGAACACTGGAACATAGATCACATATCTTGGGCATGCCCTTGGTTCCGACCTGGTCCCATTTTTATCCGATGCGGAGATCACCCCAGTGTACCATTATTGGGCCTCAAGGGTTTCATAGCCTATTCTCCGAAGATAGCTATGAGGCAGCTCATGAGGACCCAGACCACCCTGTAAACCCCAAATCTTGCCCGGCCTCCAAATAAAGAGTAGAAGACCTCTTATTCGAAGATGGACGAAGCCTAACAAGCCACTAGGAGAGACTATTAGGCCCCATACTAGGATAGAAGGGATTTTCTGCACAAAAAATAAGTTTTCTCGCCTTTTTGGGACGAGACCGCCGTCTCGAAATCGAGATCGCTGTCTCGCCTCACGCAAATGGCGAGACCGCCGTCTCACCAAACGAGACGGCGGTCTCACCACCTACGAATGACGAGATGGCGGTCTCATTTGACGAGACGGCGGTCTCGCCACTTTGGCATGACGAGATGGCGGTCTCGTTTGGCGAGACGGCGGTCTCGACTCTGTCAGACGAGAACGGCGGTCTCGCCACTGTCAGGCACGAAAACCTATAAATAGGGGCCTCCCCCCCCCCTCATTTCCACACAACACAGCTTTCTCTCCTCCTTCTCTCTAGGATTTCTCTCTCTAGAATCCCTTCGACGCATTTCCGGAGCTTCTGAGTGTCTTTAGAGTGAGTTTTTGAGCGTTCCGAGAGGTTTTCCGGCGCTGTAGAGTGAAGGGCTACCAAAATGCACCCAATTTATTGAGAAATTAATAGAGAAAGTTTGCTTCGAAGGTCTCTACTTTCTCCTTCACCTTTTTACCGCTTTATTTAAATTACGCAGTAGATAGGGCCATGTAGTCGTAATATTTTAATTCCGCAAATAAAAGGGCAAAAGCGTATTTTTCGGTTTATTTATCAATAAAATAGCTGGCCTGTCATAGGGAACCCGAAAGGGGCGTCGTAAAGGAACTAATACTCCTTTTACACGTAACTAACTCCCTTACCCAACTCTGGTTCTAATGACCAAAGTTGGCTTTTCGAAAACCAACGCCTTTTAAACCCCTTTTTCGATGTTTCCGGTAAAAACATCGGTGGCGACTCCATAGAACCCTTCAAAAATTAGTCCTTGGGTTAGCCCGGTTATTGGACAACCCAAGGACGACCTTTCGAAAACCTCGCCCCTAGGTTAGCCCGGTTATCGGACAACCTAAAGGCGTTGTAACCACCCATAAAAAAATGCGAAAATCAAGAGGGTCGAAACCATCGCGTCGCTCCAACCGCCTCTCTTTTTGACGGCAGCGACACACCCTAACACAGGAAGAAATCGGGGGATTGTGTTTCTTCTGCAGTTCCAACAACTTCAAGGAGGCTTCCGCAATCCGAAGAGCATGGGAGAAACCAGTCTACGTGGGGGACGAAGAGCTTGGCAAGGCTCGAGTAGAAGTTTCTAGTGATTTTGAAGAATGGAGGAAGAATAGAGGGGTGCCACATCCATTCACTCCATTCCCCTCACCATCAGTAAATGCAGAACTACGAACCCGAGTCGACGCCTTGACCTAAAGGATAGAAATTATGGGAGCCCAATTGAGGGGCCTTGAGGAAAAAGAACAAGAATCTATCCTTACCATCGATGGTCTACAAAGGCAGTGCAAGAAGAAGGACCAAGAGATAGAACGTCTCAAGGACCAGTGTGTTGACTCTAACAAAGAGGTTACCCGAGCATCTAAAGTTGCTAAAGCAAGCTCGGATAATCAAATCCAGGAAATAACGGCCAAATTAGCTCACCTTGAAGCCGAATTTACAAGCATAGGTGACCAAGATGATGTAACAAGACCTCGAAAGAACTCAGTCTGAAGCACAGCAAAAGAGGGAAGCTGCCCAAAGACTTAACAGGGACTTGGCTGAGCTACGATGCAAGGAGAGAGACGAATTAGCTCAGTACGGCCAAGTGTTGCAAGAAAGAGACCGAGCCCTTGAGAAACTTGATGACTTACAGGCATTGGTCATCCATCAAGAGGCAAAGATAGAAGAGGCTCGTAAATACAGTGAATGTCACCGCCGTCCGTTCCGATGTCCAGGGACATCTCGAACGTTTATGCGAGCGGTCGCGAAAAGATGGTTTAGACTCGCATTTTTTGTTTAAAATATGTTCATTGCTTCCTTGGTGCTCAACAACTGAACTATCCTCTAATAGAAGCAAGGTTTTCGAAAAAGGGGTTCTTTTGGAGTCGCCACCAATGTTTTGACCTTAAACATTGGAAAAGGAAAAATGTTGATTTTAAGAAAAACCGCACTTGGCCATTATAACCAGAGTTGGGTAAGGGAGTTAGTTACGTGTGGGGAAGGTGTTAGCACCCCACAACGCCCCTTTCGGGTTCCCTATGACGGATTAATTCATTTAAGTGAAGATACAAGAAATTACGCTATTACCCTATTTTATTCGTACAATAAATATGGCTATCTACATGATTTTATTTACATTTCATAAAGCAATAAATAAAGCAGTAAAAGAGAAGAGATTTGAGAAGAACCTCCTTAGCAAGCTTTATATAGCAACTCTTTTACAAAAAGGACGCGTTTCGGCAGTCCCTCGCTCTACAATGACTCTCCTCACGACCAAACTCGACTCAACTAAAATTTTCTAGAAGAATCGAATGCCAGAATATAATTCCTTAACTGATTGTTACCTATTTAAGGCAATCAGAAAGATCATTCGAAGGAGGGAGAGAAGTAGACAATTGCTCTGGGTTGTCTGGAGTCTGGAAAAGTGCCAAATGAGCCTCCTATTTATAGTTTTCGCTGCCTGGCACATCTGGGACGACCGTCTGGGCCGGGACGGCCGTCTGGGGTGGGACGGTCGTCCCACTTGCATTTTTAACACAGAGCCAGCGCCCCTGGAACTTGGGACGGCCGTCCCACATGTGGGACACGCGTCTCACTTGTCCTAGGTTAGTTGGGACGACCGTCCCAACTCTGGGACGGGGGTCTCGACCTGTTTTGTCCAGTTTTTGCGTTCTGGGACCCCGGGAAGCTTTCCTTGCTTTTTTCGGACATTGGTTGATGCCGATATGTGTCCGTTGAAGCTTTATCTTCATATAGGAAGTCTTCTTGGCCTTCATTAAGATGCCGGGTGAGCTTTATCTTCATGTAGGGAGTCTCCTTAGCTTTCGTCGGGTGACTGGGTGAACTCTATGTTGTTACGAGAGGTCTCCTTTTCTTTTATTAAGAAGCCGGGCAAAATTAGGGGTCTATAGCTGCCCCCCCTTCACCTGCCTAGCTAATTTGTTTGCTTGATATGCCGACAAAATTAGTTGGTAGGGGAAGGAGTTAACCCTTTTGCCCGGTCATCCTTCGGATGCTGCTCCTTGTTGATCCTCCGGATGATAAATATTTTGATAGGTACCAACCCCTATCTGGTTTGAGCCTTCTTTTATAAGGCTCTGGTGAGTATTTACCCTTCACCAGGTATAAGTCTGTATTTTACTAGACTTTAGTGAGTACCTACCCCCACTAGGTATGAACCTTGTTTTGCAAGGCTTTGGTGAGTACCTACCCTCACCAGGTACGAGTTCGCATTTTGCTAAACTCTTGTGGGTACTTACTTCCGTGGTGCTCAACACTGAACTATCCTCTAATAGAAGTAAGTTCTTTGCAACCCGTTTTTGTAATGATTAGGCAAGTATTTTACTCCACCTAATGCATTCTTCTTAAGTTTTGATGAGTACATACCCTCATACGGTACAAACCTTATTTTATAAGGCTTTGGTGGGTACCTACCCCCATCTGGTATGAATCTGTATTTTGACAGATTCTGATGAGTACCTACCCTCATCCGGTATTAACCTTATTTTATAAGGCTTTGGTGGGTACCTACTCCCACCTGGTCCGAACCCCGTTTTGCAAGGCTCTGATGGGTACCTACCCCCACCTGGTCCGAATCTGTATTCTGATAGATTATGATGGGTACCTACCCCCACCTGGTCCGAACCCCGTTTTGCAAGGCTCTGATGGGTACCTACCCCCACCTGGTCTGAACCCCGTTCTGCAAGGCTCTGATGGGTACCAACCCCCACCTGGTCCGAACCCCGTTCTGCAAGGTTCTGATGGGTACCTACCCCCACCTGGTCCGAACCCCGTTCTGCAAGGTTCTGATGGGTACCTACCCCCACCTGGTCCGAACCCCGTTCTGCAAGGCTCTGATGGGTACCTACCCCCACCTGGTCTGAACCCCGTTCTGCAAGGCTCTGATGGGTACCTACCCCCACCTGGTCCGAACCCCATTCTGCAAGGCTCTGATGGGTACCTACCCCCACCCGGTCCGAACCCCGTTCTGCAAGGTTCTGAATAAGCCCCGTTCTGCAAGGCTTTTAGGATGACTTTTTGATAGTCAATCCTGTGGTCATCTGGTTTTGAAGATGTGTTGGCGGCTTACTGTTTTTGATCATGCACCCATTCCGTGGGGAATATTTGATTTGACTTTTTGACTTTTCTGTTAGTCATCCGGTTTTACCGGGGATTCTTTGTTTTTGGCTTTTTCGTTTAGCCATTCGGCTTTGCCGGGGATTTCATTGTTTTGGCTTTTTCTTTCACCCATCCGGTCTTGGCCGGGGATTCTTTGTTTTGGCTTTTTCTTTTAGCCATCCGGCTTTTGCCGGGGATTTCATTGTTTTGGCTTTTTCTTTTAGCCATCCGGCTTTTGCCGGCGATTTCATTGTTTTGGCTTTTTCTTTCAGCCATCCGGTCTTGCCCGAGGATTCTTTCAGCCATCCGGTCCTGGCGGGGATTCTTTGTTTTGGCTTGTTCTTTTAGCCATCCGGCTTTTGCCGGGTGTCGCTGCCGTCTCGAAAGAGAAGGTCGGTCGGAGCGACGCGATGGTTTTTTTTCGACCCTTTTGTTTTTCACGTTTTTTATGTGTGGTTACAACGCCTTTAGGTTGTCCGATAACCGGGCTAACCTAGGGGCGAGGTTTTCGAAAGGTGTCCTTGGGTTGTCCGATAACCGGGCTAACCCAAGGACTTATTTATTTTGGGTTCTATGGAGTCGCCACCGATGTTTTTACCGGAAACACCGGAAAAGGTTTTTTAAAAGGCATTGGTTTTCGAAAACCAACTTTGGTCATTAGAACCAGAGTTGGGTAAGGGAGTTAGTTACGCGGTAAAGGAAGTATTAGTTCCTTTACTACGCCCCTTTCGGGTTCCCTATGATAGGCCAGCTTTTTATGTTAATAAATAAACCAGAAAATACTCTTTTTCCCTTTTTATTGTGTGTAATTTAAAATGATGACTACATGGCCCTAATCTATTGCATAATTTAAATTAAAGCAGTAAAAAGTAGAGAGGAAGAATTTAAACCTCCGAAGCAAGCTTTCTTTGTTATTTCTCTTTAAAAAGATGGTGCTTTTTGGCAGCCCTTCACTCTACAAGACGTCTAAAACTCTTCTAAATGCCGAAAAATGCTCTCAAAGACACTCAGAAACTCCAGAAATGCGTCGGAGGGATTCTAGAGAGAAGTTTTAGAGAGAAGGGAGAGCTAGAAGCTTGTGGTGTGTGGAAATGAGGGGGGGAGAGCCCCTATTTATAGGTTTTCGCGCTGTCAGGTGGCGAGACCGCCGGTCTCGTCTGACAGGGTCGAGACCGCCGTCTTGTCCAACGAGACCGCCGTCTCGACCTGCCCAATGCGGCAAGACCGCCGTCTGGGGAAACGAGACCGCCGTCTCATCCTTCGCAGGTGGTGAGACCGCCGTCTCGTCAAGCAAGACGGCGGTCTCGCCACTTGCGTGAGGCGAGACGGCGGTCTGGGAAATCCAGAGGGCGGTCTCGTCCCAACAAGGCGAGAAAACTTATTTTTTGTACAGAAACTCCCTCCTATCTTAGTATGGGGCCTAATAGTCTCTCCTAATGGCTTGTTAGGATTCATCCATCTTCAAATAGGAGGTCTTCTGGTCTTTATTTGGAAGCCGGGCAAGATTTGGGGTCTACAGCTGCCCCCCCTTTACCCGATCAGTCGACTGCCGGCCTTTTGTGCCAAGGTGATCGACTGGAGGGTAAAGGAGTTGACCCTCTTGCCCGGTTGTCCTTCAGATACTCCGTCTTTGCGGCGGGTGATCCTCTGGGGAAATGTTGTGTTGTGCGCTTCTGGGATGCTCCTTTGACGCGGTAGCTGACCCCTTCAGCTGATGAGTACGAACCCTCATCTGGTTTGACGAGTATGAACCCCCGCCCGGTAAGCCCCCCTTCTGTAAGGCCTAATGAGTACACACCCCCATCTGGTGTTTAACGAGTATGAACCCCCGTCTGGTGTAAGGTCCGATGAGTACACACCCCCATCTGGTGTTAAGCCTCCGGATGCTCCATCTTGCGGTAGCTGATCCTTTGGCTGTGGTGGCGGCTTACTGATTCTGATCACGCACCGATGTGAAACCTCGGGATGCTCCTTTGACGCGGTAGCTGACCCCTTGGCTGACGCGTATGAACCCCCGTCTGGTTATGTGCCTCTGGATGCCCCTTCTTGCGGTGGCTGACCCTTTGGCGATGGTGGCGGCTTACTGATTCTGATCATGCGCCGACTCTCTGGGGAATGATTTCTGTTTTGGTAGATGTGTTTGGACCTCTTGAATGGTCGTCCGGACTGTTCCGGGGATTTTGTGTTTCATCCAGCTTTGTTGGTTACTGGGGATTCTTTGCTTTGATCTTTTGGTATTTGTCATCCGACTTTGCTGGTTGTCAGGGATTTTTGATGAGTGCCTCTTAGGTAGGCAGGAATCCTCTGGGGATTTGTTGATCTTGGTGACGCCTCTTGAGTAGGCGGATATCTATTGAGTTTCTGGTAATGCCTCTGAGTAGGCAGATGCTTCATCGGAAGTAAAGACTTTTGACTGCATTTGTTTTGCCTCTGACTAGGCCGATATGTAAATGATCTTTCTCTTTTTGGTGATCCACCAGGGAATTGATTGCCTTCCCGGGGATCTAATTTTGATTTTCCCCCTGAGGGAATGGAGTTTTGACTCCTTGTTGGATGTTGTTGGTATGAGATGGCTTTGCCGATACTCTTGTTGGATTGGGATTTCCGATTCCTTCTTTTTCATTGATTTTTCCCTTTTCTGAGGTGACCCACTTAGGGATTTTATTGTTTGCCTAAAAGTTAGGATTGATTTCGCTTTTTTTTTCGTGATTTATCTCTTTTTTATCGCGATTTTGAAATCTGGCTTTTTCTTGAGCGTATGTCTTTTTACTCTTAGTTTTTTTTTGTTACGCTGATTTTTGGAAAGGATGGCAAAAGGTCGGCGAAGTCGTACTGGGATACCCTTTTTTGGTTGTTCTTTATGAATTCAAGCATGAGGCTGATCTTCCTATATGAATGCCTTTTATTTGTCTACTGTATTTTTGTTTGTTTTACTTTTGACAAAGTCATTTTTGTGCGACTATTTGTGTGTGGATGCTGTTGATGCAATTTTATTTGAGGACATCTAGAAAGTGATTAGTACTTTCCTTTCTTTTTGTTCTCTCGTGACTATTCTTTTTTTGTTTTAACCCTGTCTTTTGCCTAGACCGCCCTTTGCGGGTTTTCGATCTAGCGGGTTTTGATTTTTTGTTTGAGATATTTTGATGGGCTTTTTCCTTTTTACGAAAGCCTTATCTTTTGTCTAGACCGCCCTTTGCGGGTTTTCGATCTAGCAGGCTACCCTGCACTTTTTACTTGGGACGGCCCTGGTTGGTGATGTTCGTCTTTTGTTTTTATGCTTTCTCGAATTGCTTGTTTTATGCATGCTCATATTTCGTTAATACAGAGGCATTTACAAAAATAGAGAAGGAAAGACAATTTTATTGATATCAACAGATGGTTTATTTTTACATGGGGGTTTACAAAAGAATTTGTAAGCAAGGCTGGCCAAGGTTGGCTAAACTGTATGAGGGTGCCACAATCATGTCTGTGATCTTTGTTTCCCCGTTTTTCCCGGTTACTTAAATTGAGATGCTCGAACCCGGAGTGAAGACTATGCGAAGTCTGCTTGCTTTTGTGAAGGTATTACCTTAGTCGCCTTTGCGGTTTTCGGCTAAGGTAATCATTGATCTTTTTGTTTGTTTTGTTTTTTTTTTTTTTTTTTTTGTGAAACCTTTAATTTTTTCCTAGGACGTGTCCTAGCGAGGTATGCAGGCCCTATCTTTTGCCCAGGACGCTCTTTGTGAGTTTTCATCCTGACGGGTCATGAGCAATGTCTTTAGGCGTAATATTTTTTCACCGCATCTGAGTTGACAGGATATCGGAGCTCTTCTCCATCCATGTTGGTGAGGATAAGGGCTCATCCTGAGAAGGCTCGCTTGACCACAAAGGGTCCTTCGTAGTTTGCTGCCCATTTCCCGATTTTGTCTTTCTGGGCAGGAAGCAGTTTCTTCACTACTAGATCTCCTTCTTGGAAGGTGCAGGGATTGACCTTCTTGTCGTAGGCTTTCTTGATTTTCCGCTGATAAGCTTGCCCCCGACATATGGCGTCCAGTCGTTTTTCTTCGATTAGGTTCAATTGATCATACCGGTTTTGGACCCATTCGGCTTCTGTCAGCTTGGCTTCCATGACAACTCGCAGGGATGGTATCTCGACCTCTATTGGTAGCACGACCTCCATTCCATATACGAGGGAAAACGGGGTAGCCCCTGTGGAGGTTCGTACCGACGTTCGGTAGCCATGTAAGGCAAAGGGAAGCATTTCATGCCAATCTTTGTAGGTGACCACCATTTTCTGGATAATTTTCTTCATATTTTTATTGGCTTCCTCTACTGCACCGTTCATCTTTGGTCGGTATGGAGAGGAATTGTGGTGCTAGATTTTGAAGTCTTGGCATAATTCCTCTATCATCTTATTGTTGAGATTGGTCCCATTGTCAGTAATGAGCCTATGAGGGACGCCATACCGACATATAATGTTTTTCTTGATGAAGGTGGTCACCACTTTCCGGGTTACATGTGCGTATGATGCCGCCTCAACCCACTTGGTGAAATAGTCGATTGCTACCAATATGAAGCGATGTCTGTGTCGCCGCCGTCCGTTTCGACGTCTGAGGATGTCTCGAACGTTTATGCGAGCGGTCGCGAAAGGATGGTTTGGACTCGCGTATTTGTTTTAAAATGTGTTCATTGCTTCCGAGGTACCCGACAATTGAACTATCCTCTAATAAAAGCAAGGTTTTCGAAAAGGGGTTCTTATGGAGTCGCCACCAATGTTTTGACCATAAACATTGGAAAAGGATAAAAGGCATTGATTTTAATCAAAACCAAACTTGGCCATTATAACTAGAGTTAGGTAAGGGAGTTAGTTACATGTGGGGAAGGTGTTAGCACCCCACAACGCCCCTTTCGGGTTCCCTATGACAGATCAATTCGTTTTAAGAGAAGACTTCGAGAAATTACGCGATTACCCTATTTTATTACATAATATTGAAATGGCTATCTACATAATTTTATATAAATAAAGCTAAATAAAGCAATAAAAGAGATATTAAAATGGCTATCTACATGATTTTATTCTACATGGCGTAAACAATAAATAAAGCTAAATAAAACAATAAATAAAGCAATAAAAGAGAAGAGAATTGAAAAGAACCTCCGTAGCAAGCTTTATATTGAGAATCTCGAACTGTGAGGATGCGTTTTGGCAACCCCTCTCTCTACACAGACTCTCCTCACCAATACAAGATCGACTCCACTAAAAATTTAAAGAAGAATCAAATGCCGGAATATAATTCCTTAACCGATTGTTACCTATTTAAGGCAATCGGAAAGATCATTCGAGAGAGGGAGAGAAGTAGACAAGTGCTCTGGGTTTTTTAAGGTGTTTCAGAGCTCTCTGGAGTGTCTGTGGTCTCAAAAAGTGGCAAATGAGCCTCCTATTTATAGTTTTCGCAGCTGGCGCGCTTTGGGACGGACGTCTGGGTTGGGACGGCCGTCTGGACTGGGATGGCCATCCCAAATGGCAATTTTACACAGGGCGAGACCACCTGGGAACCCGGGACGGCCGTCCCACTTAAATTGGGCTTTGGAACGACCGTCTCACTTTCGGGACGCGCGTCCCACTTGATTCTGGCAGGTTGGGACGGCCGTCTCGACCTGTTTTGCCCAGTTTTCGCGTTTCAGGACCCCGGGAAGCTTTCCTTTCCTGTTTCGGACGTCAGTTGACGCCGATAGGTGTCTGTTGAAGCTTTATCTTCGTACAGGAAGTCTTCTTGGCTCTTATTTGTAATGCTGGACGAGATTTATCTTGTTATGGGTGATCTTTTTGTCTTTATTTGAGAAATCGGGCAAAATTAGGGGTCTACAGCTACCCCCCCTTCACCTGCCTAGCTAATTTATTGGCCTAATATGCCGATAAGATTAGCTGGTAGGGGAAGGAGTTAACCCTTTTGCCCGGTTATCCTTCAGATATTCCTTGGCTGATCTTCCGGATGATAAATATTTTTGATAGGTACCGACCCCTATCTGGTGTTTTGACGAGTATAATCCTTCGCCTGGTGATTCTGTAAGGCCTGATGAGTACACACCCCCATCTAGTGTTTGACGAGTATAAACCCCCTGCCCGGTAGACCCCTTCCGTAAGGCCTGATGAGTACACACCCCCATCGGGTGTTTGACGAGTACGAACCCCTGCCCGGTAGACCCCCTTCGTAAGGCCCGATGAGTACACACCCCCATCCGGTGTTTGATGAGTACGAACCCCTGTCATGGTAGACCCCCTTCGTAAGGCCTGATGAGTATACACCCCCATCTGGTGTTTGACGAGTACGAACCCCCTGCCTGGTAGACCCCCTTCTGTAAGGCCTGATGAGTACACACCCCCATCTGGTGTTTGACGAGTACGAACCCTCTGTCATGGTAGACCCCCTTCTGTAAGGCCTGATGAGTACACACCCCCATCTGGTGTTTGACGAGTACGAACCCTCTGTCTGGTAGACCCCCTTCTGTAGGGCCTGATGAGTATACACCCCCATCTGGTGTTTGACGGGTATGAACCCCCTGCCATGGTAGACCCCCTTCTGTAAGGCCTGATGAGTATACACCCCCATCTGGTGTTTGACGAGTACGAACCCCCTGTCATGGTAGACCCCCTTCTATAAGGCCTGATGAGTACACACCCCCATCTGGTGTTTGACGAGTACGAACCCCCTGTCGTGGTAGACCCCCTTCTGTAAGGCCTGATGAGTATACACCCCCATCTGGTGTTTGACGAGTACGAACCCTCTGTCATGGTAGACCCCCTTCTGTAAGGCCCGATGAGTACACACCCCCATCTCGGTGTTTGACGAGTACGAACCCTCTGTCATGGTAGACCCCCTTCGTAAGCCCCGATGAGTACACACCCCCATCTAGTGTTTGACGAGTACGAACCCCCTGTCATGGTAGACCCCCTTCCGTAAGGCTCGATGAGTATACACCCCCATCTCGGTGTTTGACGGGTACGAACCCCCGTCGTGGTAGACCCCTTCCGTAAGGCTCGATGAGTATACACCCCCATCTCGGTGTTTGACGAGTACGAACCCTCTGTCATGGTAGACCCCCTTCTATAAGGCTCGATGAGTACACACCCCCATCCGGTGTTTGACGAGTACGAACCCCCTGTCGTGGTAGACCCCCTTCGTAAGGCTCGATGAGTATACACCCCCATCTCGGTGTTTGACGAGTACGAACCCTCTCGTCATGGTAGACCCCCTTCGTAAGGCTCGATGAGTACACACCCCCATCCGGTGTTTGACGAGTACGAACCCTCTGTCTGGTAGACCCCCTTCGTAGGGCTCGATGAGTATACACCCCCATCCGGTGTTTGACGGGTATGAACCCCTTGCCATGGTAGACCCCCTTCTGTAAGGCCTGATGAGTACACACCCCCATCTGGTTTTTGACGAGTACGAACCCTCTGTCATGGTAGACCCCCTTCTGTAAGGCCTAATGAGTACACACCCCCATCTAGTGTTTGACAAGTACGAACCCCCTGTCATGGTAGACCCCCTTCTGTAAGGCCTGATGAGTACACACCCCCATCTGGTGTTTGACGAGTACGAACCCCCTGTCGTGGTAGACCCCCTTCTGTAAGGCCTGATGACTATACACCCCCATCTGGTGTTTGACGAGTACGAACCCTCTGTCATGGTAGACCCCCTTCTGTAAGGCCTGATGAGTACACACCCCCATCTGGTGTTTGACGAGTACGAACCTTCGTCTGGTAAGCCCCCTTTTGTAAGGCCTGATGAGTACATACCCCCATCTGGTTTTGAGTTTTACTGTATGATGCTCTGGTGAGTACTTACCCTCACCTGGTATGAGTCTGCATTTTGACCGACCCTGATGGGTACCTACCCCCACCTGGTATGAATCTGCATTTTGACAGATTCTTGGAATGCTCTTTTTGGTATATCCTTTCTGATTGATGAGTACGAACCCTCATCCGGTTTCTGGCGACTTATGTGCCTATTCCATGAGGAATGATTGATTTTCTTTCTTTTTTACTTTTCTATTTTACTCATCCGGTTTTACCGGGGATTCTTTGTTGGTTGCCTTTTAGGCAGGAATTTACTGGGGACTTTGATTGTGCCTCTTGATTAGGCAATTGCTTCAGCAATGGTGAAGACTTTTATGCTTTTGGGCTTGCATTACCTCTCGCATAGGTTGATTTCCCATTTCTCTGGGACATTAGCTCTTTGTTTATTTTTTTTGAGCAAACATAAGCTCTGTTGTAGGCTCACCGGTGATAGTTTTTCTTTTGGATGATTCATTGAGAATTTGATTGCTCTGCCTGAAATCTCTTTTGAATTGCCCCCTAAGGGGAAAAAATGGAGTTTTTGACTCCTTATTGCTTGAACTGGCTTTTGTTTATGTTCTTATTCCTTCTGGGGAATGGGTTTATATGTGCGCCTTTTATGCACGTTAGATGGAAAAATATATATTTTTTTTCGTAGTGATCCCTGGGGAATTTTATTGGCTTCCTGGGGATGGAAATTTCTCATTTTCTCCTTTTATAGATTTTTCTTGATGTGCTCTTCTTGGGGATTTTCTTTCGGCTTTTTCATGCAGTGGCCTTTGTTAGAGGATGAAAGGCTTTTCTCTTCTTTCTTTTTGTTGCCCCTTAGTGATTTGGTTGATTTGATTCTGTGCTTTCTTTGATGGACTCTTCGAGGCGGCGACTCTTTAATGAGTGTGCTTGATGACTCATGCGGTGATGTCTTCGAGTCATGAGGTAATCTTTTTGATTTGCCCGATCGAATTTTTCTATTGGCTTTTGTGTACCTTTATCGAAGCTATTTTTTTTCTGAAGCTTCTTTATTCTGCTGAAGTAGTTTTGATTTCGCCTTTTTCTTTCGCGATTTTTATTTGACGCGAGTTATTTGAAATCTGGCTTTTTGCTATATTACGTGTGCCTTTTTATTTTGCACGTAGGCTTTTCGAAATGCAAATGGGAATAACAACTCTTATTTATTATATATTTTTTGGATAGTACATTCAAACATTCTTTTAAACTACTAGAAAACATCAGAAAACCTCCTAATCGTCTGCCTCAGGACTGGAGTGAGAGGATGGTGCTGGCGAAGGGAAGCGGCGTAGCATGCGGCGCTGGAACCTCGCCTGGGTCTGGACTAGATTTTCTATCTGGCGGTCCGTCCTGTCTTGCCTCGTGGTCAGCTGACTGAACTGCTGTCGCATGAACTGGAATTGCCCTTCCATGTAGGCATGCTCATCATCCAGGCGCCTATATAAGCCGGCGTAGTCAGGGTCGTAGGACTGCTGCTGGGATTCCGAAGTGGTGGGGATATCCTGTGGTGTGTCGAAATCCCGCATGTCCATCGAGATAGAGAGGATTGAAGCACTTGGTGGACTTGGTGGATTTGATGAAGACTTAGATATAATTTGATGAAGACATAAATTCAGTTTAGGTTGTGGGTGTGTAGATGATTAGGTTTTTTAACTTGAGCACTTAATTCCTTGATAGGCCATTATATGTTGTGATGAAGCGCCTTAATCTTCTGCATAGCATTGAAAATCATTTTCTGTATTAAAAGAACAAACTAAGTTTTTCAATCTGTTGAAAATGATTTTCAATCGGTTAAAATCACTTAACAGAATAAGTGGTTCTATATAATCGTATTTTCAATTGATTGATTCGCGAGAATCAACAAGTTAAAATAACTTAGTAAATTTCTCAATATGAAGGTTTCGGAAAAACAATCAATTGAAATACTTTTTAATCTGTTGAAAAAGAAAGATATTTTTCAATCTAAGAGTTTTCGGAAAAAACAATCAGTTGAAACGTTTTTCAATCTGTTAAAATAAAGATATTTTTTAAGTCTAAATGTTTTCAGAAAAACAATATGTTGAAATGGTTTTCAACCTGTTGAAACAGAAAGTCATTTTCGAGTCTTAAAAGTCTGCAGGATTTCAATCAGTTGAAATGTTTTTTAATCGGTTGAAACAGAGAGCTATTATTTTTCATAAAGTCTGTTTCAATCCATTGAAAACTTCGAATCAATCGATTGAATGAACCTTTAAGTGAAATCAATCGATTGAATCGCGGTTTCAATCAGTTGAAATATATTCGATCGATCATAGTTTAAATATAATCGATCATAATTCAGTCTAATCGATTATTCTTCTATTCTAATCGGTCAGAATCACTTTTTATCTGATATACTTCAAATTTAATTGATTGTTTTTCTCTCGTAACATGATTTTGATAGAGAACACGTACTTGAAACTTTGTTTTACTCTATATAAACAGTATTGATCTATCTTTTAAAATATATACAACACACTACTTGAGAAAACTTGAGAAATCAATCTGTGAATCGTTCATCTACGTTTTTCTCTCTGCATTCAAGATTTTGTCATATCATAAGGTGCTTTGATCAACATTGTGGTCATTCACAACGAGAAAGTGCTTTAGAATTGGTGCTTCGGGCAATTAGAATTCAAAGTCCAGGTTTCTTCTTTCCTTATTCTTTTGTATCGTGTGAATTGTGTAGATTGGATTGTAATCTACACTTGGTACGATAGCTCGGATTTGGTTACTTGGGTGTTTTTCAAGATTCTATCTTATAGGTTGAAAAGATAGTTCTTGGTGTAGATTGGTGAGGATCTACGGGTTGTAATTGTCACTTGGTATTAGTGAAAACTTGACAGGTTTTGTCAAGAAGCTGGACGTAGCTCTGGATTAGAGTGAACCGAGTATAAATTTGTGTGTTGATTTCTTTCTATCATCTCTTTTAAATTCTGAATATAATCTTGTTGTGTTTTAAATCAAATCATCTTTTCGAGAATTGAATAAAGATAACTCATTCTTCCAAAAGAAAGTAAAGTTTTGCGAAAAAGTTTTTAAGTTCAATTCACCCCCCTCTTGAACTCAACCATTAATTCTTTCAATTGGTATCAGAGCTGGTTCTTGTAAGTTACTCAAGTAATCGGTCCAATGGTCGAGGGAAAGATGAATTTTTCGGAAGGAGCCTCCATAAACAGGCCTCCACTTTTTGTCTGGTGTGAATTATTCTTTCCGGAAGGTTAGAATGAAAATCTTTATTGAATCCCTTGATAGAGGCATTTGGGAAACAATTGTTAATGGTCCTTTTAAACCAACTCATATAGTAGATGGTAAAGCTGTTGAGAAAAGTTGGAGTGAGTTGACTGATGCGAGAAAATAGGAGAGTGCAATATGATTATACTCGCAAAGAATATTATTACCTCTGCCTTAAATCTTGATGAGTTTTTCAGGGTGTCTCGAGTGTGCTTACGCCAAAGAGATGTGGGAAATTCTAGAGGTCACACATGAAGGAACATCTGATGTGAAAAGGGCAAGAAAGCATGAGTTAATCGGGGACTATGAGTTGTTTAAAATGCAGCAAGGGGAGACAATTGCGGATGTGCGAAAAGATTCACGCACATAGTTAATCATTTGATCGGGCTAGGGAAGACCTTTGACAAGGAGGAGTTGAATATCAAAATACTGAAGTGTTTGGACGAGAACTTGGCAACCAAAGGTGACAACAATATCCGAATCAAGAGATTTGACTGAAATGACTACTGCCTCACTTTTTGGTAAGTTAAGGGAACACGAGTTGGAAATCAATCGGTTCAAAGAACAAGAGAATGCAGAAAAGAAAAGTAGAAATATTGTTCTCAAGACGATTGAAGAAAACAGTGATTCTGAAGAAGATGAGTCCGAGAACTCGACTTTATTGGTTAAGAAATTCGGGAAATTTCGAGAAGAAAGAACAAGACTGGTCAAGTAAAAAGGTACAATGATAGAAAGACTGAATCTGTTCAAAATAATATTACTTGTTATTCTTGTGGTAAACAGGGTCACATAAGGAGCGATCGTCCAGAAAAGACCAAGAATCGGAACAAGAAAGATTCAAGATACAAAGGGAAAAAGGCCTACATAGCTTGGCAAGACAATGAATCTTCTTCCAGTTCCGAATCCGAAGGTGAAGAGGTGAACTTGTGTTTGATGGTCGGCTGTGAATCCTCTTCATCACATGTAAGTTCAACTTCTACGAGAAAATGAAATGAATTACGAGCACATTACTTGAATGCTTTCAATGAAATGCATAGTGAAGCCAGAAATTTATCTCATACAAATAATCGGTTGAAAGGGCTAAATAACTGGTTAGAAAATAGAGTTAAAACTCTGGAAAAAGAACTGCTAGAAAGCAAAAGCAGATTTAGAACATCTAGATATTATCTATTCATCTGCAGATAATGTTGCTGTTAATAAGAATTGTGAAAAGTGTACTGTTTTACAAAATAAGGTTGATTACTTAACTAAAACCTTAACAAAATTTACTCAAGGTAAAGAGAATTTAGATGCACTTCTTGGATCTCAAAACTGTGTGTTTGAACATTCTGGAATCGGGTACAAACCTAAGACTGGGGTAAAAACTAAAAAATATTTGAACTTCTTTTCATACATAAAAACAACAGCATCCCCTTTCTCATCTTGTCATTACTGCATGAAGAAAGGACATACTATAAAATTTTGTCATGCTAGAAAATATTTTGTGCCGCAAGGTAGGAAGAAATGGGTTCCAAAAATTAATTCATTTCAAATAACCTAATTGGACCCAGTAATCATAAAGGGTACCAGAAAAATTCTTAACTTGTTTTGCAGGAACAAAGTCTGGGAATCCCTTGAAGTTCAGAGCTACGAATCAGGTTCTGTTTGTCTAAACTGATTGTTTTAATTGATATAAACCAGTATTAATCGATTAAAATAACTTATAGAAGATATTAGTAAATCTGTCCGTACAATTTTAATCGATTGAAATGCGAATCAATCGATTAAAATGTTCTCATGATTTGAGTTTTAGCTGTTTTAATCGATTAGAATGAATTTATATCAACTAAAATCACTAAGGCATCAAATTTAATCGACTCATTTTCGTTTTAATCGATTTAAATTCTGGTATCATCTTCTAGATCTCTTCCAATACAGAAACGATCGATTCTTTCAAGTATTATTCGATCATTTTACTATTGCATTGTCAAAACGAATATTAAAGACCAAATTAGTAAAATAATTTGTTTAATCAGTTTGTTCCTGAAAATCATTTTCAAAACATCCAAACGAAATTCGGCCATGCATATAGAGTCTACAATTTAAGACTTAAATCTTTTGAAGAAACAGTACATGTTGTGTTTAATGAGTCTCCTCGAGTTGTGCAGAATAGATCAACAGGTACTGCTGATGAAGAAGATTTAACTGATAATTCTTATCAGTTGAAATGTCCCAGTAGCACAGATCAGCATACTGTTGAAGAGGGTGATCCATCTGTGGACCCTGCAAAAGCTGATCCATCTACAATTACTGTAGAACAGGAAGAAGATGTTCTGGAAGAGCTTCCTAAAGAGTGGATTGTCCCAAGAAATCTCTCTCTAGACAATGTCATCGGGCAAATTAATAAGGGAGTATCTACTAGACATTCTCTTAATCAATTCTGTAATCATATGGCATTCATTTCACAAATAGAGCCTAAGACAGTTAAAGAAGCATTAAATGATGAATACTGGGTTAGTGCCATGCATGATGAACTCAATCAATTTGAAAGGAATAATGTATGGGAATTAGTTCCTAAAATCAGTGATATCAATGTAATTGGTACTAAGTGGGTATTCAAAAACAAGCTAGATGAACATGGCATTATCACTAGGAATAAAGCTAGGTTGGTAGCCAAAGGGTATAACCAACAAGAGGGCATTGATTTTGATGAAACATTTGCACCTGTAGCTAGGCTTGAAGCTGTTAGATTATTATTAGCTTATGCCTGTTTAAGTGGTTTCAGATTACTACAGATGGATGTAAAGAGTGCCTTTCTTAATGGACTTATCAATGAAGAAGTGTATGTTTCTCAACCTCCTGGGTTTGAAGATCACAAGCATCCTGACCATGTCTACAAATTGAAAAAGGCTCTTTATGGCTTGAAGCAAGCACCTAGACAATGGTATGAGAGGTTAAGTAATTTTCTAATTGATCAAGGGTACAAGCAAGGTGAGGTTGATAAAACTTTGTTCATTAAGAAATCTAGAACTGATATTATTCTAGTGCAGGTGTATGTAGATGATATCATTTTCGGTTCCACCAATAATGCCATGTGTAATAAGTTTGTAAAAGAAATGCAAAGTGAATTTGAAATGTCTATGATGGGAGAATTGAATTTCTTCCTTGGTCTACAGAGTTAAACAATTAACAAATGGCATTTTTCTTAGTCAATCTAAATACTGCAATGAACTGTTAAAGAAATTTGATATGCACAATTGCAAGGAATCCTCTACACCAATGTCTACTAACTGCTTGTTTAGATTTAGATGAAAAAGGGAAATCTGTTGATCAAACTAAATATAGAGGTTTGATTGGTTCTCTGCTTTATCTAACTGCTAGTAGGCCCGACATTATGTTTAGTGTATGTCTGTGTGCAAGATTTCGAGCAAATCCAAAGGAATCACATCTTACTGCCGCCAAAAGGATTCGAAGTACCTTAAGGGAACAGTCAATGTTGGACTATGGTATCCTGAAGGTGCGTCCCTTAAGCTTGTTGGATTTTCTGATTCTGACTTTGCAGGATGTAGATTAGACAGAAAAAGTACCTCCGGTACTTGTCATTTACTGGGAGCAGATCTTATATCGTGGCACAGCAAAAAGCAAGCGTGTGTTGCTCTGTCAACTGCAGAAGCTGAATATATTGCAGCTGGGAGCTGTTGTGCTCAAAGCATTTATCTCAAGCAACAACTAACAGATTATGGAGTGACTCTAAACAAGCATGTTCAAACGATCGAAGTCTGGAAGAAAGAAATCAAGCAGGGGCGAGTCGTCTTCTGTTCGGCAGGAACAAAATGTTGAAGGAAGGATTGAGACTTGGTTCAACGGGGACCAAGAGCAAATGAATCTGTTTATCCATGAGTTGAGCAGAAAACAAGTCAACATACCAAAGCTGTTAAAGTTTTCCTGGTTTGATGCTCGAAGGATTTAGAGGCATCGGAAAGCTGCTGCAACATCAAAAGCTTCGAAGTTTCCGGAGTTGGACGGTAGGATTTATCCCGACTTGATCAAAGTTTTCTTCACAAATTTGTCCTTTGAAGGTTCCACCTTGAAAACCCAAGTTAAAGGTGTGGACATTGAGATTACTCCTAACATCCGGAAGGAGGTTGCTGGTTTAAAGGATTTAGGAGTGAAAGTCACCAAAGGGTGTACTTCGATGTGGAGGAATTTAATAAGGTTCAATATTTTCGGTCATGCATGAAGAATAGGCATGACTCTGTCAGCTCGTTCAATACTGGGAAACTAAAATTGGAAGAAAGGTTGCTTGCCTGCATTGTGTCTTGGCAGCTCACTCCGAGGGGGAGCAATCATGCGGTGCTAAATGAGGGAGATTTAGTACTAATGTATTGCATTCACCACAGGATTCGGGTGAACTGGGTTTTTGTCATCAAAGACCACATGATCAAGGCAAAAAGACTCAGTGATTTCAGGTACCCCTATGCTATACTGATTTCCAAATTTTTAACATATTTTGGTGTTGATCTTGAAGGAGAACTTGTCGAGACAGTTCGTTCAACAAACGAAATAAATAACTCTATGCTTCACAAAATGGGATTTATGAAAGTTGATGGTGAGTGGGTCTCCAAGGAGGATGCTGGAAGAGATGAAGAAAGTGATGAAGATGGACAAGAGGAAGAAAATATCAACACTGATATTCCTGGCACTTCTGGAGCTCATCCATCTGATCCTATGGAAGAAGTGATCCCGCCGGAGATGATTGAAGTTTACTGATCAATGTCTGCTGATAATTCTGTTTTTTTTTTCTTTTCTTAGTTGGTTTTATATTCTGCTTTTTATTTGGGGGTTCCCAAGTGGCCCCATTGGACTGTATCCATGACAATCTATTTGATGCAGTCAAATAGGGGGAGAATTATTTTGATTAAAACTGCCACTACACACACACCACATCACAAAATATATGTCTCTGGTATGCATGTCTCTGGTCTGATTTTATGCAGGTGCAGTGGTTATTTGTCTCCATCAAATAGGGGGAGATTGAAGCACTTGGTGGACTTGGTGGATTTGATGAAGACTTAGATATAATTTGATGAAGACATAAATTTAGTTTAGGTTGTGGGTGTGTAGATGATTAGGTTTTTTAACTTGAGCACTTAATTCCTTGATAGGCCATTATATGTTGTGATGAAGCGCCTTAATCTTCTCGCATAGCATTGAAAATCATTTTTCGTATTAAAAGAACAAACTAAGTTTTTCAATCTGTTGAAAAAGATTTTCAATCGGTTAAAATCACTTAACGTAATAAGTGGTTCTATATAATCGTATTTTCAATTGATTGATTCGCAGAATCAACAAGTTAAAATAACTTAGTAAATTTCTCAATATGAAGGTTTCGGAAAAACAATCAATTGAAATACTTTTTAATCTGTTGAAAAAGAAAGATATTTTTCAATCTAAGAGTTTTCGGAAAAAACAATCAGTTGAAACGTTTTTCAATCTGTTAAAATAAAGATATTTTTTAAGTCTAAATGTTTTCAGAAAAACAATATGTTGAAATGGTTTTCAACCTGTTGAAACAGAAAGTCATTTTCGAGTCTTAAAAGTTTGCAGGATTTCAATCAGTTGAAATGTTTTTTAATCGGTTGAAACAGAGAGCTATTATTTTTCATAAAGTCTGTTTCAATCCATTGAAAACTTCGAATCAATCGATTGAATGAACCTTTAAGTGAAATCAATCGATTGAATCGCGGTTTCAATCGGTTGAAATATATTCTGATCGATCATAGTTTAAATATAATCGATCATAATTCGAGTCTAATCGATTATTCTTCTATTCTAATCGGTCAGAATCACTTTTTATCTGATATACTTCAAATTTAATTGATTGTTTTTCTCTCGTAACATGATTTTGATAGAGAACACGTACTTGAAACTTTGTTTTACTCTATATAAACGAGTATTGATCTATCTTTTAAAATATATACAACAC
This sequence comes from Sphenostylis stenocarpa, assembly GCA_963425845.1. Classification (NCBI taxonomy): domain Eukaryota; kingdom Viridiplantae; phylum Streptophyta; class Magnoliopsida; order Fabales; family Fabaceae; genus Sphenostylis; species Sphenostylis stenocarpa. The sequence continues at coordinate 3,970,423 of OY731408.1, forward strand.
ACTACTTGAGAAAACTTGAGAAATCAATTTGTGAATCGTTCATCTACGTTTTTCTCTCTGCATTCAAGATTTTGTCATATCATAAGGTGCTTTGATCAACATTGTGGTCATTCACAGCGAGAAAGTGCTTTAGAATTGGTGCTGGGCAATTAGAATTCAAAGTCCAGGTTTCTTCTTTCCTTATTCTTTTGTATCGTGTGAATTGTGTAGATTGGATTGTAATCTACACTTGGTACAGTAACTGGATTTGGTTACTGGGTGTTTTTCAAGATTCTATCTTATAGGTTGAAAAGATAGTTCTTGGTGTAGATTGGTGAGGATCTACGGGTTGTAATTGTCACTTGGTATTAGTGAAAACTTGACAGGTTTTGTCAAGAACTGGACGTAGCTCTGGATTAGAGTGAACCAGTATAAATTTGTGTGTTGATTTCTTTCTATCATCTCTTTTAAATTCTGAATATAATCTTGCTGTGTTTTAAATCAAATCATCTTTTCGAGAATTGAATAAAGATAACTCATTCTTCCAAAAGAAAGTAAAGTTTTGCGAAAAAGTTTTTAAGTTCAATTCACCCCCCCTCTTGAACTCAACCATTAATTCTTTCAAGGATTGGGTTTAAGATAAACCCTGTCCCTTGCCTGCTGAGGATGTTCATATGGGTCAATACTCCACCGTTGATCGGCTCCGGTCGAAGGCTAGCTGGGATGTCTTCTCCGTCGCTACATCCCCAATACTCAGCTAGAGGGGTGAGAAAGGGAGCTATTATGATTGTCCCTGCTGGACCGCGAGTGCCGCAATCCTTGACGGCTTTGAGAAAGGCATACCCTGGGTTGCACCTATGCCCCTGGTGCATACAGTAAACAATGAAAAGGTCAGCCAGAGTTACCTTTCCTTGGCTCTCCTTCCGGCTGTGTATGGTCCCGGCCAGCAATTTATGACATACGCGGAGTGGAGGGGAAAAAGCTGCACCCTTCAGATTTGATGGCAGAACGACAGCTCCAGTGATTTCCTTCCACATGCTAGTGGTGGTGAGAGCAGCGGGTCTCTCCAAATACGCGGATCGGTACTCTGGAGTTCTTGTATCTGCTCGTTGGCAAAAACCCATAATGACATTAAAGTCATCCACAGCAGTGGTCTGGTAAGCTCCATCCATCCAGTAGGAGACAGCTTGAGTTGGTGGCACTCCGGGAATTGCAGATGGCATTTCTACCATGTTGACAGAGGCAAGAAATTCCATCGTAGCACTGCGATGGATCCGAGTAGGTAGCTCACGGAGCAGAAAGTCCCATCCTATGTTGTGGATGTATCTTCTGACATCTTGATCCCAGCCAAATGTAGCTAGGATTTCAAAATCCAATTGCAGTGTGGGGTACCAGGAAAATTGCTGGATATTTGCCAGCCGTAGTTGATGCGATTCTGCTAGTAGAGTGCTAGTAGTAGGAGTTCCTCTAGCAGGGTTTCTAGTGCGTTTTCTCCTAGATGAGGCTTCTCCATGCTCCATTGTAGGTAATACTTACTTAAGAATGCTAGAAATGTGTAGAAAGGGAGAAGAAGCAAGATAGAAAGCTTGGAATGGGGTACAGAAGCTCAAATCCGCGCCTAGCATTTATAGGGAGCGCCAGGAACTTTGGGACGGCCGTCTGGGTTGGGACGACCGTCCCATTTGAATTTTTCACGTATGGGACATCAGCTGGTAAGTGGGACGGCCGTCCCACCTGGGACGCGCGTCCCAATTGAACTTGGACACTTGGGACGGCCGTCCCGACTTTGAGACGGCCGTCTCGAGCTACTGGAGGGGATTTTTTGATTTTTTTGCTGAGAAAAAGGGTAGGACTCCATTCATTGATGTTTTAATGCATGTAATGTTTCATGATATGCATCCTATGATCTATTTCAGTTAATATTTTGAAAGTTTTAATTGATGTGCTTTGTCTTTGGGTGTAATCTTGGTGCTGTGCCTTTCTGTCATCATGTTTCTTCTGATTAACAAGCTTGGCTGTACATAATTTTCCGTCTTAAACTTTTTCTTGCTGTTGCCTAAGAGCACTCTGTTGTTCATAGGGTAACTGCCATATCAAAGCCCCTCTTCCTTTTCTTAGAAATTTCGACCTTCCTATTGATCACTATATTTCCACATTCCCTTTATTACATGAATGCTTTTTAATGAAATGGTCAAGAGAAGAGAAAGAAAAGGATTTATATCAAAGGCTTGTGTTTTAGAGGGATATATTTTTTATAATAAAGGTTTTTGTAAGAATGGCTGGCCAGGGTTGGTTTGTGTTTAGGCTAGTTTAGATAGACATTTCATTCTTATGATGTGGCATCTTTGTTTTACTAATTTGTGGCGCCTTTTTGTGATTGATCAGTTTTCCTAGTCCGCCCTTTCGGGTTTTCAGTCTAGGATGTTATGCTTATGTCCTAACTTTTGTCTAGGTTTCCTTTTTGTATTTATTTTTTAGGAATACCTAGCGGACTTTTCATAACCCTAACTTTTGCCCAGGTTACCCTTTATTATTGTTCGGGTCTCCTGTCGGGTTTACCCTAACTTTTGTGCGGCCCCCTTTGTGGGTTTCCCGCCGGGTATTTTGCCCTTTTATCTTTTGTCTCGGCCTTTGGCCTCAACGGGCTTTTCTTTTATATGCATATATTTTTTTTTTTTGCACAACATTGTCGAAACTTGATTTTGTCAAGATAGATTTCATTTGTGTTTCTAGTTAATCAATCATTTTTTGACTTTTCTCTGCGGCGCTTTAATTATTCTGACGCATTTGGAACAAAACGTTTTATCTAAACCTTGTTTATTACAATGGGGTATAGATATATTTAGTAAGAAAAGAGGCAGATAGTAAGAATAGCATTCTTTTGTAATTTCAGGGAAATGTGTGCCCTAAAGATGCTCGGGGGACGGGCATACCCCGAGGAGTGATCTCTAATAGTCACTAGGTTTACATCCCTTAGAATCAGAAGAAGGACACCTAATGACTAACGCTACCCTTTGCGCTAATACCCCTCCTTTTCGGAATATCGTCCTCGAGGTGTAAGACTTCCCTATTTTCCGTTTGGCTTCATCTTTTGTAGGGTCGTACCCTAATCCATACTTTAGCGGGTTGTCCTTGAAATCTGGTGGCTCTCTTATGCCTTGAGCGTTCTTTCCGAGCCCTTGTCCTGGGCGATATCCATATCTTTTCATCATGTGGGCCACCTTTGTATTACTAGGGAGTCTTTCTATATTGGCAATTTCGAGTGCTTGAAAAGATGTTTCAAGAGCTTCTTCAGCCGCATCCACATATGGTTGGACAGACGGTTTGCTAATTAGAAAGTCTTCTTCAGCTTGTACTGTGACAAGTTTATCGTTTATCACAAACTTGACTTTCTGGTGGAGCGTTGAAGGTATTGCCTTAGCGCTATGAATCCAAGGTCTACCAAGGAGACAACTGTATGCTGGCGTGATATCCATCACGTGGAAGTCTATGTTGAAAATAGTAGGTCCAATTTGGATTGGTAGACTAATTTCTCCTACTACTTCTCGTCTTGATCCGTCAAAGGCTCGAACCACAGTATTACTCGGGCGCATGTGGGCTCCTTGCACTGTTATTTTGTCGAGTGTACTTTTAGGCATAACATTTAGGGATGACCCATTATCCACAAGTACTTTGGAAATGAGATATTCCTTACATTTGACAGAGATATGCAAAGGCTTATTATGATTTGATCCTTCCAAAGGGAATTCTTCATTAGTGAAAGTAAGGTGATTATTGGCTGTAATATTACCAATAATTCCTTCAAACTTGTCTTGGGATATTGCATGCGGAACGAATGATTCATTCAAAACCTTTAACAGTGCGTTTCGATGCGGTTCCGAACTCATGATGAGTGATAACAAAGTTATCTTTGCTGGAGTACGATTGAGTTGATCGATGATAGAGTACTCACTTTGTCTTATGTACTGGAGTAACTCATTTGTCTCCTCCTTGGATTCCTTTTCTTCTTCGGCCTTACTTTTCGATTTCTCTTTAGTATTTTCTTGTAATTCCTTGGGGGAGTATATTCTTCCACTTCGAGTCATGCCCCCAATACCGGTTATGTTGGAGATATCTTGATTGACTGGCGATTCTTCTGAGTATCTCCAGGGTACAGCTTTATTTGATGAATAAGGGAAAGGACGAGGTACGAATAAACGTAAAGGCGTTATTGTTTCTTCCCTTTTATTGATTGGAATGATTAACGGTGCTTGTTTGTTATCATCTTCAGATTTATTGACCGTCGTAGAGATTTTGATGACGAAAGGCTTCTTTTCCATTTTTCTGATTTGTGGAAAGCACATCAGTTAATCCTTTCTTTTTATTATCTTTATTTATTAAAACGAGGAGGGATATATGAATGTATGCAACTTATGAATGCAATAGACAATTTGAGGAAAAATCCTTTTATTAGAAAGTGTAAATCCTTCTATACAATGCTTTGAAGCAGATGTTGACAAAAGCGAAAAAGCTTGAAGAATCCTATAGGTAAATTAGGCTTTCTTCGTAATTCGTCTTCAGCTGTTATCACGTGATTTCTGAGCGTCTTGATTTGTTCAGATACCGCCTGGCTCATATCTTCACTATATTGACGAGCCTCTTTTATCTTTTCTTCTTGATGTACGATCAAGGCTTGCTGTTGTTCAGACCTTTCTATTATTCGGTGTCTTTCACGAAGTAATTGACCATACTGAGCTAAACCATCTTTTTCTTTATCATGTAGCTCATCCAGGCTTTTTTTGTACTTTTCAGCGGTTTCCCACCACTTTTGTGCTTCTGACCGAGTTCCTGTTAGGTCATCCTGCATCAACTTGATCATTTTTGCCTGTTCTGCAAGTGCCTTCTCAAGACGTGCTATTTCGTCCTTCATGTCCTGGAATAGACTATCTTGTTCAAGCCTCGGAATTTTCAGTGTTTGTTTAGCTTCTTCTTGGTAGTCAGCATAATCATTCTTGAGAAGCTCTATCTCATGGTCCTTCTTTTTACATTGTCTTTTTAGACCATCTATTATAAGGGTTGTTTCTTGCTCTTTTCCTTCGAAGGCTCTTAGCTGAGCTTCCATGACTTCAACCTTTTTATTTAAGGCATTGACTTGTAATTGCAGCTCTTCATTCACTAAAGTTGTAGTGATTGTAACAGATGGTTGGGGTATCCCTCTATTTTTCCTCCATTCTTCATATTCGTGGGATGTAGACACCTGGACCTTTCCGAGTTCTTTATCCCCCATATAGACCGGTCTTTCCCATGCTTTCCGGACATCAGATACTTCTTCAAAACTATGAGAGTAATGACATAGACTTAGTACTCTGAGCTCTTCTTGAGTTGGCACAGTCTGAGTTCTCATGAGTTGTCTCAAAGCTATCTTGGGAGAGTAAGCTATACAACCTCTGAGGCCCAGTAGTGGTATGCTCAGGTAATCTCCGCATCGTACCAGAATATAACCGGGTCTGAACCAAGGGCAAACCCATGATACATGCTCCAATTTTCTAATTCGGTTTTCCATTCCAAAGCTTGCCGATGTTGAAGAGGGATTTTAGAAAAACTTCTTAAAGGATCGGGGAATATGCCCATGTAACTTGAAGCGTAGAAATGAGTAACGCCCCATACATATAGTAATGAAGTGCAACATCTAAGTGTTTTCCCTAGTTTCTGTCGGCAAAAATCTACTGAAAGCAGGGTATCAGCAAGAATTGCAGGTATAGGGCTCTTAGAGTATACATCCCAGGCAAAGAACGCATCTATTGCAGCATGATCCACAATGTTTATATGAAATGGGAATAATATGATTCCAAACATTGCCAGTGCTAGAGTTTTGTTGAAGGTAGACCAATCTTTCTTTTCAGTCAGAGAAATTAAGTGGTCTTCTATTATTGACATTTTCCAACCTCGGATGTTCCCTTTTCCCTCTATGATGGATTGATGGGGAGGCAATCGTATAATGGTGGCAACCTTACTTACGGCTACATATGTTCCTGAGCAGATATAGACCCCGATTGATTGAGGCCATCTAACCATGAGTTCATATTCTTCTAAGGTTGGTACTAAATCGAACTGCGAAAACTCAAAGCAATGCAGATCGGGATTCCAGAAATGGACCAATGCTCTCACAAAGATCGGATCGATGCTGATTTTTAGGAGGTCAAGAATTCTTCCATAAGATTTCTCAAAATTGGCATTAACCTCTGGCGGCATATATGTACACAATTGCCTTAACTTCTCTACACGGCATAGAAGGATTTCCACTTTCTTTAACTGTCTATTACTGGATCCCTCCATTGTCTAGTAGAAATGAAAATGCATGATATGAGGATGAGTCCTTGTAAATACATGCATGCAGGTGTTTGTTCTTCTAAATATTATCATGTTTTATTCCTAATATGATACATGATAGTGCTTAGTTTTTCTTGAAAAGAACATTTATCTATATGAACGTCTTATGGAGTTTGATGAAGAGAGTCCTATCCTCTTCTCTTTTGTTACCACTTATTGAATGATATGGTATGAATGATATGACTTTGTCAAGAAAGAAAATTTCTTTACAGAAGGTATTTTTATGGTTTTTCATTATTTTGTTTGTTGTATGATTATCTTATGCTAATATATCAATACAAATGCAACAAACGGATGCACACACAATTCAAACATCCACGAGCAAAGCCACGCTATTACGAGGTAGGGTTTTCCTGCAGAAACGTGCTTTGTTTGGGTGGTTCTAAACTGTTCTCACCAAGGCCAAAGGTCCCCAAGGTGCCCCCATTATAGGGACCTCTCAATCTCTCGATCCTCGGGTCATGCACGGAATTACGTGTCGACATCCTTGGACCAAAAGAAGAGAGTTATCACCTTGAGTTGGTGGTTTCCGACAACGGATGTAGCCCCGTGTGCCAACAAGCCGGTCGTATCTGCCACCCACTCCCTAAAGGTATTCACTCTTGCCCCGGGTATAGGGGGACTCGTTGTGTGCAAGGGTTTTTGTGTGCAGTTTATGTTTCAAACAATTTGCAGAAGTAATCATACAGCAGTTATTAAAGCCATACAGTAACAACATACGGAGGGTAAAGGCGTAATTTCAAATCTTTACTTAGTTTGAATTTATCTGTCACTAAATGGGATCAACTCTCTAGCTTCCCCAGTGGAGTCGCCATCTGTCGCCGTCGTCCGTTTCGACGTCTGAGGACGTCTCGAACGTTTATGCGAGCGGTCGCGAAAGGATGGTTTGGATTCGCGTATTTGTTTTAAAATGTGTTCATTGCTTCCGAGGTACCCGACAATTGAACTATCCTCTAATAAAAGCAAGGTTTTCGAAAAGGGGTTCTTATGGAGTCGCCACCAATGTTTTGACCATAAACATTGGAAAAGGATAAAAGGCATTGATTTTAATCAAAACCAAACTTGGCCATTATAACCAGAGTTAGGTAAGGGAGTTAGTTACGTGTGGGGAAGGTGTTAGCACCCCACAACGCCCCTTTCGGGTTCCCTATGACAGATCAATTCGTTTTAAGAGAAGACTTCGAGAAATTACGCGATTACCCTATTTTATTACATAATATTGAAATGGCTATCTACATAATTTTATATAAATAAAGCTAAATAAAGCAATAAAAGAGATATTAAAATGGCTATCTACATGATTTTATTCTACATGGCGTAAACAATAAATAAAGCTAAATAAAACAATAAATAAAGCAATAAAAGAGAAGAGAATTGAAAAGAACCTCCGTAGCAAGCTTTATATTGAGAATCTCGAACTGTGAGGATGCGTTTTGGCAACCCCTCTCTCTACACAGACTCTCCTCACCAATACAAGATCGACTCCACTAAAAATTTAAAGAAGAATCAAATGCCGGAATATAATTCCTTAACCGATTGTTACCTATTTAAGGCAATCGGAAAGATCATTCGAGAGAGGGAGAGAAGTAGACAAGTGCTCTGGGTTTTTTAAGGTGTTTCAGAGCTCTCTGGAGTGTCTGTGGTCTCAAAAAGTGGCAAATGAGCCTCCTATTTATAGTTTTCGCAGTTGGCGCGCTTTGGGACGGCCGTCTGGGTTGGGACGGCCGTCTGGACTGGGATGGCCATCCCAAATGGCAATTTTACACAGGGCGAGACCACGTGGGAACCCGGGACGGCCGTCCCACTTAAATTAGGCTTTGGGACGGCCGTCTCACTTTCGGGACGCGCGTCCCACTTGATTCTGGCAGGTTGGGACGGCCGTCCCAACTTTGGGACGGCCGTCTCAACCTGTTTTGCCCAGTTTTTGCGTTTCGGGACCCCGGGAAGCTTTCCTTTCCTGTTTCGGACGTCAATTGACGCCGATAGGTGTCTGTTGAAGCTTTATCTTCATACAGGAAGTCTTCTTGGCTCTTATTTGTAATGCTGGACGAGCTTTATCTTGTTATGGGTGATCTTTTTGTCTTTATTTGAGAAATCGGGCAAAATTAGGGGTCTACAGTCTGTTAGACGCTTTGGGTTCAATGGGTCCGATGACGTCCATGCCCCACATAGCAAATGGCCATGGTGTAGCCAGGTTACTGAGAGGTGCGGGTGGCACATGAATGTTATCGGCGCATACTTGACACTTATGACATTTCTTGGCATATTGGTGACAATCAGCTTCCATCGTAGACCAATAGTACCCTGCCCTGAGGATGTTCTTTGCCATGATATGCCCAGGTGCGTGGGTTCCAAAAGTCCCCTTGTGGATTTCTTTCATCAAGGTTTGGGCTTCTTCTTGGTCCACGCACCTTAGGAGGGTGGAATCAGGGCTCTTTTTGTAGAGGGTTCCTTCAATTAACGTGAACCTTGCGACTCTCTTGCGAATGGTTCGCTTATCAGTGTCACTGACTCCTTCGGGGTATTCGCCCTTCATGAGGTACCGCTTGATGTCATGGTACCAGGGGTTTTGATCGTGCTCGCCATTTACTGCCATGCAGAAAGTTTGTTTATCATGCATTTTGACTTGAATGATTGGCATCTCATGTTCCTGGTCCAAGGCAAACATGGATGATAGAGTGGCGAGAGCGTCGGTAACTTGATTGTCCTCCCTGGGGACGTACTGGAAAGTGACACTTTCCATTCTTGAGACCAGCTCGCGGATGTACTCTAGATATGGGATTAAATTGGTGTTTCGGGTTTCCCATTCACCTTTAAGTTGATAGATGACAAGGGATGAGTCACCGAATATTTTGAGCTTAGTGACTCCATGATCTAAAGCCGCTCGAATTCCTAGCGCACATGCTTCGTATTCGGCCATGTTGTTGGTGCAATCGAAATTAAGCCTGGCCGTTACAGGGATGTGTTTCTTTTCGGGGGATATCAAAACAGCTCCTACCCCGTGTCCAAGCATGTTTGAAGCTCCATCGAAGAACATGGTCCACATCTCTTCTTTGGTCTCTTCGTGTTCGATGTGCATGATATGCTCATCGGGAAAGTCATCCTGTAGGGATTGGTACTCGTCTGTGGATCCTTGGGCTAGATAATCCGCTAGGGGACTTCCTTTAATAGCTTTCTGGGTGACATGAATGATGTCAAATTCTGAGAGGAGAACCTGCCACCTAGCTATTCTTCCGGTCAAAATGGGCTTCTCGAAGAGGTATTTAATTGGATCCATTTTGGAGACCAACCATGTTGTATGCCGAGCCATGTACTGTCTGAGACGTTGGGTGACCCACACCAATGCGCAACAAGTTTTTTCAAATGGTGTATAACGGGTTTCATAATCTGAGAACTTCTTGCTGAGGTAGTAAATGGCCCGTTCCTTTTTTCTGGTTTCATCATGTTGGTCGAGCACACAACCCATTGACTCTTCGAGGATTGATAGATACAGGATCAGAGGTCTCCCTTCAACGGGTGGTACTAATACTGGTGGATTGGTTAAACAAGTTTTGATTTTATCGAACGCTTGTTGGCATTCTTCGTCCCACACCGTTGGCTGGTTTTTGCGCAACAGCTTAAAGATGGGTATACATTTATCCGTCAACTGTGCGATGAAACGGGCAATGTAGTTTATTCGGCCCAGAAAACCTCTGACCTCCTTTTCCGTGCTTGGTGGAGGCATTTCCAGGATTGCCTTGGTTTTGTCGGGGTCCACCTCGATTCCCCTTTTGCTGATGATGAACCCTAGGAGTTTTCCTGATCGCACTCCGAAAGTACATTTTGCCGGATTTAGCTTAAGTTGATACTTCCGAAGTCGATCAAAAAGTTTTCAGAGATATTGAATGTGGTCCATTTCATTTCTAGACTTGGCGATCATGTCATCCACATACACTTCTATTTCCTTGTGGATCATGTCATGGAATAATGTGACCATAGCCCTTTGGTAGGTAGCCCCTGCATTTTTCAGCCCAAACGGCATTACCCGATAGCAGAAAGTGCCCCATGGTGTAATGAAGGAGGTTTTTTCTCTATCCTCAACGGCCAGTTTGATTTGGTTGTACCCCGCATACCCGTCCATGAAGGAATACAACGTGTTGGTAGCGGTATGGTCTACCAGTGTGTCTATGTGTGGCAGGGGAAAATCGTCTTTTGGACTTGCTCGATTGAGGTCCCTGTAATCCATGCAGACCCTGACCTTCCCGGTCTTTTTGATGACGGGTACTATGTTGGCCAACCATTCTGGGTATTTGGAGACCACCAAGAAATTGGCATCCAACTGCCTTTGCACCTCTTCCTTTATCATTAAGGACCAGTCGGGCTTGATTCTTCTGAGCTTTTGCTTTATAGGTCGGAACCCCTCTTTTAGTGGCAATCTGTGTTCTACTATGCTCGTGTCGAGCCCAGGCATGTCATGATATGACCAAGCGAATACATCCATATATTCTTTCAGAAGCTGTATCAATCCCTTTTTCATGCTACTTTCCATTTGGGTGCCGATGTTCACCTTTTTCTCCTCATCCTCTTTTCCCAAATTAACAGTTTCTAATTCTTCCCGATGTGGTTGTATGATGCGCGTTTCTCTTTCCAGCATTCTTTGCATATCCGGAGAAATGGTCTCCTGCTCACTGTCGGACTCAATCCATTCGCCTTCCGTTTCTGGGGTCCGCGGAGATTCATCAATCACAGACATGATGTGTTTTAGGTTCTGTTTTAGTCATAGATTTTATTATTCAATTTATTTTTGAAAGAATAATAAATAGAAGAGGGAAAAGAATGAATATGACAAAATGCCTCGTGTATTAATGAAGATGAGAATGTATGTACAAGCCCTTTTAATCAAAATTCCTGCGGCCACGGGCGGGGACCGCAGGAGATACAGAGAAAAGCTTAAAAAAAAAAGAGACACCCTAAGGGCTGATCCTCTTAGTCCTCCCTCTCTGCTACTCCGGCTTGGCTAGAGGTTTGACATCCGTGTTGGAAGCAGAGGCATCAAAGGTTATCCAACCGGCATCAATTAATTCCTGGACCTTATACTTCAAGGTCAAACAGTTGTCAGTTGAATGCCCTGGTGCATCCGAGTGGTAGCTACATTTTTCATTGGGCTTGTACCATTCGGGATAGGGAGGCTCCAGTTGCTTCTTGGGAGGAACACGTGCCAGGAGGTTGGCTTCCAACAGTTGGGGCAGCAGCTTTGCATAGGAGGTGGGGATAGGAGTGAACTTCCTCTCCTTTTTTCGTGGTTGCCGCTCTGTCTGAGATGTGGAGGAAGGGGTTGCAAAATTAATGGCGTGCACGACCTCCTCCTTCTTTTTGAAGGGCTTTTTGAATGAGGTGCTGGAAGGAGAAGGTCATGCTATTTTACGCTCCAGTCAGTGAATCGATGAACATAGCCACTGTCTCCTTGTCAGTCAAAGGAGGCTCTATTTGGGCCGCCATTTCCCTCCACCTTTGGGCGTACGCTTTGAATGATTCGTCATCCCTTTTTAGGGTCCTCAGATCTGACCTGTCGGGGGTCAGATCGATGTTGTAGCGGTAACGACGGAGAAAAGCATCAGCCAGCTGTTTCCAACTTTGGACCTGCCCTCTCTCTAGCTGCATATACCAGTTGAGAGCTGTGTCCGCCAGACTCTCCTGGAAGCAGTGGATCAGGAGTTTTTCGTTGTCAGCATGGGCGGCCATCTTACGGCAATACATCGTAAGATGGTTCTTTGGGCAGGTCATCCCGGCATACTTGGGGAAGTCCGGGATCTTGAATTTGGGAGGGAAGTGGATGTTCTTCACTAGGCACATGTCCGCCACCTCCTTGACGTCAAAGTTGTGCCCTTCGACTACCTTGAGCCTCTCCTCCAGGGCAGAGAGTTGTTGTTTGGATACTTCTAGAGTAAGGATGCGTGCAGTCTTAGCATCCTTCTCATCATAGAAGTATTCTTCTTCATCCTCCTCATGGGGAGGGACGTGTTCAGCTTGGCCTTCGCCCTTATTCTGACCCTGGCGTACGACCTCCATCAGTTGGGCCATTTGCTCGCGGAGGGTATTGACCTCCGCAGTGAGCTTTCGGTTTTGCTCTTCCAAGTTTTCCATTGCTCTTGCCTTTTGTGCTCGAGTGCGGACGTGGAGAGGACCAACCACTTTCTAGAATGCCCGGAAGAAATTTATTAATGCATGTTGAGTGTTTGAACTATAATGAATATGCTTATGTATGAGAGATTCTATGCGTTCTCGCTTTTTATTTTCTCTCTTGTTTTTATTTACTCATGGTATGATATAATATGAATGTTTTGACTTTGTCAGAAGTTTATTTATGAACTTTGGAACTGGATTTTTTTTATTTGCTGTTTATTTGCTTAATTTATAGCCTTTTATCTCTTCTGTCGGAACTACGTGGCTACTTAGCTTGCAAAGAACCTGAAACCAAGCTAGCTAAAAGGCAGACTGTCCGAGATAAAATATGGCTTTATGCGAAAGAATATTTAACGTCCCTTATCTCTTCTGTCGGAACTGCGTGGCTACTTAGCTTACAAAGAACCTGAAACCAGGCTAGCTAAAAGGCAGACTGTCCGAGATAAGGGTGTTTATTTGCGAAAAATATTTTTTTGGTTTTTGTTTTGTTGTTTGTTTATGCTATGCAACATACAAATGCAACAATCATATGCACACACAATTCGATCATCCCCGAACATGCGAGATTTTGTTTTTACGAGGTAGGGTTTTCCTGCAGAAAAGTGCATTGGCAAGGGTTGGTTCTAACTGTTCTCACCAGGCTAAGGCCCCCAAGGTGCCCCCATTATAGGGTCCCCACTCTCCAGCCGTCCAACCATGCTTAGCACTAAGGCCATAGTCAGTCTTGTTGCCAAAAGAGGAAGGTTATCACCTTGAGTGGTGGTTTCCGATCACACTGGTGGGCTCAAGGCCCTCACTACAGCGAACCGTACCTGCCACCCACTCCCTATGGTTATCTCACTTGCCCCCGGGTATAGAGGGAACTGTTGTGTGCAAGGGATTGTGTGCAGTTTATATTTCAAGCAATTGCGTAAGTATAAACAAACAACAATTTATTAAAGCCAAACATTAAAACATGTTATAATACAAGTTAAGGGCAAAAGTGTTATTTTCTTGGTCTATTTATTTTTTTTAAGCCGGCCCATCACTAAATGGGATCAACTCTCGACACTTCCCCAGTGAAGCCGCCATCTGTTGCCGCCGTCTCGAAAGAGAAGGTCGGTCGGAGCGACACAATGGTTTTTTTTCGACCCTTTTGTTTTTCGCGTTTTTTATGTGTGGTTACAACGCCTTTAGGTTGTCCGATAACCGGGCTAACCTAGGGGCGAGGTTTTCGAAAGGTGTCCTTGGGTTGTCCGATAACCGGGCTAACCCAAGGACTTATTTATTTTGGGTTCTATGGAGTCGCCACCGATGTTTTTACCGGAAACATCGGAAAAGGTTTTTTAAAAGGCGTTGGTTTTCGAAAACCAACTTTGGTCATTAGAACCAGAGTTGGGTAAGGGAGTTAGTTACGCGGTAAAGGAAGTATTAGTTCCTTTACTACGCCCCTTTCGGGTTCCCTATGATAGGCCAGCTTTTTATGTTAATAAATAAACCAGAAAATACTCTTTTGCCCTTTTTATTGTGCGGAATTTAAAATGATGACTACATGGCCCTAATCTATTGCATAATTTAAATTAAAGCAGTAAAAAGTAGAGAGGGAGAATTTGAACCTCCGAAGCAAGCTTTCTTTGTTATTTCTCTTTAAAAAGAGGGTTCTTTTTGGCAGCCCTTCACTCTACAAGACGTCTGAAACTCTTCTAAATGCTGAAAAATGCTCTCAAAGACACTCAGAAACTCCGAAAATGCGTCGGAGGGATTCTAGAGAGAAGTTTTAGAGAGAAGGGAGAGCTAGAAGCTTGTGGTGTGTGGAAATGAGGGGGGGAGAGCCCCTATTTATAGGTTTTCGCGCTGTCAGGTGGCGAGACCGCCAGTCTCGTCTGACAGGGTCGAGACCGCCGTCTCGACCTGCCCAACGCGGCGAGACCGCCGTCTAGGGAAACGAGACCGCCATCTCATCCTTCGCAGGTGGCGAGATCGCCGTCTCGTCAAGCGAGACGGCGGTCTCGCCACTTGCGTGAGGGGAGACGGCGGTCTGGGAAATCTAGAGGGCGGTCTCATCCCAACAAGGCGAGAAAACTTATTTTTTGTACAGAAACTCCCTCCTATCTTAGTATGGGGCCTAATAGTCTCTCCTAATGGCTTGTTAGGCTTCATCCATCTTCAAATAGGAGGTCTTCTGGTCTTTATTTGGAGGCCGGGCAAGATTTGGGGTCTACACCGGGGATTTCATTGTTTTGGCTTTTTCTTTTAGCCATCCGGTCTTGGGCGGGGATTCTTGCAGATTGCCTCTTTTTAGGCAGGGATCCATTGGGGATTTTTTTTTTGGTTTGATTGTGCCTCTTGTTTTTAGGCAGATGCCTCAATAGTATTGAAGGCTTTGTTGTTTTTTTCGCCTCTGAATAGGCTGATGTTCTATTTGAGGATATTTGTTCTTGATAATACCTCTGAGTAGGTGGATGCTTTTTGACAGTTTTGTGCTTGCATTGCCTCTTGTATAGGTTGATTTCCCATATCTTGGGGATATCGGTTCTTTGCTTGCCTCTGAGTAGGCATAGGCATTCTTGGGAGTGAAGGTTTTGCCTTTCACTGGGGATATTCATATTGGGTGTTATAGGCTATTAACTCCCTGAGGATATGAATTTGTATTTTGCCTTTTGCTGGTAGGCTCGCTGGGGATTTTTCTTTTTGGTGATCCACCAGGGATTTGATCATTTTCTGGGGATCTTTTTGAATTATCCCTTAGGGAGGGATGGAGTTTTTGACTCCTTATTGGATGTTGTTGTTTGAGCTGGCTTTGCCTATGCTCTTATTCCTGCTGGGGAATGGGTTTTTATTTTTTTCTCGCGATTTGAATTTCTTTTTCGCGAGTTGGTTTTTACATATGTGCGCCTTTTTATGCACATTGGCTTTTTCTTTGGATGAAAAGATATCTTTTTCTCCTTTCTTTTTGGTGATCCCTGGGGAATTTTTCTTTTCTTGAGGGATTTAATCTTTGATTTGATTTTTTTTTTATGATGGAGTCTTGGCTCCGATTTTTGTGAAGCTCTTTATTGAGCGGAATGAAGAAATTTTCTTTTTCTCTTTTTCTTGAGATTTTACCAAGGAGTTTGTCAGCTTCCTGGGGATCCAATTTTGATGATGGAGTCTTGAGCTCCTAGCTTTGTGAAGCTTCTTATTTGAGCTAGAAGATGGAAAAATTTTGTTTTCCTCTTTTTGTAGATTTTTCTTGATATACTCTACTTGGGGATTTTTATTCGGCCTTTTTCGTTGTGGCCTTTATTGGGGAATGAAAGTTTTTCTTTTCTTTCTTTTTGTTGCCCCCTGGTGATATGGAGGATTTGAATCCGTATTTTCTTTGATGGACTCTTGTGTAGTCCTTATTTTCCTTTGGAGAATGAAGCGGAGACTCTTGCATGAGTGTGCTTGATGACTCATGTGGCGATGAAGTTGAGTCGTGAGGTAATCTTTTTGTTTTGCCTATGGAGTAGGCAAGGATCCTCTTGGGGATGATCAAGCCTTTCCGTTGGCTTTTCTACGTTGATGGCTTCCTTCTTTTTAGACGGAAGGATGTTGATTGAGGCTTCAAATGACTGTGGTTGACGACTCATGTGATGATGATGCTGAGTCGTGGAGTAATTTTTGTTTTGCCTTTGGATTAGGCAAGGATCCGCTTGGGGATTATTGAGCCTTTCCGTTGGCTTTTTTTTTTCGATGTACCTTCTTTTATTGGTGTAGAAGGTTGGAGCTAGTTTTCTTGAAGCTCTTTATTCTGCTGGAATGGTTTTGATTTCGCCTTTCGCGATTTTGATTTTCATATGGAGACTGGATTCTGGCGCCTCCTGTTTTCAATCACAAGTATGGAGACTAGCCTCCTTATATGCATGTTTATTATTCTTGTTTAAAGAAAATTATTTTTTCTTGATTTTGACAAAGTCGTATTATGCAACTACTTTGTGTGTGGATGTCCTAAATGCAATCTATTTGTTTATTTATTTTTGATGCATTTAGAAAGTAACTGGCCTTCTCCCGTTGGCTTCTTGTGAATATGCCGATGAGCTCCTTTCTTTATGACCATGATGGGCTCCTCCTTTATGATGATGGGTTCCTCTTTTATTCATCTTTTGGTTTTAGCCCTATCTTTTGCCTAGACCGCCCTTTACGGGTTTTCGATCTAGCGGGCTGCCTTAATTTTTGCCTAGAATATCTTAGGGGGCTTTTGCCTTATCTTTTGCCTAGATCGTTCTTTTGGGGTTTCCGATCTAGCAGTCTACCCTAGTTTTTACCTAAGAATATCCTAGTAGGCATTTATTCTTTCATTATTTTTATGCTTCCTCTTTTTAGATGCATGCTTGATTTTTGATTAAAAGTCTTTGCGCATATTTATGATTTATCAATAAAGAGGCATTTCCATAATATTTTGTCAAGAGAAAGGAAATGAAAAGGAATTTTATTGATAAATGAACAAAAGTTTTATTTCTTTTATAGAAGGATTTCAAAAGGTATTTAGAAGAATGGGTGGTCAGGGTCGGCTATACTGTATAGGCTTAAACAGTCAGGTCCATGATATCTGCCCCCTGGTTCTCCTAATTGCATTAGTTGAGATGCCTGAGCTCAGAGTGAAGACTATGCAGACTGCTTGCTTCTGGAAGAATGTTACTTTAGCCGCCTTTTCGGTTTTCAACTAAAGTAACCATTGCTCTTAGTTAGCTCTTTTTTTTATTTAATTTTTTTTACCTCTTCTTTTTGCCTTGGACGTATCCTAGCGAGGGATATAGACCCTATCTTTTGCCCAGGGATGCCCTTTGCGGGTTTTCATTCCTGACGGGTCTTGAGCAATGTCTTCAAGCATAATACTTCTTCACCGCATTAGAATTGATCGGGTGTCGAAGTTCCTCTCCATCCATATTGGCGAGGATAAGAGCCCTTTCCGAGAAAGCTCATTTGACCACAAGGGGTCCTTCGTAGTTCACTGCCCATTTTCCAATTTTATCCTTTTGGGCTGGAAGCACATTATTTACCATTAAATCCTTCTTAAGGTAAATATGAGGGTTGACTTTTTTCGTAAGCCTTTTTTATTTTCCTTTGATAGGCTTGTCCATGACATATCATATTCAGCCGTTTTTCTTCAATAAGGTTTAGCTGGTCATATCGGCTTTGAACCCATTCAGCTTCTGTTAAGTTTACTTCCATCATCATGTGCTTTTGTCAACATGATTAGTTGTACCGATTTGCCGTCTCGAATCTTTGCTATAACCGAAGAGTAATCATTTTGGATATAGAGCATTTGTCATATAGAGCATTTTGGATATAGAGCATTTTGGATATAGAGCATTTGACATTGACAAAGTCGTTTTTGTGCAACTACTTGTGTGGATTCCATAAATGCAATCTATTCTTTTTGATTGATGCATCTGGAAAAGTGACTGGCATTCTCCTGCTGGACTTTTTATGATTATGATGAAGGACCCTTCTTTTTTTATTCATTTTTTGGTTTAGCCCTATCTTTTGCCTAGACCGCCCTTTTGGGGTTTTCGGTCTAGCGGGCTGCCTTAATTTTTGCCTAGGATATCTTAGCGGGCTTTTTCCTTTTTTATGAATGCCCTAACTTTTTCCTAGACCGCCCTTTGCGGGTTTTCGATCTAGCGAGCTACCCTAACTTTTGCCTAAGAATCTCCTAGCAGGCATATTCTTTTTATTGTCATTTTTTCTTTCTCTTCTCTTTTTTTTTTGAGAGATAGGAGCCCATCATATGCATGCAATGTTCGCGATATGCATCCTACACTGCTATTTCAATTAATATTTCAAAAGGATTAACCAATGTGCTTTTACTTCTGATGAGCTTCTGACGTTATGTTCTTTCGTCGACAGGATAGGTTGTACCGATTTGCCGTCTTGATTTTTTTTCATGACCGAAGAATGATCATGTTAATTGTAGAGCAACTTGCCATGTTAGTGCGCCCCTCCCTTTCCTTAGGGATGTCGATCCTCCTATTGATTACTATCTCCACATTTCCCTACTAATTACTAGAATGTCGTAGTGGTAAAGGTCAAGAGAAAAGAAGGAAGAGGATATTTAATTCAAAGGCTTGTGTTTTAGAATTGTTTTATTTTGACAAAAAATGGTTTTTGTAAGCACGGCTAGCCAAGGTTGGTTAGAGTGTTTTAGGCTAGTTTAGACAAACGTTTTGTTTATGGAGTGGCGTCTTGTTCTATGGCGCTTGCTATGACTGATTGACTTCCCTAGACTGCCCTTTGGGTTTTCAGCTTAGGATGTTTTGTTTTGGCCCTATCTTTTGTCTAGGTTCCTTCTTTTTGTATATTTTCGGGGAATCCTAGCGGACCTTATTTTGTAACCCTAATTTTTGCCTAGGCTACCCTTTATGGTTGTTCAGGTTTCCTAGCGGGTTTACCCTAACTTTTGCATAGCTCCCTTTGTGGGTTTCCTACCGGGTATCTTGCCCTCTCTTTTTGGCCTTTAGCTTTTTATGGGCTTCTTTTGATTTTTGTTTTCTTTTTGCACAGCATTGGCGAAACACGGCTTTATTTATGACGAGGTAAAACTTTATTTTGTGTTTCTAGTCAATCAGTAGTGATGGATTTGACTTTTATTTTTGGTCAATGGTGCATTTTGATTACTTTGACGCATTTTGAAAATGTTTGCTTAAACATGGTTATTAATGAGGTTTAGACATGAATAGCAAGAAGAGAAGCAGATTGTAAGAATGACATTCTTTGTAATTAATAGGGAAATATGTTCCCTACAATGCTCGGGGGTCGGGCTAGCCCCGAGGAGTAATCTCTAATAGTCATTGGATTTACAAACCTTAAGATTGGAAAGAGAACACCTAATGACTAAAGTCGCTTTTGACGCTTGAACCCCTCTATATGGGAAAATCTGATTCAAGGTGCAGAGGGGAGACTTCCCTTTTCTCCATGTAGCTTGATCCTTTGTAGGGTCATGCCCTAGGCCATGCCTTAAAGGATTGTCTTTAAAATCTGGTGGCTCCCTTATTCCTTGAGAGTTTCTAATGAGCCCTTGGTTTGGGCGATATCCATATTTTCTCATCATGTGGGTCACCTTCATATTGTTGGGGAAGTCTTTTCATATTGGCAAAAGATATTTCAAAGGTCCCCTTTCAGTCGCATCCATTCAAGGTAGGGCAAACGACTTGCTGATCCGAATGTCGTCTCTAGCTCGAACCATGACCAGCTTGTCGCCTACCGTGAGTTTGTCTCTTGGAGTGTTGAAAGATCTGCCTTAGCATCATGAGTCCAAAGTCTTCTCAGTTTCCCCTTTGGATTATGTTTTTCTTCGGTCTTTTTATTTTTTCTTTATTTGTAGGAGCGTTGTCTGGTAGCTCCTCGGGGTATAGATTCTTTCACTTCTAATTTTGCCCCCGAATGTTGGCTATGTTGGAGATATCTTTATTGATGGAAGATGTTTTTGCGTATCTCAATGGTACAACTTTATTTGGTTCGAGACATAAATAAATGCAACGGCCTCCTTGCCCCCTCTTCCTTATTAACTTGGATATCCAATGGTTGAGGCTTGTTATCCTCCTTGGGCGGATCAACCATTGGAGAGAACTTAATGACGAAAGGCTTACTCTCCATCTTATTCCGATTCATGGGAAGCACATTAATTAATCCTTTCTTTTTATTATCTTATTATTATTAAAGTGAGAATGAATGCAATTTATGAATGCAGTAGACAGTTGAGACAAACAATTTTATTTATTTCATCTAGACAGTGTACATTCCTCAATGCAATGTTTCGAAGTACATTTTTGTTTAATATTTCTATTTATTTTCTTTTTGACTTCCCGTGCATGGCATGCGAATGCCCTAATCCTTTTTTCATGGTATTGAGGAATGTCCACTTCTTCGATTGTCTATTATTAGATGCATGTTATGAGGATGAAGTTTGGTGAATGTATGCAAGTGTTTGTTTTTTCCTAAACATTATCATGTTTTATTTTCTAACATGATGTATGATAGTGTTTGGGATTTTGCGTTTTTTTTTTTTTTTGTATGCGGATGAGGGCATGAAGAATACCAGCCGCTTTCTAGAATGCAAAAAGATTTTTATTGTTAAAAATGAATGATTTATGAGATGGATATTCCTTAAGACAATGGCTTAGGTATCCTCCTTAAAGCTTATGCTTTGTGGGGTATCATACCCACCTTGGTGTAATGGTTCTTTCCCCATCACAGACTTGACAAGTATAATGGGGGTCACCATCACACCTTAGTACACTTGTCCATTCCTTGTCGCGAATGTCACAAATGTGCTCGGGGCCTCTTTCGCCATTGTCTTAGGGATATCTAGTGCTCCCTAGAATGAATGTATTTATGCATTGTAGACCCCAAATCTTGCCCGGCCTCCAAATAAAGACCAGAAGACCTCCTATTTGAAGATGGACAAGCCTAACAAGCCACTAGGAGAGACTATTAGGCCCCATACTAGGATAGGAGGGAGTTTCTGTACCAAAAAATAATTTTTCTCGCTTCGAAGGGACGAGACCGCCGTCTGGACCAACCAGACCGTCGTCTCGCCACCTACGAAGGACGAGACGGCGGTCTCGTTGGACGAGACGGCGGTCTCGACCCTGTCAGACGAGACCGGCGGTCTCGCCACCTGACAGCGCGAAAACCTATAAATAGGGGCTCTCCCCCCCTCATTTCCACACACCACAGCTGCATAGCTCTCCCTTCTCTCTAAAAACTTCTCTCTAGAATCCCTCCGACGCATTTCCAGAGTTTCTGAGTGCTTTCAAGAGTGATTTTCGGCGTTCGAGAGGTTTTTCGACGTCTTGTAGAGTGAAGGGCTGCCATAAAGCACCCTATTTTTTAGAGAATTAATATAAAAAGCGTGCTTCGGAGGTTCAAATTCTCTCTCTTCACCTTTACCGTTTTTTAAATTATGCAATAGATATTAGGGCCATGTAGTCATACTTTTAAATTCCGCAAAATAAAAAGGGTGAAAGTGTATTTTTCTAGTTTACCAATAAAATAAGTCGGCCTGTCATAGGGAACCCGAAAGGGGCGTCGTAGAGGGACTAATACTCCCTTTACACGTAACCAACTCCCTTACCCAACTCTGGTTCTAATGACCAAAGTTGGTTTTCGAAAACCAACGCCTTTTAAACCCCTTTTCCGATGTTTCCGGTAAAAACATCGGTGGTGACTCCATAGAACCCAAAATAAATAAGTCCTTCGGTTAGCCCGGTTATCGGACAACCCAAAGACACTTTTCGAAAACCTCGCCCTTAGGTAAGCCCGGTTATCGAACAACCTAAAGGCGTTGTAACCACCCATAAAAACGCGAAAATCAAAGAGGGTCGAAATAACCATCGCGTCGCTCCGACCGCGCCCCCGTTTTCGGGGAGGCGGCAACAGATGGCGACTCCGCTGGGGAAGCCTAGAGAGTTAATCCCATTTAGTGATGGGCCGGCTTAAACAATAAATAAACCAAGAAAATAACACTTTTGCCCTTAACTTGTATTTATAACATGTTTTATTGTTTGGCTTTAATAAATCGTTGATTGTTTATACTTGCAAATTACTTGAAATATAAACTGCACACAATCCCTTGCACACAACAGTTCCCCCTATACCCGGGGGCAAGTGAGATAACCATAGGGAGTGGGTGGCAGGTACGGTTCGCTGCAGTTAGGGCCTTGTGCCCACCAGTGTGATCGGAAACCACCACTCAAGGTGATAACCTTCCTCTTTTGGTAACAAGACCGACTCTGGCCTTAGTGATGAGCATGGTTGGACGGCTGGAGAGTGGGGACCCTATAATGGGGGCACCTTGGGGGCCTTAGCCTGGTGAGAACAGCTAGAACCTACCCTGACCAATGCACCTTTCTACAGGAAAACCCTACCTCGTGATAAAAACGAAGTCTCGCCTGTTCGGGGATGATTGAATTGTGTGTGCATATGTTTGTTGCATTTGTATGTTGCATAGCATAAACAAACAACAGAACAAAATCACAAAAAATATTTTACAAGTAAACACCCTTATCTCGGACAGTCTGCCTTTTAGCTAGCCTGGTTTCAGGTTCTTTGTAAGCTAAGTAGCCACACAGTTCCGACAGAAGAGATAAGGGACGATAAATATTCTTTCGCATAAAGCCATATTTTATCTCGGACAGTCTGCCTTTTAGCTAGCCTGGTTTCAGGTTCTTTGTAAGCTAAGTAGCCACGCAGTTCCGACAGAAGAGATAAAAGGCTATAAAAATAAAAATAATAATAATCCATTTTTTTCAAAATTTGCAAATAAGACCTGGTCCAAAAATATTGCATTCATAAAACATTCATATAGATAGTTTATTCTTTCAAAAAAAAAAATATACGCAAATACCATACATCATGTAGAAAAACATGATAAATAGTAAAATAAACACTCACATTCAATAAACATCATCTTCATCAAATCATACATTTTGGTTTTAGAAAATGGAGGGGACAAGTAGACAAGTGGGGAAGGTGGATATTCTCCGAAGCCATACTGAGAAGCTAGAACGGCTTAGTGCAACGATGCCACCGGAGGTCCGGGCTGAGTTTGAAAAGTCCTATGGACGGATTTTGGACCTCCTAAAGATTAGTGTCGATCAAGTCTTCCTCAGGGTACTGATTCATTTTTGGAACTCCAGTCTGCGGTGCTTTGAATTTCCGCAGTTTGACATGGTGCCTACCCTAGAGGAGTATGAAACAATGTTGAAATGACCCAAATCGACTGGGGTCCATATCCGCCATGAGGCATATACTCCTGCAGGCACCAGTCGTCGCCCTTATCCATCTGCCGTACCGACAAAGTACCCCGATAGGAAGAGGGAACACCCGGGGATGGAGAGTATCGATGTTAGAAGACCACCTGTCCTACACTGGCTGAAAGGGCGAGTGGGTTGCCTTCAATAAAACCCTGGCGCTAATAATCTTCGGAACGATCCTGTTCCCCTTCCACCTTGACACGATAGATCAAGCCGTCATGGACGCTTTCTTCGCTTGGGACGTGAACTCGAAGAGTCCCCTGCCTGCTATTCTTGCCGACACCTTGCTCTCGGTAGATTTCTGCCATCAGAAGCAAGGAAGAACACTCCGCTGCTGCTCTTCGCTGCTTTATGTGTGGAGCATCACGCACCTCTACGCCTCCAGTCACATGGGGATATTCCCCGACCCCTTGAGAAGCTTCTCCAAAATCCCCCTCCAACGACGTCTGACTGTGGAATGGAGGGATGAGTTAGAACCAAAGGACGCCAACAGCATATCTTGGGTCTGCCCTTGGTTCCGACCTGGCCCCGTTCTCATCAGATGTGGGAGCTACCCGAATGTACCCTTAATAGGACTCAGGGGTTGCATAGCCTACTCACCTAGAGTAGCTATGAGGCAACTCATGAGGACCCAAACTACCATCTCCCGAGGGGAACTCGGAGGACTGTGCTTCTTTGGAGACCCATGCACAATCGCCAACTCACTGACCGTGAGAAAAGCATGGGAGAAGCCGGTCTATATGGGAGACAGAGAGCTAGGAAAAGCTCGGGTGACTGTCACCAGTGACTATGAGGCTTGGAGAAGAAGAAGAGAGATGGCTCGACCATCCACCACACCCGCGCCAATCGCCAACAACGAAGAGCTGCAGGCACAAGTCAATGCCTTGACCCAGAGGGTAGAGATAATGGGAGCCCAGATACGGGCCCTTGAGGAAAAAGAACAAGCCTCTATCCTCACGATTGACGGTCTACAAAGGCAGGGCAAGAAAAAGGATCATGAAATAGAGCGCCTCAAGGACCAATGTGCTGACGCTAATGAACGGGCTATCCGAGCATCCAAAACTCGCAGTAACCAGCTCGAATAACCAACTGCAGGAAATAACCGCCAAAACAAGCACACCTTGAGGCGGAATCAGCTCGAGCAGGCTCAAAAGATCAAGGAGTTGTCGAAGGGCTCCTCCAGGCTCAGATAGATCTCCGCCAAGAGCGAGAGAACAATAGAAAACTGAGTAGAGGCCTCTATGAGCTACGCATTAAGGAGAAAAGCGGGCTAGCTCAGTATGACCAAGTACTTCAAGAGAAGGACCAAGCTGTTGCAAAGCTTGAGGAACTACAAGCCTTGGTCATACATCAAGAGGCAAAGATCAAAGAGGCTCAACAATACAGCGAAGAAATGAGCCAAGCAATCCATAAGCAAAGCGAAGCGCTCGCTCATCATGTCCGGGAAGCCGAGAGAGAAGTGCAAAGAAAACAAGACCCGCCGGTGGGTTTCTTTAGGCTTTTCCGTTTTTGCCAAAAGACGCTTCGTAGTATGGAATAGGAGAATGTACACCTTTCAAAGAATTAATGAAATCTTTTTCCTTATTTCACACTTGTCCACTTGCATACATGAGCACGCATTTGCATATTTAATTTCCCCTCCTTCACACTTAATAAATAAGATAATAAAAAGGAAGGATTAACTAACACGTCTTCCAACTCAGAAGAATGGAGAGAAAGCCACTCCTAATAAAGCTCACCCCAACGGTTGAATCATCGCAAGAGGGAAATAAACCTCGGTCGTTGGTCCTCAAGAATAAGGAAGAGGGGGCAAGGACGCCAGTGCGATTATTTATGCCACGTCCTTTCCCCTACGAGTCAAATAAAGTTGTACCGTGGAAATATGGGGAATCTTCACCAATAAAAGAAGAAATAACAAACATAGCCAGCATTGGGGGCACAACTAGAAGTGGAAGAATCTACTCCCCCAAAGACACACAAGAAAATGTCCTTCAAAATAAAGTAAAAAATAAAAAGACCGAAGAAGAAAAAGAAAGTAAAGAATCCAAGGAGGAGACAGAGGAATTACTCCAGTATATAAGGCAGAGTGAGTATTCCATTATCGACCAGCTCAACCGTACGCCTGCAAAGATCACGTTACTATCTTTAATAATGAGCTCGGAACCGCACCGAAACGCCCTGCTGAAGGTCTTGAGCGAGGCGCATGTACCTCACACAATATCCCAAGAAAAGGTTGAAAGGATCGTCGATCACATCACGGCAAACGATCACCTCACCTTCACAGAGGAAGAACTCCCCCTCGAGGGGCCAAAGCATAACAAGCCCTTGCATATCTCGGTTAAGTGCAAGGAATACCTCATTGCCAAAGTTCTTGTGGATAACGGGTCATCCCTGAACGTGATGCCCAAGTGCACACTGGAAAAGTTGACCATCCAAGGAACCCGTTTGCGCCCAAGCAGCACCATCGTTCGAGCCTTCGACGGGTCAAAACGAGAAGTAGTGGGAGAGATCAAATTGCCAATTCAAGTGGGACCCACTATCTTCGACGTCGATTTCCATGTAATGGACATTACTCCAGCATATAGCTGTCTCCTCGGCAGGCCTTGGATTCATGACGCTAAGGCAGTACCTTCGACGCTCCACCAGAAAGTCAAATTCATAGTGGATGACAAACTGGTCACGGTCCAAGCAGAAGACGATATCCTGATCAGTGGACCGTCCGCCCAACCTTATGTGGATGCGGCTGAAGAGGCCCTTGAAACATCTTTTCAAGCGCTCGAAATTGCCAGTATAGAGCGACTTCCCAGAAATACAAAGGTAGCCCGTATGATGTTGAAGCACGGCTACCATCCTGGCCAAGGGCTGGGGGCAGATTCCCAAGGAACGAGGGAACCCCCAGAATTCAAAGACAATCCCCACAAGTATGGCCTAGGATATAACCCTTTCAAGAGCCAAGAGGGAAGAGCAAAAGGGAAGTCCCCCCTCCGCACACTCAAGCAGATTTTCCGAAGTGGAGGGGTGCAAGCCTCAAGAGCCACTCTAGTCATTAGGAAATCTTTTTCTTTGTTTAAGGGATGTAAACCCCGTGATCGTTAGAGATTATCCCCCGGGGCGAGCCCGACCCCCGAGCATCTTAGGGCACATATTCCCTTATTAATTAATAAAGAATGATTCTTTCTATCTGCTTCTCTTCTTTCTACTTCTGACTGGACCACATAAATAAACCTGTCTAAGTAAACAACGAAGAAAACAAAAAAAAAAAGAATAAGGAGCGCTTCCAAATAATCAAACTTTCATCATTGCTATCATCATCGAGTTAGCTGATTAGAAGCACATAAAAATAAGACTTCACCTATAAAGAAAGTCATGCTTCGCCAATACTGTGAAAAAAAAAAAAGAGAGAAAAAAAGAGAGAGAAAAAAGCCCAGAGAAGCCAAAGGCCAAAAGAAAAGGGCAAATTACCCGGTAGGAAACCCACCAAGGGGGCTACACAAAAGATAGGGTCGACCCGGTAGGATACCCAAACGACAATAAAGGGTAGCCTAGGCAAAAGTTAGGGTTACAAATAAGGTCCGCTAGGATTCCTCCAAAATTTTACAAGAGAGAGAACCTAGACAAAAGTTAGGGCCAAAGCACAGTATCCTAGTTTGAAAACCCAAAGGGCGATCTAGGGAAATCAGCTAGCCAATTAAAAGCAATGGAAACAAAACCAATAGGCGCAAATACAAAGAGAAGAAAAAATGTTTGCTTAGACAAAGCCTAAACACCCAGACTTAACCTTAGCCAGCCATTCTTACAAATCCTTTTATCAATAAAAATCAACCCTCTAAAACACAAACCATTGATTTTTACCTCCTTTATTTCTTTTCTCTTGACCCTCACGACAATGTTCTAATAATTAATTTGAGAATATGGAGGCGTATAGTCAACAAGAGGATTGAAATCCCTAAAGCAAGGAAAAAGGGACACTACATGACAAAAGTGATCCACACAAAAAAAAGGAGAGAAAAAAAAGAGAAAAAAGAAGAAGAAAGAAACTACCCTTCGGTCACAAAAATCCGGCATGGTACAACCAAGAGTAAAACGCAGCGAATGAGAAGGCTTTCAGCGCAACAAGACACGTTGGTTAAATCCTTCTGAAAACTGAAATCAAAATAGGCATTATAGGACATCAAAACATAAAAACATTGCATGCATAGCATGTTTTTCAGACCAGGTCCTATTACTTCTTTCAAAAAATAAATAAATAAATAAATAAAAAATGAAGAATTTCTCTTACGCAAAACGAGACCGCCGTCTGGGACATCCAGACCGTCGTCTCGGTTACCCGACAGGACGAGACCTCCGTCTGGACCAACCAGACCGCCGTCTCGTCGCCGGCAAAAATGAGACCGCCGTCTCGGTGCACCAGACCGCCGTCTCGACCTGGAGGAGAAACGAGACCGCCGTCTCGTCCACCCAAACGGCGGTCTCGATCTGGAAATTTTCCCTATATATAGGGAGCGCGGCTTTGGGCTTCCTCACAACTCCTTTTGCCTCCAGAACCTCCTCTCCCTCAACTCCTGCACCCCCAGGTCCCCTCTAGTCAAGATGTTTGGTAGAAGCGCTTCCAGAAAGAGAAGGAGCACTGCTGGTGCTAGTAGTTCCGCAACACCGCCACCCCAGGACCCTTCCCAGCTAGCGCCACAACACCAGGCCCGTCTTGAGAACATCCGGACCTACCAGTGGCACCCTATGCTCAAGCTGGATTTTAACATCTTGGCCGAGTTCGGATGGGAGGACAACGTCCGAGCCCATCTAGACAGCATTGGGTGGGGATTCCTGCTGCAACCACCACCTACACATGTGTACCCACAGGCGGTGCTGGAATTCTTAGCCTCCGTCTCCTACTCTGAGAGCCCCTCCACGGTCCCGGGCCTACAGCCCACTAAGATGGTGACATATTTTATGGGTGGGTAGTACCAGACTTCCACCCTCAGAGAATTCAACGTGGCCATCGGGTTCGTCCGACCCGAGGAGGCCATGACCCAGGAGTACCGTGACGCCATCTGCTCACGGCCCACCCACCTTACTGCTGCCGAGATGTGGCGTGAGCTTACGGGAGCCACCACGCTGCCCACGCTGATGAGGGGATCTGCGCTTCCCCCAGCACTCCGCATCTGCCACAAGCTGCTGGCTGGAACTATACACGGGAGGAAAGAGAGTCAAGGCAAAATATCCCTCCCTGACCTCTTCATACTATACCGCATGAGCCAAAGGCGGCGCCGCAACCCGGGTACTTCTTCCCGAGAGCCCTCAAGGACTTCGGGAACAGATCTGCGGGGCCGTCCTCGTTGCTCCCCTCATCACCCCCTTAGCGTAAAGGTTTGGGTGCCCCGGCCGGAAGAGGCGGCCCACAATCTGCGACCCGAATCCATCGGTGGGTCGATCTTGGTCGGCATGGGAATGCCTGATCCGCAGAGGGAACCAGCTGGCCCTCCACCCCGCCCTGGATTTCACCTTGGAACTCCAGGATGTGATGCAGAAATGCCTACATCTCCCGACGTCCGAGCAGCAACAGCAGCGGCAGCCAGCCGCCCGGTATACGGACGACTTCGCCGGCATGCATCTCCACATGAACGACCTATGCCAACGGCTCAATAGTATGACTGTGAGGCAAGAACAGGTGTCCCGGAGGCATGAGCAGCTATCCCAAACAGTGGAGCAATTGTCCCAAAGGCAGGAGGCCTTTGACACCCGACTTGGGGAAATGTACCAAGCACTAACAAAGCATGCGCCGAGATTGGGCGACTTTTCAAGCAAAGGTACCAGGATGAAGTCCAAGAGCAGGAGGACTTCGGATACCATATGTACCAGACATTACCCTCCCCGGGGATTGGGTCCGGAAGATAGCCCCTAGGGATAGTAGCTCCAAAAAAAAAAAAAAAATATATATATATATAAAATAGGGATGTAATAAAATTTCATCATGAATGAAAATTTTATTTCATGCATCTTTTTGCCTCCCTTCGCAAAAGCCAGCTTAACAGAAAAGAAGCTTAAAAAGAAAAAAGGCACACGCTCAATAAAGAGCCAGAATCCAAAATCGCGAGAAAAAAGAGATAAAACCGCGAGAAAAAGGCAGGATTAAGCCATCACAACAACCAACAAAGTTTCGACAAGAGTCGAACAAAACCAAGATCCCTCCGACCAACCATCCAGGATCGGATGGTCACTACCAAAAGAACAAAAACAAAGGATCCCCGACAATCAACAAAGGCCGGATGAACACCAACAAAATCCCCGACGTGACCCGGATGACTATTCAAGAAATCCGAAAAGCAGTCAACTCAACACAAGAAGCACTCTCTAGAGATGTGCGCCTGATCTGCGCTCGAGCCGGATCAGTAAGTCGCACTACCACCCTGATGGGGGGTTCATACCCATCCGGTCCCGCACAACGTACTGTACCACCCTGATGGGGGGTTCATACCCATCCGGTCCCGCACAACGGATTGTACCACCCTGATGGGGGGTTCATACCCATCCGGTCCCACACAACGGACTGCAACTACCAGCCTGATGGGGGGTTCATACCCATCAACCGAAGGATCGGCTACCGTCAGAAGGAGCATCCTAAGGTTTCACATCGGCGCATGAGCTACCTGAGCAGTAAGCCGCCAACACCACCAGTCCCACACAACGGACTGCAACTACCACCCTGATGGGGGGTTCATGCCCATCAGCCGAAGGATCGGCTCCGTCAGAAGGAGTACCTGAGGTATTACCACATGTTCACTGAAGGGATCGGCTACGTCAGAAGTAGTATCTCGGAAGTGCACGAACACCAAAGTTTTCCCCAGAAGATCAACCGCCACAAGACGGGACGTCTGAAGGGCAACCGAGCAAGAGGGTCAACTCCTTTACCCCCGGCCGATCGTCCCGACACAAAAGGCCAGCGATCGGACCGGACGGATAAAGGGGGCAGTCTGAGACCCCAAATCTTGCCCGACCTCCAAATAAAGACCAGAAGACCTCCTATTTGAAGATGGACAAGCCTAACAAGCCACTAGGAGAGACTACTAGGCCCCATACTAGGATAGGAGGGAGTTTCTGTACCAAAAAATAAGTTTTCTCGCTTCGAAGGGACGAGACCGCCGTCTGGACCAACCAGACCGTCGTCTCGCCTCACGCAGGAGGCGAGACCGCCGTCTCGCTTAACGAGACGGCGGTCTCGCCACCTACGAAGGACGAGACGGCGGTCTCGTTGGACGAGACGGCGGTCTCGACCCTGTCAGACGAGACCGGCGGTCTCGCCACCTGACAGCGCGAAAACCTATAAATAGGGGCTCTCCCCCCCCTCATTTCCACACACCACAGCTGCATAGCTCTCCCTTCTCTCTAAAAACTTCTCGCTAGAATCCCTCCGACGCATTTCCGGAGTTTCTGAGTGCTTTCAAGAGTGATTTTCGGCGTTCGAGAGGTTTTTCGACGTCTTGTAGAGTGAAGGACTACCATAAAGCACCCTATTTTTTAGAGAATTAATATAAAAAGCGTGCTTCGGAGGTTCAAATTCTCTCTCTTCACCTTTACCGTTTTTTAAATTATGCAATAGATATTAGGGCCATGTAGTCATACTTTTAAATTCCGCAAAATAAAAAGGGCGAAAGTGTATTTTTCTAGTTTACCAATAAAATAAGTCGGCCTGTCATAGGGAATCCGAAAGGGGCGTCGTAGAGGGACTAATACTCCCTTTACACGTAACCAACTCCCTTACCCAACTCTGGTTCTAATGACCAAAGTTGGTTTTCGAAAACCAACGCCTTTTAAACCCCTTTTCCGATGTTTCCGGTAAAAACATCGGTGGCGACTCCATAGAACCCAAAATAAATAAGTCCTTGGGTTAGCCCGGTTATCGGACAACCCAAAGACACTTTTCGAAAACCTCGCCCTTAGGTAAGCCCGATTATCGGACAACCTAAAGGCGTTGTAACCACCCATAAAAACGCGAAAATCAAAGAGGGTCGAAATAACCATCGCGTCGCTCCGACCGCGCCCCCGTTTTCGGGGAGGCGGCGACATGCATGCACTAGTACAAAAGGGCGATAGATGTTCAAAGTGACATAACTTTTGACTGGGACGTCTGATTTGGACGCACAGCATATCAAAACGAAGAGAAAAAGGTGAAGAATCAAGCTACATATTCCCGTAGGGGATTTGGCCCAATAATTTTCCTAAAAAACGCCTCTAAGACCCATTTTTTAGGGGTTTATTAAAATGATGCGTATGCATACTTTCCTTATGCATTCATTTTCTCTCTTAGTTTTTCCACTTATGACATGATGTAATATGAATGATACGACTTTGTCAAAATTATTGTTATAAATGTTTTGATTTTGTTATTATTATTTTATTTATTTTGGATTTTTTTTTGTTATTTATTTTGGATTTTTATTTTATAGCCTTTTATCTCTTCAGTCGGATCTGCGTGGCTACTTAGCTTATAAAGAACCTGAAACCAGGCTAGCTAAAAGGCAGACTGTCCGAGATAAAATGTGGCTTTATGCGAAAGAATATTTAGCGTCCCTTATCTCTTTTGTCGGAACTGCGTGGCTACTTAGCTTACAAAGAACCTGAAACCAGGCTAGCTAAAAGGTAGACTATCCGAGATAAGGGTGTTTATTTGTGAAAATATTTTTGGAATTTTTGTTTTGTTGTTTGTTTATGCTATGCAATCAAATGCAACAAACAAATGCACATACAATTCATTCATCCACGAACAGGCGATAATTCATTTTAATCACGAGGTAGGGTTCTCCTGCAGAAAAGTGCATTGGCAAGGGTTGGTTCTAACTATTCTCACCAGGCTAAGGCCCCCAAGGTGCCCCCATTATAGGGTCCCCACTCTCCAGCTGTCCAACCATGCTCAACACTAAGGCCAGAGTTGGTCTTGTTGCCAAAAGAGGAAGGTTATCACCTTGAGTGGTGGTTTCTGATCACACTGGTGGGCACAAGGCCCTAACTACAGCGAACCGTACCTGCCACCCACTCCCTATGGTTGTCTCACTTGCCCCCAGGTATAGAGGGAACTGTAGTGTGCAAGGGTTTGTGTGCAGTTTATATTTCAATCAATTGCGTAAGTATAAACAAGCAACAGTTATTTGAAAGCCAAACAATAAAGCATGTTATAATACAAGGCAGGGTAAAAGCGCCATTTTCTTGGTTTAATTATTTTTAAGCCAGCCCATCACTAAATGGGATCAACTCTCTAAGCTTCCCCAGTGGAGTCGCCATCTGTCGCCGCTGTAAAAAATGAGGCGGTCGGAGCGACGCGATGGTTTTTCGACCCTCTTGCTTTCGCGTTTTTTTTATGGGTGGTTACAACGTCCTTAGGCTATCCGATAACCGGGCTAGCCTAGAGACGAGGTTTTCGAAAAGTGTTCTTGGGTTGTCCGATAACCGGGCTAACCCAAGAACGGGTTTTGAAGGGTTCGTGGAGTCGCCACCGATGTTTTTACCGGAAACATTGGAAAAGGAGTTTTAAAAAGGCGTTGGTTTTCGAAAACCAACTTTGGTCATTAGAACCAGAGTTGGGTAAGGGAGTTAGTTACGTGTAAAGGAAGTGTTAGTTCCTTTACGACGCCCCTTTCGGGTTCCCTATGATAGGCCGGCTACTTTGGATAAATAATTAAACTGGAAAATTGCGCTTTTACCCTTTTATTATGCGGTATTTAAAGATTATGACTACATGGCCCTAGCGTCTATTGCATAATTTAAATGAAAGCAGTAAAGATAGAAAGGGAGAGTATGCACCTCCAAAGCAAGCTTTTTATATTTCTCTTTAAAGAGTGGGTGCTTTTTGGCAACCCTTCACTCTACAACTCTCAGAAACTCCGGAAATGCCTCAGAGGGATTCTAAAGAAGATTTAGGACGCTCAATTTATACCTAGAGACACTCAGAAACTCCGGAAATGCTTCGGAGGGGTTCTAGAGAGAGAAAATCTAGAGAGAAGGAGGAGCTAATGCTTGAGGTGTGTGGAAAAAGGGGAAATGGAGCCCCTATTTATAGTTTTTCGCGCCTGACAGGTCGAGACCGCCGTCTCGTCTGACAGGGTCGAGACCACCGTCTGGACAATCCAGACCGCCATCTCGACCATGACAGGGGGTCGAGACCGCCGTCTAGATAATCCAGACCGCCGTCTCGACTAGGCAGAAGTCGAGACCGCCGTCTGGACAAGCGAGATGGCGGTCTCATCCCTGGCGTGAGGCGAGACGGCGGTCTGGTCCTTCCAGACGGCGGTCTCGTCCCTTCAGGGCGAGAAACTTTATTTTTCGGGCCAAAAAACCCTCCTATCTTAGTACGGGGGCCTAATAGTCTCTCCTAGTGGCTTGTTAGGCTTCGGTCGTCTTCAAATTGGGGGTCTTCTGACTTTATTTGGAGGTCGGGCAAGATTTGGGGTCTACAAGGCAGAAAAATACTCCCGGACTCAACACCACCACATGAGTCGTCAAACATAAATCACTTGGAGCTACAATCAGCATCCTTCCACCCAGAAAAGACATCAACAAAGAAGAAAGGCCGACGGAAAGGCTCGACCATCCCCAAGAGGATCCTTGCCTACTCCAAAGGCAAAATGAAAAAGACTACTTCATGACTCAGCTTCATTACCACATGAGTCATCAAGCACACTCACATAAGGATCTCCGCTTCATTCCCCAAACGGAGAACAAGGGTTACATAAGAGCCCATCATACAAAGTCAAGTTCCCTATATCACAGGGGGGCAACAAAAAGAAAAGAAAGAAAATTTTTCATCCGCAACAAAGGCCACTACAGAAAAAGGCCAAATAAATGTCTCTAAATAGAGCATATCAAGAAAAATCTCCACAAAGAGGAAAAGAAGAAAAATCTTCACCCCGATCAATAAAAAAACTTCACAAAGCCAAGAGCCAAGACTCCATCATCAAAGTTGGATCCCCAAGAAATAAAGGAAAATTCCCCAAGGATCACCGAAAAGAAAAATGAAAAAAGATCTTTTCATTCAAAGAAGAAGCCAATGTGCATAAAAAGAGCACACATGCAAAAAACCAAATCGCAAAAAAAAGAGAAATCGCGAGAAAAGGGTAAAAACCCATTCCCCAGCAAAATAAGAGCTTAGGCAAAACCAGCTCAAACAACAGCAGACAATAAGGAGTCGAGAAACTCCATTTCTCCCTAGAGGGACAATTCAAGACAGATCTCCGGAATGAAATTAATTCCCCAGTGGATCATCAACAAGAAAACTACCCCAGTGAGCCTACGACAAAGGCAAACTACAAAATTATATCCACAGGGAGTTAATCACTCATAACGCCCAAAGACGGATATCCATAGTGAAGCACAAAGCCTTCACTTACAACAAAGCAAGCAAAAACTAATATCCCCAAGAAATGGGAAATCAACCTATGCAAAAGGCAATCCAAACCCTCAAAGTCTTCACCACTATTGAAGCATTCGCCTAATTAAGAGGCACAATCAAGAAGAGAATACAAAACCCCAAAGAATCCCCGGCAAAGCCGGATGGCTAAACAAGAAAAGCCAAAAACAAAAATCCCCGGTAAAGCCGGATGGCTAAACAAGAAAAGCCAAAATCAAAGAATCCTCGGCCAAGACCGGATGGCTAAAAGAAAAAGCCAAAACAAGAATCCCCGGCCAAGACCGGACGGCTAAAAGAAAAAGCCAAAATCAAAGAATCCCTGGCAAAGGCCGGATGGCTAAAAGAAAAAGCCAAAATCAAAGAATCCCCGGCCAAGACCGGATGGCTAAAAGAAAATGCCAAAACAATGAAATCCCCCGCAAAAGCCGGATGGCTAAACGAAAAAGCCAAAAAAACAAAGAATCCCCGGTAAAACCAGATGACTAACAGAAAAGTCAAAAAGTCAAATATTCCCCACGGAATAGGCGCATGAACAGAAACAATAAGTCGCCAACACATCTCCAAAAACAGATAATCACAGGATTAACTACCAAAAAGTGCATCCTGAGAACCTTGCAGAACGGGGTTCGGACCAGGTGGGGGTAGGTACCCATCAGAATCTTGCAGAACGAGATTCGGACCAGGTGGGGGTAGATACCCATCAGAATCTTGCAGAACGAGATTCGGACCGGGTGGGGGTAGATACCCATCGGAGCCTTGCAGAACGGGGTTCGGACCGGGTGGGGGTAGGTACCCATCGAATCTTGCGAACGAGATTCGGACCGGGTGGGGGTAGGTACCCATCGAATCTTGCGAACGAGATTCGGACCGGGTGGGGGTAGGTACCTATCGAATCTTGCGAACGAGATTCGGACCGGTGGGGGTAGATACCCATCGAACCTTGCAAAACGGAGTTCGGACCGGATGAGGGTAAGTACTCATCGGAATCTAGCAAAAATGCAGTATTCGTACCGGTGGGGGTAGGTACCCACCAAAACCTTAAAAATAAGGTTTTGTACTAGATGAGGGTATGTACTCATTAAAACTTAGCAAAATGCATCGGGTAGAGTAAAAATACTCACCAGAAGCATTTCTAAAAGCGGGTGCAAAGACTTGCTTCTATTAGAGGATAGTTCAGTGTTGAGCACCTCGGAAGTAAGTACCCACAAGAGTTTAGCAAAATGCGAACTCATACCAGGTGAGGGTAGGTACTCACCAAAACCTTGTAGAACAAGGTTCATACCTAGTGGGGGTAAGTACCCACAAAAGTCTAGTAAAATACAGACTTATACCGGGTGAGGGTAAGTACTCACCAGAGCTTTATAAAAAGAGGCTCAAACCAGATAGGGGTTGGTACCTATCAAAATATTTATCATCCGGAGGATCAGCAAAGAAGCAACATCCGAAGGATAACCGGGCAAAAGGGTTAACTCCTTCCCCTGCCGAATAATTTTGTCGGTATATTAAAACCAACAAAATTAATTAGGCAGGTGAAGGGGGGGCAGCTGTAGACCCCTAATTTTGCCCGACCTCTCAAAATAAAGGCTAGGGAAACTTCACACGAAAACAAAGTTCACCCGGCTTCATATAAAAAACCGAGAAAGACCTCCCGCAACAAGACGGGGTTCACCTATCCACACAATAAAGACTAAGGAGACTTCCTACACGAAGATAAAGCTCACCCGAAATCTTAATAAAGGCCAAGAAGACTACCTATATGAAGATAAAGCTTCAACGGACATCTATCGGCATCAATCTACGTCCGAAAAAGGAAAGGAAAGCTTCCCGGGGGTCCCCAGAACGTGAAAACTGGCCAAGACAGGTTGGGACAGCCATCCCAAACATCAAAAACCAAGTGAGACGCACGTCTCACCTTTGGGACGCACGTCCCAAACCCAAAAATTCAAGTGGGATGGCCGTCCAAACCCAAACTGGCCGTCCCACTCTCCCCCCAGCTTGGCCCAGTGTAAAATGAGCAGTTGGGACGGCCGTCCCAACCCAGACGGCCGTCCCAGATGTCCAGGCTGTGAAATCTATAAATAGGAGCCTCATTTGTCATTCTCCACACCCCAGACAACTCCAAGACTTGTCTTCTTCTCTCCCTCCTTCGAATTATCTCTCTGATTGCCTTTAATAGGTAACAATCAGTTAAGGAATTTGTATTCCGGCATTCGATTCTTCTAAGAAAATTTAGTCGAGTCGAGTTTATTCGAGAGGAGAGTCGTTGTAGAGTGAAGGATTGCCGCAAAGCGTCCTCTGTATAAAAGACTTATAATATAAAGCTTGCTTCGGAGGTTTTTCTCAATTCTCTTCCCTTTTATTGCTTTATTTACTGCTTTCTGTATGCAATGTAGATAAAACCATGTAGATAGCCATATTTAAATACTGTACGAATAAAATAGGGTAATAGCGTAATCTCTTATAATCTTTACTTAAATGAATTAATCCGTCATAGGGAACCCGAAAGGGGCGTTGTGGGGTGCTAATACCTTCCCCACACGTAACTAACTCCCTTACCCGACTCTGGTTATAATGGCCAAGTTTGGTTTTTATTAAAATCAATGCTTTTTTTTTTCCTTTTCCAATGTTTACGGTCAAAACATTGGTGGCGACTCCAAAAGAACCCTTTTCGAAAACCTTGCTTCTATTAGAGGATAGTTCAGCGTTGAGCGCCTCGGAAGCAATGAACATATTTTTAACAAAAAACGTGAGTCTCAACCATCTTTTCGCGACCGCTCGCATTAACGTTCGAGATGTCCTAGGACGTCGGAACGGACGGCGGCGACATGGACGCACAGCATGTCAAAACGAAGAGAAAAGGGTGAAGAACAAGGCTGCAAATACCCAAAGGGGATTTGGCCCAGTAATTTTCCCAAAAAACGCTCCTAAGACCTATTTTTTGGAGGTTTATTAAAATGATGTGCATGCTCCAATTATTTTCTCTCTTAGTTTTACCACTTATTGGATGATATGGTATGAATGATACGACTTTGTCGAAAAATCTTTTTATTATAAAAGGCATTTTTATTGCTTTAATTGTTTTTATATTTTTTATGACCCTTTATCTCTTCTGTCGGTCAACGTGGCTACTTAGCTTACAAAGAATCTGAAACCAGGCTAGCTTAACTGAAGATTGTCCGAGATAAAGTTGGCTTATCTTATCACTTTTATGATTTTTAGGGTTTTTCACTATTTTGTTTGTTGTATGATTACCCTATGCTAATGCATCAATACAAATGCAACAAACGAATGCACACACAATTCATACATCCACGAGCAGAGCCACGCTTATTTAATCACAAGGTGGGGTTTTCCTGCAGAAATGTGCTTGGTTTAGGTGGTTCTAAACTATTCTCACCAAGGCCAAAGGTCCCCAAGGTGCCCCCATTATAGGGACCTCTCAATCTCTCAGTCCTCGGGTCATGCACGGAACTCCGTGGCGACATCCTTAGACCAAAAGAAGAGAGTTATCACCTTGAGTTGGTGGTTTCCGACAACAGTTGTAGCCCCGTGTGCCAACAAGCCGGTCGTATCTGCCACCCACTCCCTATAGGTATTCACTCTTGCCCCCGGGTATAGAGGGACTGTTGTGTGCAAGGGTTTTTGTGTGCATTTTATATTTCAAACAATTTGCAGAAAATAATCATACATCAATTATTAAAGCCATACAATAAAACATACGGAAGAGGGTAAAGGCATAATTTCAAATCTTTACTTAGTTTGAGTTTATCCGTCACTAAATGGGATCAACTCTCTAGCTTCCCCAGTGGAGTCGCCATCTGTCGCCGCCGTCCGTTCCGACGTCCAGGGACATCTCGAACGTTTATGCGAGCGGTCGCGAAAAGATGGTTTAGACTCGCGTTTTTTGTTTAAAATATGTTCATTGCTTTCGAGGTGCTCAACAACTGAACTATCCTCTAATAGAAGCAAGGTTTTCGAAAAAGGGGTTCTTTTGGAGTCGCCACCAATGTTTTGACCTTAAACATTGGAAAAGGAAAAAATGTTGATTTTAAGAAAAACCGCACTTGGCCATTATAACCAGAGTTGGGTAAGGGAGTTAGTTACATGTGGGGAAGGTGTTAGCACCCCACAACTCCCCTTTCGGGTTTCCTTTGACGGATTAATTCATTTAAGTGAAGATACAAGAAATTACGCTATTACCCTATTTTATTCGTACAATAAATATGGCTATCTACATGATTTTATTTACATTTCATAAAGCAATAAAGAAAGCAGTAAAAGAGAAGAGATTTGAGAAGAACCTCCGTAGCAAGCTTTATATAGCAACTCTTTTACAAAAAGGACATGTTTCGGCAGTCCCTCTCTCTACAACGACTCTCCTCACGACAAAACTCGACTCAACTAAAATTTTCTAGAAGAATCGAATGTGGGAATATAATTCCTTAACTGATTGTTACCTATTTAAGGCAATCAGAAAGATCATTCGAAGGAGGGAGAGAAGTAGACAAGTGCTCTAGGTTGTCTGGAGTCTGGAAAAGTACCAAATGAGCCTCCTATTTATAGTTTTCGCTGCCTGGCACATCTGGGACGGCCGTCTGGGCCGGGACGGCCGTCTGGGGTGGGACGGCCGTCCCACTTGCATTTTTAACACAGAGCCAGCCCCTGGAACTTGGGACGGTCGTCCCACATGTGGGACGCGCGTCTCACTTGTCCTAGGTTAGTTGGGACGGCCGTCCCAACTCTGGGACGGGGGTCTCGACCTGTTTTGTCCAATTTTTGCGTTCTGGGACCCCGGGAAGCTTTCCTTGCTTTTTTCGGACATTGGTTGATGCCGATATGTGTCCGTTGAAGCTTTATCTTCATATAGGAAGTCTTCTTGGCCTTCATTAAGATGTCGTGCGAGCTTTATCTTCATGTAGGGAGTCTCCTTAGCTTTCGTCGGGTGACTGGGTGAACTCTATGTTGTTACGAGAGGTCTCCTTTTCTTTTATTAAGAAGTCGGGCAAAATTAGGGGTCTACAGTGAAGATATGAGCCAGGAGGTCCATCGCCAGTCTGAAGCGCTTACTCGTCATGTACGGGAAGCCGAAGGGGAGTTACGTAGAAACCAGAGCCCGCCTGTGCGTTTCTTTAGGCTTTTTCGTTTCTGCCAAAATGTACTTCGTAGCATGGCCTAGGGGAATGTACACTTTTTCCGGATAAATAGAATCACGTTTTGTTTATCTTTACAACTGTTTATTGCATTCATCTCGCATTCATTCACATATCTCTCCTTGCTTTAAAAATTAATAAGATAATAAAAAAGAAAGGTTAACTGATGTGCTTTCATAAAACAGAAGAATGGAATGGAAACCACTCATCATCAGTCTTTCACCAACGGTTGAGCCACCCAAAACAGACGATAAAACTCAACCGCTGGTTATCACGATCGATAAAGAAGAAGGGACTAGGACACCACTACGATTATTTATGCCTCGTCCTTTCCCCTACGAATCAAACAAAGTTGTACCATGGAAATACGTAGTGAACGAAGACGTTTCCAATATAGCCGGTATTGGGGGCATGACTAGAAGCGGGAAAATATACTCTCCCAAGGATTCGCAAGAAGATGCCCCCAAAAATACAGTAAAAAACAAAGAAACTGAAGAAGAAAACAAAGAAGAATCCAAGGAGGAAGCATAAGAATTACTGCAGTTTATAAAGCAAAGTGAATACTCCATCATAGACCAACTCAACCGCACGCCCGCGAAGATAACTTTGTTGTCTCTGATAATAAGTTCGGAACCACACCGAAACGCACTGCTGAGGGTCTTGAATGAAGCCTACGTGTCACACGCCATATCCCAAGACAAGTTCGAAGGAATCATTGGGAGCATCACAACCAGTGATCATCTTACCTTCACCGACGAAGAACTCCCTCCCGGAGGGTCAAGCCATAACAAGCCATTACACATATCCGTCAAGTGTAGAGAATACCTCATCGCCAAAGTCCTGGTGGATAATGGGTCATCCCTGAACGTCATGCCTAGGTGCACGCTTGACAAATTGGCAATTCAAGGGGCCCATATGCGTCCAAGCAACACCGTCGTTCGAGCCTTCGACAGATCAA
Source organism: Sphenostylis stenocarpa (assembly GCA_963425845.1). Lineage (NCBI taxonomy): Eukaryota > Viridiplantae > Streptophyta > Magnoliopsida > Fabales > Fabaceae > Sphenostylis > Sphenostylis stenocarpa. The sequence continues at coordinate 4,011,196 of OY731408.1, forward strand.
AACGAGAGGTAGTAGGAGAAATCAATCTTCCAATCCGGGTAGGTCCCACTATTTTCAACGTGGACTTCCATGTGATGGATATCACTCCTGCTTACAACTGTCTCCTCGGTAGACCTTGGATTCACGACGCCAAAGCAATCCCATCAATGCTCCACCAAAGGATTAAATTCGTGGTAGGTGACAAACTGGTCACAGTTCAAGCCGAAGATGACATCTTGATTAGCAAGCCGTCTACCCTACCCTATGTGGATGCAACAGAAGAGGCCCTTGAAACATCCTTTCAAGCGTTGGAGATTGCCAATGTTGAAAGACTTCCCAACAACATGAGGGTGGCACATATGATGACAAAGTACGGATACCGCCCAGGCCAGGGACTCGGTGCAAATTCCCAAGGAATAAGGGAGCCACCAGATTTCAAGGACAATCCTTTGAAATGCGGTCTAGGGTACAACCCTAATACAAGAAGAAAGGGAAAGTCTCCCCTCCGCCCACTGAATCAGATCTTCCGAAGTGCAGGGATACAGGCGTCCTGAGCAACTTTAGTCATTAGGTGTTCTTCTTCCATTTTTTAAAGGAATGTAAACCCAATGACTATTAGAGATTACTCCCCGGGGGCAGCCCGACCCTCGGGCATTTTCAGGGCACATATTACCCTTTTAATCATACGAGAATATATTTCTTACTATCTGCTTCTTTTCTTACTACTCACTACGCCTCATTAATAACCATGCTTAAGCAAACGTTTCTAAAAGGCGTCTAAAAACTTGAAAGCGCACCGACAGTAAAGAAACAAATTAAACCATCACTGATTGATTAGGAATACAAGTAAGGTTTTACCCCATCATAGTGAAACCATGTTTTGCCGACGTTGCAAAAATAATAAGTAAGCCCAGAAAAGCCAAAGGCCAAAAGGGCATCTAACCCGGTAGGAAACCCACAAAAGGGGGCTACGCAAAAGTTAGGATTAACCCGCTAGGAAACCCGACCAATAATAAAGGGTAGCCTAGGCAAAAGATAGGGTTACAAAACGGGGTACATTAGAGTTTCTAAAGCATAATAAAAAGAAACCCCAACAAAAGTTTGGACGAAACGCAACATCCTAGATTGAAAACCCAAAGGGCGATCTAGGAAAGACAATCAGTCTTAACAAGCGCCGCAAAGCTCACCAAGCAAAGACGCAACCCTGCAAACAAACGTTTGTTTAAGCTAAGCCTAAACAGTTTGACTAACCCTAGCTAGCCGTGCTTACAGACACCATTGGTTTCAAGAAATCCCCTCTAAAAACACAAACCTTTGATTTAATCATCCTTTTCTTTCTTTTCTCTTGACCCTTATCACTATGATATTCTAGCGATTAACCGGGTAATATGAAAACATAGTAATCAATAGGAGGATTGAAATTCCAAAAAGGGTAAGAAGCACACTAGTATGAAGAAATAGCTCTTCAACACGATCATTCTTCGGTCAAGATATATCCAAAACGGTAGAAATGGTACAGTTGAAGGTAGCACCAGAAGAATCTCTCCGTCAGGAGTACATCAGTTAACTTTTCTGAAAGTAATTAACTGAAATAGCATTATAAGTTGCATATCATGAGCATTACATGCATAGATGTTGATGAATAAGGTCCTATTTCCTTCAAAAATAATAAACAAGAAAAAAAAGGAAAAAGAGCAGATGGCCATCCAGAGGTTTCCGTTGGGGGCAGACGACCGTCCACCCTAGCCAGACGGCCGTCCATGGGTGACTGTTAGGGGCAGATGGTCGTCCACTTAGAGCGGACGGCCGTCCGCCCCTGTTTTTTTTGCCTATAAATTTAGGCGCCCCAAATGGCTCATGGCACCTCATTCTTGCATTCTCCCTTCCTCCTATACCTCTCTTGCATATTTTGAGTGTTCTTTGTTGAGTAATGGATCATGGAGAGTCGCCTACACGTTGGAAGCGCTCCCAGGGACCCATAAGGAGAATCCCTCCTCCTCAGGTTCCCACTCAATTAACCGAGCAACACCAAGCTAGGTTTGCCAATATCAGCCAGTATGTTTGGCACCATATGCTCTGGTTGGACTTCAACATCCTAGCCATGTTTGGTTGGGATCAGGATGTAAAGAGATACATCCAAGGTATAGGGTGGGACTTCCTGCTCAAAGATCCACCTACGCGCATCCATCGCACGACCATGCTAAAATTCCTTGCTTCGGTCACACTCATAGACCTACCATCTATGATCCCCGGGCTTCCGCCTGTCCTAACAGTCACCTATTGGATGAATGGGGCTTACCAGACTAATGTCATAGACGACTTCAACGTCCTCATGGGGTTCCACCAGCCCCGCAGAGATCCAGACATCGGAATACAGGGGGGCATTCTGTGAAAGGCCAGCTACCCTCACTACCAGCCAGATATGGGAGGAGGTCGCCAGCTCCCAGCACGTTCCCGCCAATCCAAAAGGGACTGCTTTCCTCCCACCTCTCCGCATTTGTCATAAGTTGCTAGCAGGCACCCTTCATAGCCGAAAGGAAAGTCAAGGCAAAGTCACTCAGGCGGATCTCTTTGTCATCTACTGCATGCATCAAGGGATTCGATGCAACCCTGACTACCTTTTCTTGAAAGCCCTGAAGGACTTTGGGACACGAGGCCCCGCGAGATCCATCATGGTAGGCCCTCTTATCACCCCCCTGGCTGAGTACTGGGGATGCACTGATGGAGAGGACATCCCTGCTGCCCTGTGACCGGAACTCATAGATGGTTCGGTACTCGCCCATATGAGCATGCTCACCCGTCAGGGCACCTCCTGGGTCCTACACCCCATCCTTGCTATGACGTTCGACCTCCACGAGATGGACACTTCAGAATCACAAGAGACGCCCATCCCTCCAGGATCCCAGCAACAACAGATGCAATACGAAGATAACCTCGCCAGCCTGCACCGACACATGAGTGATGACAGGGCCCACTCAGATAGGTAGTACCAGCACCTGTGCCAACAGATCGATCAGTTGTCCCTAAGACAACAGAGTTATGAGCAAGCATGGGAAAGCCTTAGTCTGAGGGTCGATGGCCTCACGCAGAGAATGGACACGATGGGCTAGAACCTACACAGCATGATCCGAAGCCAGGAAGAATTCCAGCACCGTGTACTCCGCCGACTCCCTTCGCCATCTCCATCCTCAGCATCCAACTCAGAGCCGGAAAGCTGAGATCTTTTTAAAAGTCTCCTGTTGTACTCTAATTTTCCGCAAAATAAATAAATAAGACTTTATGTTTTGTCTTGTTGCCTCTCTTTACAAAAGCCAGCATGCACAGAAAAAACTAAGAAAATAAAAAGGCACATGCGCCATTCCAAAAAAGCAAAATTTCAAAAAAGAATAAAACCGCAGAAAAATGTGAAATTAATTGAATATTTCCAGAACCCAATTCCAACTACCACAACCAATAAAAGGTCGAATCCCCAATGGATTCCTGCCTAGAAGGCATTCATCTAGAATCCCCAGCAGCCAAGAAGCTGGACGACTAAAGAAAAAGCCAAAAGCGAAGAATCCTCGGTATACCAGACGATTACACAAAAGTCAAGAACAATTACTCCCAACAAAACCGGCGCATGATCGGAAACAGTAAGCCGCCACCACCTCTTCAGGAAAGGGAAAGACCTGAAGACGAAGACCTGCACACAGGCAAAACCGGCGCATGATCGGAAACAGTAAGCCAACACCACCTCTTCAGGAAAGGGAAAGACCTAAAGACGAAGACCTGCACACAGGCAAAACCGGCGCATGATCGGAAGTAGTAAGCCGCCACCACCTCTTCAGGAAAGGGAAAGACCTGAAGACGAAGACCTGCACACAGGCAAAACCGGCGCATGATCGGAAACAGCAAGCCGCCACCGCCTCTTCAGGAAAGGAAAGACCTGAAGACAAAGCCGGGGCATGACCAGAAGCATTAAGCTGCCACCACAGCCAAAGGGTCAGCTACCGCGTCGAAGGAGCATCCTGAGGCATCTAACCTGATGGAGGTTCGTACTCATCAACCAAGGGGTCAGCTACCGCATCGAAGGAGCATCCCGAAATTCTCTACGTGTCAGCCGAAGGGTCAGCTACCGCACCAAAGGAGCATCCTGAAGCCTCACAGCATATCGTCCGAAGGGTCAGCCTCCACAGCAAGAGGAGCATCCAGAAGACAACCGGGCAAGAGGGTTAACTCCTTCACCCGCCGATTGACCTCATGGTATGTTAACCCATGGTCAATTGGTCGGGTAAAGGGGGGGCAGCTGTAGACCCCAAATCTTGCCCGACCCCCTAGTAAAGGCGAAGATCGCCCGTTTCGAAGATGGTTAAGACTTTATCAAGTCCCTAGTAGCTTGTTCTAAGTTCCATTTAGGATAGGAAGAGTTTTTAGAGGCATTAAAAATCGGGAAATCCGCCGGAGACAGCAGATGGCCGTCCAGAACAGGCGGATGGCCATCCAGAACAGGCGGATGGCCGTCCAGAACAGGCAGATGGTCGTCCAGGACAAGCAGATGGTTGTCCATGGCCACTTTAAGGCCATGGACGGCCATCCACTTAGCTTGAACGGTCATCCATGGCCAAAAGTTGCCATGGACGGTCGTCCACACTACATGGATGGCCGTCCATGGCCACTTTTTGCCATGGACGGCCGTCCGCTTTGTCCAGACGACCGTCCACCTTTTCCAGGCCCGGATCCCTATAAATAGGGGCCTCATTTCTCCTTTTTTTCACACCTTTCCCACTCCTCCACTCTCTTGGAAGCCTTTGGCACTTGAGAGTGACCTTGAGCATTATTCCGGGGTTCGAGGGAGCTTTCCGATTTCCGTTAAAGTTGAAATCGGTTAAGGAAGTCTCTTTTTAAGACATCCGGCCCTTGGTAGAGTGACTTTTCTTTATTTTGCGGGAGGAGCGTGTTTGTAGAGTGCGGTGACTGCCAAAAAGCGTCCTCACGTTTTCGAAGAGTTAATAAAAAGCTAGCTTCGGAGGTTCCTTCTCTATTCTTTGTCTTCTTTACTGCTTTCTTTATCGCTTTCTTTGTGTGCATTAGATAATAGAGCCATGTAGATATTTAAATTCTACAAGTAGATCAAATAATAGGGTAAAAATGTAATTTCTTTAAGTGTTTATTTTCTAAGTTAGTCAATCATAGGGAACCCGAAAGGGGCGTTGTGGGGGTGCTAACACCTTCCCCACACGTAACTAACTCCCTTACCTAACTCTGGTTGTAATGGCCAAAGTTGGTTTTTTCTAAAACCACTGCCTTTTTCTTTTTTACCTTTTTCAGTGTTTAAGGTTAAAACATTAATGGCGACTCCTCGAACCTATTCGAAAACCTCGCCTTTAGGTCTAGCCCGGTTATCGGACGGCCTAAAGGTGTTGAACCATTTCTTTCAAAACGCGATTCATGTCAAAACCATCGCGTCGCTCCGATCGCCTCTTTTGACGGCGGCGACAAAGCTCTTTATTGAACTGGAGGATGGGAATTTTCTTGTTTTCCCCGTTTTGTAGATTTTTCTGAAATGCTCTACTTGGAGATATTTATTTGGCATTTTTTGTGGCCTCTATTGGGGAATGAAAGGTTTTTCTTTTCTTTCTTTTTGTTGAACACCTGGGGATATGGAGATTTTGATTTCATATCTTCTTTGGTTGATCTTTATGTAGTCCTTTTTCTCCTTTGGGGAAGTGGCGGAGATTCTAGATGAGTTTGCTTGATGACTCATATGGTGATGAAGCTGAGTCGTGAGGTAATCTTTTTTTGTTTTGCCTCTGGAGTAGGCAAGGATCCGCTCGGGGATGATCAAGCCTTTCCGTTGGCTTTTCTATGTTGATGGCTTCCTTTTTCTTGGATGGAAGGATGGTGGTTGGTTCTTCGAGTAACTATGTTTGACGACTCATGTGGTGATGCTGAGTCATGAAGTAATTTTTGTTTTGCCTTTGAAGTAGGCAAGGATCCATTTGGGGATCATCGAGCCTTTCCGTTGGCCTTTTTCCGGTGTACCTTCGTTTATTGGGATAGAAGGTTAGAGCTAGTTTCTTTGAAGCTCTTTATTCTGCTGAAATAGTTTTGATTTCGCCTTCTCTTTCGCGATTTTGATTTTTATCATGAGTTATTTGAAATCTGGCTTTTTAATATATCACGTGTGCCTTTTTATTATAATAATTTTTTTTTACACGTGGGCTTTTTGAAATGTAAACAAAAATAACAACTTTTATTTATTACTTCCCTTTTTCTTTTTTTCTGGGTGATAGATTCAAGCATTTTTAAACTACTAGAAAATATCTAAAGACCTCCTAATCATCTACTTCTGGGATAGAATCGGAGGATGGTGCTGGTGAAGGGATGCGGTGGAGCATGCGGTGCTGGAACCTTGCCTGAGTCTAGACCAAATTTTCTATTTGGCGGTCCGTCCTATCTTGCCTCATGGTCAGTTGACTGAACTGCTGTCGCATGAATTGGAATTGCCCTTCCATGTAGCCATGCTCATCATCCATACGTCGGTATAAGCCAACGAAGTCTGGATCATATGATTGTTGCTGGGACTCCGAAGTCGTAGGGATGTCCTGTGGTGTGTTGAAATCACGCATATCTAGTGAAATCGAGATTATGGGGTTTAAAATAAACCCTGATCCTTGTCGACTAAGGATGTTCATGTGGACAGTGTTCCTCCGTTAATCGGTTCCGGTTGGAGGCTAGCTGGAAGGTTTTCTCCATCAGTGCATCCCCAATATTCAGCTAAAGGGGTGAGAAAGGGAGCCACCATGATAGCTCCTGCTGAGCCACGAGTTCCGTAATCCTTTACGGCTTTCAGGAAGGCGTACCCTGGGTTGCATCGATGCCCTTGATGCATACAATAGACAATAAAAAGATCAGCCAATGTTACCTTTCCCTGGCTCTCCTTCCGGCTATGTATTGTCCCAACTAGCAATTTATGGCATATGCGGAGCGGAGGAGAAAAAGTTGCACCCTTCAGATGTGATGGCAGGGTATGTGCTCCAGTGATTTCTTTCCACATGCTGGTGGTAGTGAGAGCAGCGGGTTTCTCGAAGTATGCCAACTTATATTCCGGCGTTCTCGTATCTGCTCGTTGGCAGAAACCCATTATGACATTAAAGTCATATAGAAAAGTGGTCTGGTATGCCCCATCCATCCAATAGGAAACAACTTGAGTAGGTGGCACTCCGGGGGTCACGGATGGCATCTCCACCAGATTGACGGAAGCAAGGAATTCCAGCATGGCAGTACGGTGGATTCGAGCGGGTGGCTCATGAAGCAGAAAATCCCATCCTATGTTGTGGATGAACCGTCTAACATCTTGATCCCAGCCGAATGTAGTTAGGATTTCAAAATCCAAACGTAGCATGGGATGCCAGGAATATTGTTGGATATTTGCCAACCTCTGTTGATGTGGCTCTTCCAGCAGGGTGTTGGTGATAGGAGTTCCTCTGGCGGAGGTCCTAGTGCGTTTTCTCCTAGATGAAGCCTCTCCACGCTCCATTTTGTGCCTTACTCACTCAAGAATGCTAGAAATGTGTAGAAAGGGAGGAGAAGTAAGATAGAATGCTTGGAATGGGGTGCAAATGCAAGGATCTGCGTCTAGCATTTATAGGAGAAGCCAGCAGGGTCGAGACGGCCGTCTGGGGTTGGGACGACTATCTCACTTGAACATTTACCCTTGGGACAGCTATCTGGGAAGTGGGACGGCCGTCTCACTCAAGTTTATGCCCTGAGACGGGCGTCTCAAATGTGGGATGGGCGTCCCACTTGAATTTGGCTGTTTGGGACGACCGTCTCGACCCTTGAGACGACTGTCTCAAGCTTTTCAAGTTGGTTTTCATGTTTTTTGATGAGAAGGAAGATATGACTCCATTCATTGATGTTTTAATGCATGTAATGTTTCATGATATGCGTCCTATGATCTATTTCAGTTAATTTTTCGAAAGTTTTAACTGATGTGCTTTGACTTCGAGTGCATTCTTGGTGTTGTACCTTTCTGTCATCATATTTCTTGATCAACAAGCTTAGCTGTACTTATTTGCCGTCTCGGACTTTTCTGGCTATAGCCGAAGAGCAATCTTTTGTGCATAGGGCAACTGCCATATTAATGCCCCCTTCCTTTCCTTAGGGATTTCAACCATCCTATTGATCACTATGTTTCCACATTCCCCTTTATTACTTGAATGCTTTATAGTGAAATGGTCAAGAGAAGAGAAAGAAAAGGATTTATAACAAGGGCTTGTGTTTTAGAGGGATATATTTTTTTGTAATAGAGGTTTCTGCAAGAATGGCTAGCCAAGGTTGGTCGGTGTTTGGGCTAGTTTAGACAAACATTTTGTTCTTATAACATGGCGTCTTTGTTTACTATTTTATGGCGCCTTTTTGTGATTGATTAACTTTCCTATCCCGCCTTTTCAGGTTTTCAGTCCAGGATGTTCTGCTTATGTCCTAACTTTTGTCTAGGCTTTCCTTTTTGTATTATTTTTAGGAATACCTAGCGGACTTTTCGTAACCCTAACTTTTGCCCAGGCTACCCTTTATTATTGTTTGGGTCTCTTGCCGGGTTTACCCTAACTTTTGTGCAGCCCCCTTTGTGGGTTTTCTGTCGGGTATTTTGCCCTTTTATTTTCTTGTCTTGGCCTTTGGCCTTGACGGGCTCTTTATATATATATATATATATATATATATATATATATATATATATTTGCACAACATTGTCGAAACTTGGTTTTATCGAGATAAATTTTTATCGTGTTTCTAGTTAATCAATCATATTTGATTTTGTTTTGTGGCGCTTTGATGGTTCTAACGCATTTGGAACAAAACGTCTATCTAAACCTTGTTTATAAAAAATGGGGTATAGATATATTTAGCAAGAAAAGAAGCAGATAGTAAGAATAACATTCTTTTGTAATTTCGGGGAAATGTGTGCCCTAGAGATGCTCGGGGGTCGGGCATACCCCGAGGAGTGATCTCTAATAGTCATTAGGTTTACATCCCTTAGAATTGGAAGAAGGACACCTAATGACTAACGCTACCCCTTGCGCTAATACCCCTCCTTTTCGGAATATCTTCTTTGAGGGGTAAGACTTCCCTGCTTTCCGTATGGTTTGATCTTTTGTAGGGTCGTACCCTAAACCATACTTTAAAGGATTATCTTTGAAATATGGTGGCTCTTTTATTCCTTGAGCATTCTTTCCGAGCCCCTGTCCTGGGCGATATCCATATCTTTTCATCATATGGGCCACCTTTGTATTACTAGGAAGTCTTTCTATGTTGGCAATTTCGAGCGCTTGAAAAGATGTTTCAATGGCCTCTTTAGCTACATCCACATATGGTTGGACAGACGGTTTGCTGATTAGAAAGTCTTCTTCAGCTTGGACTGTGACGAGTTTATCATTTGTCACAAACTTGACTTTCTGGTGGAGCGTTGAAGGTATTGCCTTAGCGCTATGAATCCAAGGTCTACCAAGGAGACAACTATATGTTGGCGTGATATCCATCGCGTGGAAGTCTATGTTAAAAATAGTAGGGCCAATTTGGATTGGTAGACTAATATCTCCTACTACTTCACGTCTTGATCCATCAAAGGCTCGAACAATTGTATTACTCGGGCGCATGTGGGTTCCTTGCACTGTTATCTTGTCAAGTGTGCATTTAGGCATAACGTTTAGGGATGACCCATTATCCACAAGAACTTTGGAAATGAGATATTCCTTGCATTTAATAGAAATATGCAAGGGCTTGTTGTGATTTGACCCTTCTAAAGGGAGTTCTTCATTTGTGAAGGTAAGATGATCATTGGATGTAATGTTACCAATGATTTCTTCAAACTTGTCTTGGGATATTGCATGCGGAATGAATGATTCATTCAAAACCTTTAACAGTGCGTTTCGATGCGGCTCTGAACTCATTATAAGTGATAACAAAGTTATCTTTGCAGGAGTGTGATTGAGTTGATCAATGATGGAGTACTCACTTTGTCTTATGTACTGGAGTAACTCATCTGTCTCCTCCTTGGATTCCTTTTCCTCTTTGGCTTTATCTTTTACCTTATCTTTAGGAATATTATCTTGTAATTCCTTGGGGGAGTATATTCTTCTACTTCTAGTCATGCCCCCAATACCGGCTATGTTGGAGATATCTTGATTGACTGGTGATTCTTCTGAGTATCTCCAAGGTACAGCTTTATTTGATGAATAAGGGAAAGGACGAGGCATGAATAAACGTAAAGGCATTATTGCCTCTTCCCTTTTATCGATTGGAATGACCAACGGTGCTTGTTTGTTATCATCTTTGGGTCTATCGACCGTTGTAAAGATTTTGATGATGAAAGGCTTCTTTTCCATTTATTCTGATTTGTAGAAAGTACATCAATTAATCCTTTCTTTTTATTATCTTTATTATTAAAATGAGGAGGGATGTATGAATGTATGCAACTTATGAATGCAATAGACAATTTAAGGAAAATCCTTTTTATTTTATCTAGAAAGTGTTCATCCTTCTATACAATGTTTTGAAGCAAGTGTTGACAAAAACGGAGAAGCTTGAAGAATCCTATAGGTAAATTAGGCATTCTTCGTAATTCATCTTCAGCTATTCTCACATGATTTCTGAGCGTCTTAACTTGCTCATGTACCGCCTGACTCATATCTTCACTATATCGTCGAGCCTCTTTTATCTTTTCTTCCTGATGAACGATCAAGGCTTGCTATTGGTCAGACCTCTCTATTACTTGGTCTCTTTCACGAAGCAATTGACCATACTGAGCTAATCCATCTCTTTCTTTATCATGTAGCTCATCCAAGTTTTCTCTGTATCTTTCAGCGGTTTCCCACCACTTTTGTGCTTCTGACCGAGTTTCTACTAGGTCATCCTGTATCAACTTGGTCGTTTTTGCCTGTTCTGCAAGCGAACTCTTAAGATGTGCTATTTCATCATTCATGTCCCGGAATAGACTATCTTGTTCAAGCTTCGGAATTTTCAATGCTTGTTTAGTCTCTTCTTGATAATCAGCACAATCATTCTTAAGATGCTTTATTTCATGGTCCTTCTTTTTACATTGCCTTTTTAAACCATCTATTATAAGGGTTGACTCTTGCTCTTTCTCTTCAAAAGCCCTCAACTGAGCTTCCATTACTTCTACCCTTTTATTTAAGGCATTGACCTGCAATTGTAGCTCTTCATTAACTAATGTTGCAGTGAATGTAGCAGATGGTTGGGGTATCCTTCTACCTTTTCTCCATTCTTCATATTCATGGGACGTAGACACCTGAACCTTTCCGAGTTCTTTATCTCCTATATAGACTGGTCTTTCCCATGCTTTCCGGATAGCAGATACTTCTTCAAAGCTATGGGAGTAACGGCATAGACTCAGCCCTCTGAGCTCTTCTTGAGTTAGCACAGTCTGGATTCTCATGAGTTGTCTCATAGCCATCTTGGGAGAGTAAGCTACGCAACCCCTGAGGCCTAGTAATGGTATGCTCAGGTAATCTCCACATCGTATAAGAACATAACCGGGTCGGAACCAAGGGCAAACCCATGATACATGCTCTACTTTCCAGTTTTCTAACTCGGTTTTCCATTCTAAAGCTTGATAATGCTGAAGAGGGATTTTCGGAAAACTCCTTAGAGGATCAGGGAATATGCCCATGTAGCTTGAAGCGTAGAAGTGAGTAATGCCCCATACATATAGTAATGAAGTGCAACATCTAAGTGTTTTTCCCTATTTCTGTCGGCAAAAATCTACTAAAATCAGGGTATCGGCAAGAATCGCAGGTATAGGACTCTTAGAGTATACATCCCAGTCAAAGAATGCATCTATTGCAGCATGATCCACAATGTTCACATGAAATGGGAATAATATGATTCCGAACATTGCCCATGCTAGAGTTTTGTTGAAGGTAGACCAATCTTTCTTTTCAGCCAAAGAGATTAAGTGATCTTCTATTATTGACATTTTCCAACCTCGGATGTTCCCTTTTCCCTCTAGGATGGATTGATGAGGAGGCAATCGTACAATAGTAGCAACCTTACTCACGACAACATACACTCCTGAGCAGATATAGACCTCGAATGACTGAGGCCATCTAACCATGAGTTCATATTCTTCTAAGGTTGGTACTAAATCGAACTGCGAAAACTCAAAGCAGTGCAGATTGGGATTCCAGAAGTGGACCAATGCTCTAACAAAGATAGGATCGATTCTGATTTTCAGGAGGTCAAGAATCCTTCCATAAGATTTCTCAAAATTAGCACTCGACCTCCGGCGGCATATATGTACACAACCGCCTTAACTTCTCTACACGGCATAGAAGGATTTCCACTTTCTTTAACTCGTCTATTACTCGGATCCCTCCATTATCTAAAAGAAATGAAAATGCATGATATGAGGATGAGTCCTTGTAAGTGCATGCATGCAAGTGTTTGATTTTCTAAGTATTATCATGTTTTATGATAGTGCTTGGTTTTTCTTGGAAAGGAAACTATCTATATGGATGTTTATGGATTTTGATGAAGAGAGTCCTATTTTCTTATCTTATTATTTTTATGAACAAAGGTTGTATGAATCATAAGACTTTTGTCCAAAATCTTTGTATTGTGTGTAGACCCCAAATCTTGCCCGACCTCACAATAAAGATCAGAAGACCTCCTTTTCAAAGATGGACGAAGCCTAAGAAGCCACTAGGAGAGACTATTAGGCCTCATACTAGAATAGGAGGGATTTTTGGCACAAAAATAAAGATTTTCGCCTTTTAAGGTCGAGACCGCCGTCTCGCCTTGCACAAGTGGCGAGACCGCCGTCTCGTTTGGCGAGACGGCCATCTCGCCATTCCTGCAAGGCGAGACGGCCGTCTGGAATGTCGAGACGGCCGTCTCGACCTTGTCAGACGAGACGGTCGTCTCGACCTGACAGGCGCGAATCCCTATAAATAGGGGCTTCATTCCCCTCATTCCACACACCTCTCTCATTCTCTCTCTAGTCACATCACTAGATTCTCTCTCTAGAATCCCTCTGACGCATTTCCGGAGCTTTTGAGTGTCTTTAGAGGTTTTTATAGCGTTTTTGAGAGGTTCCGGCGTTGTACAAGAGTGAAGGGTTGCCAAAAAGCACCCTAATTTGCAAAAGTTAATAGAAAAGCTTGCTTCGGAGGTTTCTACTCTCTCTCTCTACTTTTTACTGCCTTATTTTAAATTACGATATAGACACTAGGGCCATGTAGTCATAAATTTAAATTCCGCAAAATAAAATGGGTAAAAGCGTATTTTCATCAAGTTTACTTATTTTAAAATAGCTGGCCTATCATAGGAAACCCGAAAGGGGCGTCGTAAGGGAACTAACACTTCCCTTACACGTAACTAACTCCCTTACCCAACTCTGGTTCTAACGACCCAAGTTGGTTTTTCGAAAAACCAACGCCTTTTAAACTCCTTTTCCGATGTTTCCGGTAAAAACATCAGTGGCGACTCCACAGAACCCTTCAAAATTAACTCTTGGATTAGCCCGGTTATCGGACAATCTAAAGTCGTTGCAACCACCAATAAAAAATGCGAAAATCAAGAGAAGTCAAAACCATCGCGTCGCTTTGACCGCCCTCATTTTGACGGCGGCGACAGATGGAGACTCCGCTGGGAAGCCTAGAGAGTTGATCCCATTTAGTGATGGGCCGGATTAGAAATAAATAAACCAAGAAAATCACGCTTTTACCCTACCTTGTATTATAACATGTTTTATTGCTTGGCTTTAATAACTGTTGTCTGTTTATACTGACGCAATTGTTTGAAATACAAATTGTACACAAACCCTTGCACACAACAGTTCCCTCTATACTCGGGGGCAAGTGAGAAATCCATAGGGAGTGGGTGGCAGGTACGGTTCGCTATAGTGATGGCCTTGTACCCACCGGTGTGATCGGAAACCACCACTCAAGGTGATAACCTTCCTCTTTTGGCACAAAGGCTGACTATAGCCTTAGTGCTAAGCATGGTCGGAAGGCTGGAGAGTGGGGACCCTATAATGGGGGCACCTTGGGGGCATTAGCCTTGGTGAGAACAGTTAGAACCCACCTTCGCCAAATCACTTTTCTGCAGGAAAACCCTACCTAGTGATTAAATCCAATTCTCGCCTGTTCGTGGATGACCGAAATTGTGTGTGCATATGTTTGTTGCATTTGTCTGTTGCATAGCATAACCAAACAACAGAAAGAAAAATCACAAAAAATATTTTCGCAATAAACAACCTTATCTCGGACAATCTGCCTTTTAGCTAGCCGGGTTTCCGGTTCTTTGTAAGCTAAGTATCCACGCAGTTCCGACAGAAGAGATAAGGGGCTCTAAAAACTCTTTCGCATAAAGCCACATTTTATCTCGGACAGTCTGCCTTTTAGCTAGCCTGGTTTCAGGTTCTTTGCAAGCTAAGTAGCCACGCTAGTTCCGACAGAAGAGATAAAAGGCTATAAAAAATAAATAAATAATAAATAAAAATCAAATAAAAAAATCATTTTCAAATAAATGGGACCTGATTCATAAACATCCCAAATCATTCATATAGGTAGTTTATTTTTCAAAAAAAAAAAACGTAAACATCATACCTGTTGAACATTCAAGGACTTGATGTTGCAAATAATGATCATGAAGAATGTTGATTTTGATGATGATCCAAGAGCTTAAAGACTTAGAGTATTGAAGATTGAAGATTGATGATTTCTGTATTGTAAAAACTCTGTTTTAGTTTGATTGAGTCTCGTAATTATAGAGTCTAAGATAGCCGGTACATAGTCTCGTAACTTAGAAGCTTCAAAATGCTCAAATTTATCATGCAGGCTCGGCTTTAATCGATTATATAGGTAAATAATCGATTAAAACAAGTGAGAAAACCACTTTCTATACTAAGTCACTGTTTTAATCGATTAAAAAGCAAAATAATCGATTATTTCGATACCGTTACGATACAGATAATCGATTATTTCACCAAATAATCGATTAAACCGAGAGGATTGGGTTCCGACGTATTTGGCTCTGTTTTAATCGATTAAAACTCCATTTAATCGATTATTTCAGTCTGTTTCTGATTTTAAACATCAAACAAACCCTATTTTCGAAAACCCAATTACCAAGAACCCTAGTTTCGAAAACCCCAATTCCTAAACCCTAATTTTCCTACTTAAACTCTGCTTTGGTACTCAGAAAGGAAGAACAACTCTTTCCATACAAAAGTTAAGTGTTGTGAGTGCCAGAGAACTGTTTGTTGCAAGGAAAGGGGGCTTTTGGAACCTGGTGTGAGGCTAGAAGCGATAAGAATCACTAAGTGGAGTTCTTAGTGGATTGTGTGCTGTGCCGTCTCTAGGGAAAGCTGTTCTTCATCTCTTGTGGATTTCAAGAGAGGTGTTGTCTTTACTTTATCTCTTTGATTTGTAATCTGTTTTTAACAATTTGTTCTTAGTGACAGCGTTAATCCTCTTTTGAGTGATTAGCAACTGGACGTAGGGTCTTTTGATCCGAACCAGTATAAACCTACTGTGTAATCTTCTCTACTCTTCTCTATTTACATTTACGCAGTTTTTAATCGGTAAAATTTGGGGAAAATTTTGAAAACCTAATTTTTATTAAGAAACCAATTCACCCCCCCTCTTGGTTTTTGTCCGACCACGCGAACATTCCGCTGCGCGATTCTAACAAGTGGTATCAGAGCTTGCTTTGATAGTCATTCAAACTTTTCGAAAATGGCCAGACAAAATCAAACTTTTGCCGAAGGTGTGTCTATCAACAGACCCCCACTTTTTGCGGGTCAAAATTATCCTTTTTGGAAAGTACGTATGCAAATATTTTTAGAGTCTGTTGATAGAGGCGTTTGGGACGCAATTTTAAACGGTCCTTTTATTCCTAGAGTTTTTGAAAATGGAGTAGAAGTACCAAAACAATTTTCTAGATGGTCGGATGAAGAAAATAGGAAAGCCCAATATGACGTTAGGGCTAGAAATATAATTTCATCTGCTTTAACCCTTGATGAGTTTTACAGAATATCCACTTGTAAGAGTGCTCAAGAGATGTGGGCAAAACTAAGAGTAACTTATGAAGGAACCGACGATAGTGACTCAATTTCGGAATCAAGCGACTCAGAAATAGAAGCTAACATTTGCTTGTTGGCAAATGACATCATTTCTTCCGACTTTGAGGTTAGTGATTCCGACTCATCCTCAAGTGATGATGAAAATGATGTTGATGAATTACAAAATGCATATAATGAATTGTTTAGTGCTTTTAAGGACTTGTACAATAAATACAAAGCTGTGAAAAAGAGTTTAAGTAGTTCCAAAATGGAGGTAGAGTCCTTAAAAATGAAAATCACATGTTTTGAAGAAAAGGAGGTAGCTAATACGAAAATTATATGCTTAGATGAAGATAAGGACTTAGCATGTGCAAATTGTAAAGAGCATGAATATGACATAGATATTCTTAACCATTTGCTTGACAAAGCCGAAAAAGAAATTGATGATCTTAAGAAGAATGAAATGGTATTTGCTCAAAATAATGTAAATCATAGAGTTTCTTTGAAAAAGAGTAAAACTAAAAAGAAAAGAGTATGGGTAGAAAAAGGAACTAGAGCATGTCATGTTAATAATGTATCTTGTTCTAAAACTACTTCAAATGCATGCTTCTATTGTATGAAACAAGGTCACACTTCAAATAGATGTAAAATTAAGCATTTTGGAGTTCCTAAAGGAAAATATGTTTGGGTTTCTATAGTTAAATGAATTGTTTGTCTCTTTTATTTATTCAAAGAAAATGAATCATTTAGTATGTTTTAAACGGAATGATTGGTAAAAACATTTTATCTTTTCTATTGCATGAAGGTTCTTCACTTAAAGATTTTTGCGAAAAGCCTCTAAAATTGTTTTAAACAACCTAAAACAAAGTATTTTTACAAAAGCTTTCTTAAAACATGTTTTTAACTCGATGCGAGTTTTGAAAGAACCAAATAAAATCACTTAGAATGGTCAAAGGAGTGTATTTACAGGCATTTTAATCGATACAACTTATTTTTAATCGATTAAAACCATTTAGAACTCATTATGATCGATCAGATTTTTATTATGAGCGGTCAGAATCCTTTAAATCGATTAAAAACACGTTTCAATCGATTAAAATCACTTAAAGGGTCAGGATGATCGATCAGATTTTTATTATGACCGATCAGAAGCAAATGTGATCGATCAGAGTTTAATTATGAGCGGTCAGAAATTTTTCAATCGATTAAAAACACGTTTCAATCGATTAAAATCACTTAAAGGGTCAGGATGATCGATCAGATTTTTATTATGACCGGTCAGAATCAGTTATGATCGATCAGAATTTAGTTATGACCGATCAGAACTCTTTTAATCGATTAAAAACTCGTTTCAATCGATTAAAACAACTTAAAATTTTTTTTCTACATCTGCGTTTTAATCGATTAAAAGATGTTTTAACAGATTAAAAGCTGCACTTTTAACGATTAAAAGAATCTTTTAACAGATTAATTAAACCAGACAGTTTTGAAAATAGTCTATAAAAACAGTTTAGCTTGAACTTTTTAAACACACATTGAATATAAGTTTTCACACATCCTTTAGCAACCAATCAAGCAAGCTACGGTGCAAACACTTTGGAGATCAAGGATGTGTTACTTGTTGATATATTATTGGATCAACTGATAGTTTGTTATGTGTAGAATTTGCTAAGATTATGCAGGGAGAGTTTGAAATGTCTATGATGGGAGAATTAACATTCTTCCTTGGACTTCAAATCAAGCAACTTAAAGATGGCACTTTCATCTCTCAAACTAAATACTGCAAAGAGATCCTCAAAAAGTTTGGTATGGACACCTCAAAGGAAGCTAACACACCCATGGGAACTTCATGCTATTTAGACAAGGATGAATCGGGTTTGGAAGTAAATCAAACTATGTATAGAGGTATGGTAGGATCACTATTATACTTAACTGCTAGTAGACACTGATATTATGCATTACATGCTGTGTGTGTGCTAGATTTCAGGCTTGTCCTAAAGAATCTCATTTAATTGCAGTAAAACATATTTTAAAATACTTAAAAGGAACTACTGGATTTGGCTTGTGGTATCCGTCTGATGCTTGTATTAGTTTATTAGGATATTCTGATGCTGATTATGGTGGATGTAAAATTGATAGGAAAAGCACTAGTGGGACATGTCATTTGTTAGGTTCATCCTTAATATCATGGCATTCTAAGAAACAAGCATGTGTAGCTTTATCTACCACTGAAGCTGAATATATTGCAGCTGGTAGTTGTTGTGCTCAAATTCTGTGGATGAAACAACAATTAGAGGATTATAGCATATATTTAAATGACATTCCATTAATGTGTGATAATACGAGTGCAATCAACTTAACTAAAAATCCAGTAATGCACTCTAGGACTAAACATATTGAGATTAGACATCACTTTTTAAGAGATAATATCAGCAAAGGAAACTGTAGGATAGAGTATGTAGACACTAAACGTCAATTAGCAGATATATTTACTAAGCCTCTACCCAAGGATAAATTCTATGATCTTCGAAGAGACTTAGGGATACTAGAAATAGCTTAAATTCTGCTTAATTTGACTATTTTTGGATGATTGTTATGATTAAATTCGTGATGCGAGGATATTCATAGGTTATAATGTGTAAAAACCTTAAAAACTTGATATAGCCTCTGGAATAATCGATCATCGGAAGTGATAATCGATTATTTTCCCTCAAAACGTCCAAAACGAGTATTCTCCTTCGGAATAATCGATTATTTCATGAAATAATCGATTAAATGCCTTCGATAATCGATTATTTACTCGGAAATAATCGATTAAAGTCGCTCGATATTGAAATAATCGATTATCTTGAAATATAATCGATTAAATACGACCAGATTTGCCTCTTAGCCGTTGCTAACGGATATTTTGCCATGGAATCTATTCTATATGACCGTTGGAAGTGTTTTCTCTATAAATAGAGACATCTTGGTCAATTATACTCACTTCAAACTCTTGCAATCAAGTTTTCTTGAAATCTATACTCTTTTTACTTCATTATTCCCTTACTTGTCTCCAAAATCTCTTCAAGTTTATCTACTCTTTCAAATGGCCTCATCCTCTCGCCCTAAGATTCCTACAAGAAGAAGATCTCGCACCTTCTTCTCATTCCCGATCCTAATTCTGTAGAAGGATGGATCTCTCGATGCAGATGGTCAACAAGAATTTCTAACCTACTCGGAAAGAAAAAGCTATTATTTCTCCCAAAATTCTTATAGGTGAGCAATTCATTCATAGAGGATTTAATTTTCCTAATCTTCTTGAAATTCAAGGAGTTCTCCCGTTTATCCAAATGCAAGGTACTTACTATCCTGACTTAGTTAGGGTATTCTTTTCTAGATTCAAGTTTAGGGATCAAATTGCTACATCCCGTGTAAAAGGAGTTACCATAATTCTAGATGATGATATTTGGGAAAATGTTGCTCACTTTCCCATTAGAGAAGATGCTATTAACGTTTATGGTGAGCTAGATGACTTTGACAGGTTCCTAGCTTATCGATCTTTTCTGCGGAATCCCTCCATGGAGATTGGCCGTATTCTTCATGCTGGACCTTTGAAGAAGGAAGAACGCATGATTCTTCATTTGCTTGTATGGATCTTATGTCCCCGGGCCACAAACCATGTCCAATGCTCTTCTATTGATCTTCGCATTATTCATGCCATAATGAATAATGAACCTTTAGATTGGGGTGTTCTTGTCACAATGACAATGTTAAAGGCCAAACGTCATCCAACTTTCAAAATTCCATATGCTCTTCTTGTATCCCAAATTCTTGAATATAAAGGAGTCAATGTCGAAGGTGAACAAGTTGTCCGAACTACTAACTTGAACCGCATGCTGGACAGCACTTTGATTCATCTACAAATGGTGCGGGTCAATGACATCTATGTTCATAAAGATGACGTCCAAAATCAAGGTAATGCAATTGAAGACTCTGATGAAGATATGCCTCCAGCAGCTGAGTTTCCCTCTACCCAAATCCAAAGTATAGGAACATCCTCTTCTCATCAAGAATCAAGACAATCCATGGAAGATATGCTTTCCGACATGAATCAAAGAATGCAATCATTCTTCAATCTTTCTGGTGTACGGCATGATGAAATTATTCGTCGTATATCCGATGTAGATGATAGAGTGGGTAGATTAGAAAATAGATTTGATACTCACTTTAATAATGAGGATAGTGAAGAATTTTAGATTTTATTTTTATATTGTAATGAATGAATGATTATGAAATAAAATTTGATGTTTCTTTCATGCTCTGATTGAGGCGGAGCTTTCTCTAACTTATGCATATTTTGAGGGGGAGCTCTTATGATTGATGTTGCAGAGTTCTTTTTGATTATAATCAAAATAGGGGGAGAAAAATTTAAAGCCTATGATTCAATATTAAATGTTATCTGGTATGTTTAATGTGTTTGTTAGTATGACAAATAAAACGGGTTATTACAAGGGCTTTAAAAAGATAATTTTGATCATCATCAAAAAGGGGGAGATTGTTGAACATTCAAGGACTTGATGTTGCAAATAATGATCATGAAGAATGTTGATTTTGATGATGATCCAAGAGCTTAAAGACTTAGAGTATTGAAGATTGAAGATTGATAATTTCTGTATTGTAATAACTCTGTTTTAGTTTGATTGAGTCTGTAATTATAGAGTCTAAGATAGCCGTACATAGTACTGTAACTTAGAAGCTTCAAAATGCTCAAATTTATCATGCAGGCTCGGCTTTAATCGATTATATAGGTAAATAATCGATTAAAACAGATGAGAAAACCACTTTCTATACTAAGTCACCGTTTTAATCGATTAAAAAGCAAAATAATCGATTATTTCGTACTCGTTCAGTACGAGATAATCGATTATTTCACCAAATAATCGATTAAACCAGAGAGGATTGGGTTCTGACGTATTTGGCTTCTGTTTTAATCGATTAAAACTCCATTTAATCGATTATTTCGATCTGTTTCGATTTTAAACATCAAACAAACCCTATTTTCGAAAACCCAATTACCAAGAACCCTAGTTTCGAAAACCCCAATTCCTAAACCCTAATTTCCCTACTTAAACTCTGCTTTGGCACTCAGAAAGGAAGAACAACTCTTTCCATACAAAAGTTAAGTGTCTGTGAGTGCCGAGAACTGTTTGTTGCAAGGAAAGGGGGCTTTTGGAACTCGGTGTGAGGCTAGAAGCGATAAGAATCACTAAGTGGAGTTCTTAGTGGATTGTGTGTTGTGCCGTCTCTAGGGAAAGTTGTTCTTCATCTCTTGTGGATTTCAAGAGAGGTGTTGTCTTTACTTTATCTCTTTGATTTGTAATCTGTTTTTAACAATTTGTTCTTAGTGACAGCGTTAATCCTCTTTTGAGTGATTAGCAACTGGACGTAGGCTCTTTTGATCCGAACCAGTATAAACCTACTGTGTAATCTTCTCTACTCTTCTCTATTTACATTTACGCAGTTTTTAATCGGTAAAATTTGGGGAAAATTTTGAAAACCTAATTTTTATTAAGAAACCAATTCACCCCCCCTCTTGGTTTTTGTCCGACGACGCGAACATTCCGCTGCGCGATTCTAACACATACAAAACATGATAAACAAAAATAAACACTCACATTCATTCAAATAAGCATCATTTTCATAAAACATGCATTTTGGTTTTAGAAAATGGAGGGGACTAGTAGACAATTGAAGAAGGTGGATATACCCCGATATCATACTGAGAAGTTGGAATGGCTTTGCGTGGTAATGCCACCAGAGGTCCGCGCCAACTTTGAAAAATCCTATGGACGGATTCTCGACCTATTAAAGATCTGTGTCGATCAAGTGTTCCTCAGGGTATTAATTCACTTTTGGAACTCCAGTCTGCATTGCTTCAAATTTCCACAGTTCGACATGGTGCCTACCTTGGAGGAGTATGAGATTATGTTGAAATGGCCCAAATCAGCTGGGGTCCATATCCGCCACGGGGCATATACTCCTGCAGCACAAGTCGCTGTCATCATTCAACTACCTTTCCGGCAGACTGCCCTGATAGGAAAAGGGAACATCCAGGGTTGGAAAGTCTCGATGTTAGAAGACCACCTGTCCGACTTGGCAGAAAGGACAGAGTGGGTCGCCTTCAACAAAACCCTGGCTTTAATCATTTTTGGAACGATCTTGTTTCCCTTCCACCTCGACACGGTGGATCAAGCCGTCATGGACGCCTTCTTCGCTTGGGACGCGAACTCGAAGAGTCCCTTGCCTGCAATTCTTGCCGACACCTTGCTCTCGGTGGAATTTTGCTGCCAGAAGCAAGGAAAAACACTTCGCTGCTGCTCTTCACTACTATTTGTGTGGAGCATTACACACCTTTACGCCTCCAGTCACATGGGGATATTCCCCGATCCTTTAAGGAGCTTCTCCAAAATCCCTCTCCAACGACACTTAACTTCAGAATGGAGGGACGAGTTGGAACAAAAGGACGCCAACAGTTTATCCTGGGTCTGCCCTTGGTTCCGACCTGGCCCAGTTCTCATCAGATGTGGAAACTATCCGAACGTACCCTTGATAGGACTCAGGGGTTGCATAGCCTACTCACCTAGAGTAGCTATGAGACATCTCATGAGGACTCAAACTACCATTTCTTGGGGGGAACTCGGAGGACTGTGTTTCTTCGGAGACCCATGCACAATCACCAACTCACCAGCCGTGAGAAAAGCATGGGAGAGACCAGTCTATATGGGAGATAGAGAGCTAGGAAAAGCTCGAGTGACTGTCCCCAGTGACTACGAGGTGTGGAGACAAAGAAGAGGGATGTCTCAACCATCCACCACACTCATTACAAGCGCCAATAGTGAAGAGCTGCAGGCTCAAGTCGACGCCTTGACCCAGAGGATAGAAATCATGAGAGCCCAGATGAGGGCCCTCGAAGAAAGAGAGTAAGAATTTATCCTCACCATAGATGGTCTGCAAAGGCAATGCAAGAAAAAGGATCATGAAATAGAGCACCTCAAGGATCAGTGTGCTGACTTTAACGAGCAAGCTATCCGAGCATCCAAAACTGCCAGAACCAGCTCGGATAGCCAAATTTAAGAGATAACCGCCAAATTAGCACGCCTTGAGGCCGAATCAGCAAAACAGGCTCAGACAATCAAGGAGTTGATGCAAGAACTCACCAAGACTCGGTCAGAAATACGCCAAGAGCGAGAGGCCAACCGAAGACTCAACAAAAGTCTCACTGAGCTACGCTGCAAAGAAAGAGACGGGCTAGCTCAGTACGGTCAGGTACTACAAGAGAAAGACCGAGCCGTTGCAAAGCTCGATGAACTGCAAGCCTTGGTCGTCCATCAAGAAGCGAAGATTAAAGAGGCTCAAAAGTATAGTGAAGATATGAGCCAGGCGGTCCAAAAGCAAAGCGAAGCACTTGCTCGTCACGTTCGGGAAGCCGAAAGGGAACTACATAGAGATCAAGACCCGCTTGTGGGTTTCTTTAGGCTTTTCCACTTTTGTCAAAAGTTGCTTCGTAGTATAGAGTAGGGGAATGTACACCTTCTAAACAGATAAATGAAATTTCTCTTTATTCAACAATTGTCTACTTGCATGCATGACATTCATTTGCATATTTAATTTCCCCTCCTTCACGCTTAATAAATAAGATAATAAAAAGGAAGGATTAACTAACACGTCTTCCAAATCAGAAGAACTAATTTTTGAAGGGTTCTTTGGAGTTGCCACCGATGTTTTTACCGGAAACATCGGAAAAGGAGTTTAAAAGGCGTTGGTTTTCGAAAAACCAACTTTGGTCGTTAGAACCAGAGTTGGGTAAGGGAGTTAGTTACGTGTAAATGAAGTGTTAGTTCCTTTACGACGCCCCTTTCGGGTTCCCTATGACAGGCCAACTATTTTAAAAATATTTAAACCGGTGAAAATTATGCTTTTGCCCTTTTATTTTTGCGGAATTTAAAATTATGACTACATGGCCCTAATATCTATTGCATAATTTAAAGTTAAAGCGGTAAAAGTAGAGAGGGAGAATTTAAACCTCCTAAGCAAGCTTTCATTTTAATTCTTTAAAAAAGAGGGTGCTTTGTGGCAGCCCTTCACTCTACACAGCGTTGGAGACTTCTCTAAACGCCGAAAAATGCTCACAGAAACACTTAGAAGCTCCAGAAATGCGTCGGAGGGATTCTAGAGAGAAGATCTAGAGAGAAGGAGGAGCAAACTGTGTTTGGGGTGTGGAAATGAGGGAATGGAGCCCCCTATTTATAGGTTTTCGCACCTGACAGGTCGAGACCACCGTCTTGCCCTTCGCAGGTGGCGAGAATGCCCTCCTGGAAGGCGAGACGGCGGTCTCAATTGCAAGAGAAACCTTTATTTTTTGTACAGAAAATCCCTCTTATCCTAGTATGGGGCCTAATAGTCTCTCCTAGTGGCTTTTTAGGCTTCGTCCATCTTCGAATAGGAGGTCTTCTACTCTTTATTTGGAGGCCGGGCAAGATTTGGGGTCTATAGCTGCCCCCCTTTACCTGACTAGTCGGCTGTTGGCCTGTTGTGCCAGACAGATTGACAGGAAGGTAAAGGAGTTGACCCACTTGCCCAGTTACCCTTCAGATGCTCCGTCTTTACGACGGTTGATCCTTTGGGGAAAAGTGTGTATTCGTGTACTTCCGGGATACTTTTTCTGACGGTAGCCGATCCCTTCAATGGACACATGGTAGAACCTCAGGATGCTCCTTCTGACGGTAGTCGATCCTTCGGTTGATGGGTATGAACCCCCCATCAGGCTGGTAGTTGTAGTCCGTTGTGTGGGACTGGATGGGTATGAACCCCCCATCAGGCTGGTAGTTGCAGTCCGTTGCATGGGACTGGATGGGTATGAACCCCCCATTAGGGTGGTAGTGTGACTTACTGATCTGGCTCGAGCGCAGATCAGGCGCACTGCGTGCGCAGGTTGATAGGTATGAACCCCCTATCAGGCTGGTACAGTCCACTGCATAGGACTGGAGGTAGTGGCGGCTTACTGTTCAGGTGGCCCATGCGCCGGCTCCTTGGGGAGTGATTTCTGTGTTGGTGAATGTATTTGGACTTCTTTTGAATGGTCATCCAGGTCGTGCCGGGGACTTTGTGTTTCATCCAGCTTTGTTGGTTGCTGGGGATTCTTTGTTTTTGTTCGTCTCTTGTTGACTGGTCGGATGAGTCTTGTTTGTCTGTTCGACCTTTGGTAGTCGAGGTTTTGTTGATCAAGGTGAGTGACTTGTCTTAATCCAGCCTTTTTCTCGCGGTTTTATCTCTTTTTTCTCGCGATTTTTGGATTTTTGGCTTTTTTATTGAGCGTATGCCTTTTTTCTTTTTAAGCTTTTTTGTTACGCTGGCTTTTGCAAACAGTGGCAAAGAGATGGATGAAATAAAATTTTATTTATGAG
The DNA here is from genome assembly GCA_963425845.1 of Sphenostylis stenocarpa. Lineage (NCBI taxonomy): Eukaryota > Viridiplantae > Streptophyta > Magnoliopsida > Fabales > Fabaceae > Sphenostylis > Sphenostylis stenocarpa. The sequence goes on from OY731408.1 coordinate 4,036,687, forward strand.
AAAATTTTATTACAACCACATTTTATTTTTGCAAGTACTATCCCTAAGGGCTATCCTCTGGAGACGATCCCTGGGGAGGGAATTGCTAGTACATGTGATACCAGAAGTCCGCCTGCTCTCGGACTTCATCGCGGTATTCCTGTTGGAATGTCGTCCATTCCTGCCGCATCCCCTACTGGTGCTGATACATCTCCTCCAGTCGAGTGTCAAAGGCGTCTTGCCTTTGGGATAGTTGTCCTTGCCGTACAGACATCTGGTCGAATTGCTGGCGCAGATCATTCATGTTGCGGTTCAGGCCAACGAAATCATCCGTGTACGGTGGTGGTTGTTGCTGTTGTTGTTGCTGTTGGAAGTCGGGAGGTGTGGAAAGATCTTGCATCGCCACAAGCCCCTGGAGGTCCAGCGCAAAATCCAGCGTGGGATGAAGGGCTAACTGGGTCCCTCGGCGTATCAGCATTCCCATGCTGACCAGGACCGACCCGTTGATGGATTCGGGTCGTAAGTTGGAGGTCAGCTCTTCCCGGCCAGGGCACCCCCATCTTTCTGCCAGGGGAGTGATAAGAGGAGCCATGAGGACGGCCCCCGTTGATCTGTTCCCAAAGTCCTTGAGGGCTCTCAGGAAGAAGTAGCCGGGGTTGCAGCGCCGCTTCTGGCTCATGCAATAAAGTACAAAGAGGTCAGGGAGGGATATCTTACCCTGACTCTCTTTCCTCCCGTGAATGGTCCTTGCCAGTAGCTTGTGGCAGATGCGGAGTGCTGGGGGAAGCGCGGAGCCCCTCATCAGCGTGGGCAGCGTGGTTGCTCCTGTAAGCTCGTGCCACATTTCGGCGGCGGTAAGGTTTGTGGGTCGTGAGTAGATGGCCTCACGGTATCCCTGAGTCATCGTGTCCTCGGGCCGAACAAACCCGATGGCCATGTTGAACTCGTTGAGGGTGGTGGTTTGGTATATTCCACCCATAAAATAGGTTACCATCTTAGTGGGCTGTAGACCCGGGACCGTGGAGGGGACCTCGGAGTAGGAGACGGAGGCCAAGAATTCCAGTACCGCTTGCGGGTACACATGTGTAGGTGGAGGTTGCAGCAGAAAACCCCACCCAATGCTATCTAGGTGGGCTCGGACATCGTCCTCCCACCCAAATTCAGCTAGGATGCTGAAGTCCAGTCTGAGCATCGGGTGCCACTGATAAGTCCAGATGTTGTCGAGGCGGGCCTGATGCTGTGGTGATAGTTGGGAAGGATCTTGGGGTGGCGGTGCCGCAGAACTGCTGGCACCGGCAGTGCTCCTTCTCTTTCTTGAAGCGCTTCTACCGAACATTTTGACTAGGGGGTGCTTGGGAGTGCAAGGTCTGAGCAATGGAGGTTCTGGAGGCAAGGAGAGTTGTGAGGAAACCCCCCAAGCGCCCCCTATTTATAGGGAAATTTTTCAATTCGAGACCGCCGTCTGGGAAGGCAAGACGGCTGTCTCGCATCTCCTATAAGTCGAGACGGCGGTCTCGACGTTGGGTTCAAGCGAGACGGCAGTCTCGTTTTTGCCTAAGTCGAGACGACGGTCTGATTGGTTGAGACGGCATTCTGGTCTTACCGGGGGACCGAGACGGCGGTCTGGGAGATCCAGACGGCGGTCTCGAATTACGGAAGTATTAAATTTTTTTTTTTTTTTGAAAGAGGTAATAGGACCTGGTCTAAAAACATTTTATGCATGCAATGTTTTTATGTTTTGATGTCCTATAATGCCTACTTTGATTAAATTTTCAGAAGGATTTAACCGACGTGCCTTATAGCGCCGAGTGCCCTCTAATCTGTGCTTTTGTACTTGTTGTACCATGCCAGACTTCTTGTGACCGAAGAATCATTTTGTTTTTCCTCTCTTCTTCTTTTTTCTTTTTTCTTTTGTAGAGCACTCTTTGTCATGTAGTGTCCCTTTTTCTTCACTTTAGGGATTTCAATCCTCTTGTTGACTATACGCCTCCATATTCCCAAATTAATTATTAGAATATTGTTGTGAGGGTCAAGAGAAAAGAAGTAAAGAGGTAAATTCAATGGTTTGTGTTTTAGAGGGTTGATTTTTATTGATAAAGGGTTTTGTAAGAATGGTTGGCTAGGGTTAAGCTTAGGTGTTTAAGTTTTTTGTCTAAGCAAACAATTTCTTTTCCTTTTGCATTTGTGCCCTTTGGTTTTATTTCCATTGCTTTTTAATGGCTAGCTGATTTCCCTAGAACGCCCTTTGGGTTTTCGAACTAGGATACTGTGTTTTGGCCCTATCTTTTGTCTAGGTTCCTTCTTTTTGTAATTTTTGGAGAATCCTAGCAGACCTTATTTTGTAACCGTAACTTTTGCCTAGGCTACCCTTTATTGTTGTTCGGGTGCCCTACCGGGTCGACCCTATCTTTTGCGTAGCCCCCTTAATGGGTTTCCTACCGGGTAATTTGCCCTTTTCTTTGGCCTTTGGCTTCTCTGGGCTTCTCTTTTTTGTGGATTTATTTTTTTTGTTCACAATATTGGCGAAGCATGACTTTCTTTATGGATGAGGTGAAGTCTTATTTTTATGTGCTTCTAATCAACTAGCTTGATGGCAATAGCAATGTTAAATATTGATTATTTGGATGCGCTTTTTATTTTACTTAGACAGGGTTATTTATGTGGTCTAGTCAGAAATAGAAAGAAGAGAAGCAGATAGTAAGAATCATTCTTTATTAATTAATAAGGGAATATGTGCCCTAAAATGCCCGGGGGTCGGGCTCGCCCCGGGGGATAATCTCTAACAATCATGGGGTTTGCATCCCTTAAACGAAGAAAAAGATTTCCTAATGACTAAGGTGGCTCTTGACGCTTGCACCCCTCCACTTCGAAAAATTTGCTTGAGTGTGCGGAGGGGAGACTTCCCTTTTCTTCTTCCCGCTCGGCCCTTAGTAGGGTCATATCCTAGGCCATACTTGCAAGGGTTGTCTTTGAATTCTGGGGGTTCCCTCATGCCTTGGGAATCTGCCCCCAGTCCTTGGCCAGGATGGTAACCATGCTTCAACATCATGCGGGTTACCTTTGTGTTTCTGGGAAGTCGCTCTATGCTGGCAATTTCGAGCGCTTGAAAAGATGTTTCAAGGGCCTCTTCAGCCGCATTCACATAAGGCTGGGTGGACGGTCCACTGATCAGGATATCGTCTTCTGCCTGGACCGTGACCAATTTATCGTCCACTATGAACTTGACTCTCTGGTGGAGCGTTGAAGGTACTGCCTTGGCGTCATGAATCCAAGGCCTGCCGAGGAGACAGCTATATGCTGGAGTAATATCCATGACATGAAAATTGACGTTGAAGATAGTGGGTCCGACTTGAATTGGAAAATTAACTTCCCCCACTACTTCTCGTTTTGATCCATCGAAGGCTCGAACGATGGTACTGCTTGGGCGCAAACGGGTTCCTTGGATAGTCAACTTGTCTAGTGTGCACTTGGGCATTGTAGACCCCAAATCTTGCCCGACCTCCAAATAAAGATTAGAAGACCTCCTATTCGAAGATGGACGAAGCCTAAAAAGCCACTAGGAGAGACTATTAGGCCCCCATACTAGGATAGGAGGGATTTTTCTGTACAAAAAATAAGTTTTCTCGCCTTTTTGGGACGAGACCGCCGTCTCGAAATCGAGACCATCGTCTCGCCACCTGCAAATGGCGAGACGGCGGTCTCGCTTTCCTGGAGGGTGGTCTCGCCACCTGCGAAGGTCGAGACGGCGGTCTCGTTTGGCGAGACGGCGGTCTCGCCATTTTGGCAGGGCGAGACGGCGGTCTCGTTTGGCGAGACGTCGGTCTCGTTTGGCGAGACGTCGGTCTCGACCCTGTCAGACGAGACGGCAGTCTCGACCTGTCAGGCGCGAAAACCTATAAATAGGGGCCTCCCCCCCCTCATTTCGACACACAGCACAACTTTCTCTCCTCCTTCTCTCTAGGATTTCTCTCTCTAGAATCCCTCCGACACATTTGCGGAGCTTCTGAGTGTCTTTAGAGTGAGTTTTCGAGCGATCCGAGAGGTTTTCCGGCGCTGTAGAGCGAAGGGCTGCCAAAACGCACCCAATTTATTGAGAAATTAATAGAGAAAGCTTGCTTCGAAGGTCTCTACTTTCTCCTTCACCTTTTTACCGCTTTATTTAAATTACGCAATAGATAGGGCCATGTAGTCGTAATATTTTAATTCCACAAATAAATGGGCAAAAGTGTATTTTCTGGTTTATTTATCAATAAAATAACTGGCCTGTCATAGGGAACCCGAAAGGGGCGTCGTAAAGGGACTAATACTTCCTTTACACGTAACTAACTCCCTTACCCAACTCTGGTTCTAATGACCAAAGTTGGTTTTTTCGAAAACCAACGCCTTTTAAACCCCTTTTCTGATATTTCCGGTAAAAACATCGGTGGCGACTCCACAGAACCCATCAAAAGTTAGTCCTTGGGTTAGCCCGGTTATCGGACAACCCAAGGACGCCCTTTCGAAAACCTCGCCCCTAGGTTAGCCCGGTTATCGGACAACCTAAAGGCGTTGTAACCACCCATAAAAAACGCGAAAATCAAGAGGGTCGAAACCATAGCGTCGCTTCGACCGCCCCTTGTTTTTGGTGGCGGCGACAGATGGCGACTCCGCTGGGGAAGCCTCGAGAGTTTATCCCATTTAGTGATGGGCCGGCTTAAAAATAAATAAACCAAGAAAATAACGGTTTTGCCCTTAACTTGTATTATAACATGTTTTACGGTTTGGCTTTAATAATTGTTGCTTGTTTATACTTACGCAATTATGTGAAATACAAACTGTACACAAACCCTTGCACACTACAGTTCCCTCTATACCCGGGGGCAAGTGAGAAATCCATAGGGAGTGGGTGGCAGGTACGGTTCGCTGTAGTGAGGGCTGTTGAACATTCAAGGACTTGATGTTGCAAATAATGATCATGAAGAATGTTGATTTTGATGATGATCCAAGAGCTTAAAGACTTAGAGTATTGAAGATTGAAGATTGATGATTTCTGTATTGTAATAACTCTGTTTTAGTTTGATTGAGTCTGTAATTATAGAATCTAAGATAGCCGGTACATAGTCTGTAACTTAGAAGCTTCAAAAAGCTCAAATTTATCATTCAGAGCTCGGCTTTAATCGATTAAATAGGTAAATAATCGATTAAAACAGTGAGAAAACCATTTTCTGTACAAACTCACCGCTTTAATCGATTAAACAAGCAAAATAATCGATTATTCAGTACAGTTCCAGTATGAATAATCGATTATTTCACCAAATAATCGATTAAACCAGAGAGTATTGGGTTCTGACGTATTTGGCTCTGTTTTAATCGATTATTACTCCAAATAATCGATTATTCCAGTCTGTTTCTGATTTTAAACTTCAAACAAACCCTATTTTCGAAAACCCAATTACCAAGAACCCTAGTTTCAAAATCCCCAAATCCTAAACCCTAATTTCCCTACTTAAACTCTCCTTTGGCACTCAAAAAAAAAGAACAACCTTTTCCATACAAAAGTTAAGTGCTGTGAGTGCCAGAGAACTGTTTGTTGCAAGGAAAGGGGGCTTTCTGAACCTGGTGTGGGCTAGAAGCGATAAGAATCACTAAGTGGAGTTCTTAGTGGATTGTGTGTTGTGCCGTCTCTAGGGAAAGCTGTTCATCATCTCTTGTGGATTTCAAGAGAGGTGTTTTCTTATCTTTATCTTTTCATTGTAATGTGTTTGTAACAACTTTGATCATAGTGACAGTGTTAATCCTCTGTTGAGTGATTAGCAACTGGACGTAGGGTCTTTTGATCCGAACCAGTATAAATCTCCTGTGTAAGATTTCTATCCCTTCTCTATTTACATTTACACAGTTTTTAATCGATAAAATTTGGGGAAAATTTTGAAAACCTAATTTTTATTAAGAAACCAATTCACCCCCCCTCTTGGTTTTTGTCCGACCACGCGACCATTCCGCTGCGCGATTCTATCAAGTGGTATCAGAGATTGCTTTGATAGTCATTCAATTTTTCGAAAATGGCCGGACAAAATCAAACTTTTGCCGAAGGTGCATCTATCAACAGACCCCCACTTTTTGCGGGTCAAAATTATCCTTTTTGGAAGGTACGTATGCAAATATTTTTAGAGTCTGTTGATAGAGGCGTTTGGGACGCTATTTTAAACCGTCCTTTTATTCCTACAGTTTTTGAAAATGGATTAGAAGTACCAAAACAATTTTCTAGATGGTCGGATGAAGAAAATAGGAAAGCCCAATATGATGTTAGGGCTAGAAATATAATTTCATCTGCTTTAACCCTTGATGAGTTTTACAGAATATCCACTTGTAAGAGTGCTCAAGAGATGTGGGCAAAACTAAGAGTAACTTATGAAGGAACCGATGATAGTGACTCAATTTCGGAATCAAGCGACTCAGAAATAGAAGCTAACATTTGCTTGTTGGCAAATGACAATATATCTTCCGACTTTGAGGTTAGTGATTCCGACTCATCCTCAAGTGATGATGAAAATGATTTTGATGAATTACAAAATGCATATAATGAATTGTTTAGTGCTTTTAAGGACTTGAACAATAAATACAAAGCTGTGAAAAAGAGTTTAAGTAGTTCCAAAATGGAGGTAGAGTCCTTAAAAATGAAAATCACATGTTTAGAAGAAAAGGAGTCCTTAAAAACGAAAATTTCATGTTTAGAGGAAAAGGAAACCTTAGAAACGAAAATTGTATGCATAGATGAGAATGATGATAAGACTATAGCATGTGCATCATGTAAAGAGTATGAACATGATATTGATTTACTTAGACATTTGCTTGATAAAGCTAAAAAGGAATTAAGTGATAGTTATAAGAATAAGGATAGTGTTCAAATTAAAGAAAATTGTCATGTTCCTTTGAAAAAGCCTAAAAGTAAAAGAGTATGGGTTGAAAAAGGAACCAAAACTTCAATAGTTAGAAATGCATCATATTCAAAAGTTACATCTAATGCATGCTTTTATTGTATGAAACATGGTCATACTTCAAATAGATGTAAAATTAAGCATTTTGGAGTTCCTAAAGGAAAATATATTTGGGTTCCTATAGTTAAATGAACTATTTATATCTTGTATTTATTCAAAGAAAATGGATCATTTAGTATGTTTTAAACAGAATGCTTAGGTAAAATCATTTTATCTTTTCTACTGCATGAAGGTTCTTCACTTAAAGATTTTGCGAAATGCCTCTAAAATCGTTTTAAACAACTAAAAACAAAGTATTTTTACAAAAGCTTTCTTAAACATGTTTTTAACTGATATAGTTGTGAAAGAACCGATTAAAATCACTTAGAATGTTCAAAGAAGTGTTTTTACAGTATTTTAATCGATACAACTTGTTTTTAATCGATTAAAACCATTTAGAACTCATTATGATCGATTAGAATACAAATATGACCAATCAGAATCAAATGTGATCGATCAGATTTTAATTATGAGCGGTCAGAATTTTTTCAATCGATTAAAACACGTTTCAATCGATTAAAATCACTTATAGGGTCAGGATGATCGATCAGAATCCAATTATGACCGATCAGAATCAAATGTGATCGATCAGATTTTAATTATAAGCGATCAGAATTTTTTCAATCGATTAAAATCACTTAAAGGGTCAGGATGATCAATCAAAATCCAATTATGACCGATCAGAATCAGTTATGATCGATCAGAATTTAGTTATGACCGATCAGAACTCTTTTAATCGATTAAATCTCGTTTCAATCGATTAAAACAACTTAGAAATTTTCTACACAGCGTTTTAATCGATTAAAACTTATTTTTTATCAGTTAAAATAACTTGAAAATTTTTATGAGAAAGTTTTGCAGTATTTAAATAGATTGTTATGTCTCTAACCCCAAGGACCCAAAAGTTATGGGGACCTAAGTTTACTATGTTCTTGTTTTGTAGGAAACTTCCAAATCAAAGAAGTCTATGTGGTATCTTGATAGTGGATGCTCAAAACATATGACTGGAGATAAATCGAAATTTGTGAGTTTCAAAGCCAAAGAACAAGGATATGTGACTTATGGGGATAACAACAAAGGGAAGATCCTTGGAATTGGAATCATTGGTGGTGCAAACACTTTGGAGATCAAGGATGTGCTACTTGTTGATGGACTTAAGCATAATCTCCTTAGTATAAGTCAATTATGTGACAAAGGCTTCAAGGTAATTTTTGAAAGTAAATTTTGCACCATTCACTTGATAGATTCCGAAAATGTAGCATTGAAAGGCATTAGGCATAACAACATATATTTGATTGATTTGGATTGTTTGCATGAGTCAAGTATAACATGTTTAGTTGCTAAGGAAGAGAACCCTTGGTTGTGGCATAAAAGAGCGGCTCATATAAACATGCATCACTTGAATAAATTGATATCAAAAGACTTAGTTATTGGATTGCCTAAGTTAAAATTTGAAAAAGATAGATTGTGTGATGCATGCCAAAAAGGTAAACAAGTAAAATCATCTTTTAAATCAAAGAATGTGATTTCCACTTCAAAACCCCTAGAATTATTACATTTAGATTTATTTGGACCTTCTAGGATAAAAAGCTTTGGTGGAAATTATTATGGACTTGTAATTGTTGATGATTACTCTAGATATACTTGGACATTTTTCCTAACTATGAAAAGTGAAGCTTTTAAGGTCTTTAGAAAGTCTCCTAAACAAATTCAAAATGAGAAAGACCTAAGAATTAAAGTTTTAAGAAGTGACCATGGTGGTGAGTTTCAAAATGAAAAGTTTGAGAATTATTGTGAAGAAAATGGAATATTACATAACTTTTCTGCTCCTAGGACTCCCCAACAAAATGGTGTAGTTGAAAGGAAAAATAGGTCATTAGAGGAACTTGCTAGAACTATGTTAAATGAATCTAATATTCCAAAATATTTTTGGGCTGATGCGGTTAGTACTGCATGTTATGTTTTAAATAGAATGCTCATTAGGTCAATTATTAAATCTACTCCATATAAATTGTTTAATGGTAGAAAACCTAATGTTGCTCATTTAAAGATTTTTGGATGTAAATGTTTTGTGCTAAATAATGGAAAGGACAATCTAGGAAAATTTGATTCAAAAGCCAATGAGGGCATTTTTCTAGGATATTCATTAAATAGCAAGGCATATAGAGTGTTTAATAGGAGAACTTTAAATATAGAAGAATCTATACATGTTACCTTTGATGAGATTGTAGACCTTGGGGAAAATCCTCTTGAGTCAAATAAAGAACTTGCAGGTGATGATGAGTATATAAGAGAAGCCCTTGATGAACTATACTTGGAAAATAATGAGCCTTCTCAAACTCCTCAATTAGAAAAAGAATGGCAATCACCTAGAGGACTCTCAATGGACAACATCATAGGTGACATCTCAAAAGGGGTAAGAACTAGAAATATGACAAATTTCTGTATGTCTGTTGCTTTTGTGTCACAGATTGAACCTAAAAACATTGAGGAAGCACTTAAAGATGATCAATGGTGCATAGCCATGCAAGAAGAACTTAACCAATTTGAAAGGAATCAAGTCCGGGAATTAATCCCAAGAGAAGAGTCACATCAAGTTATTGGAACTAAATGGGTATTCAGAAATAAGCTTGATGAAGATGGAAACATAACAAAGAATAAAGCCAGACTTGTTGCAAAAGGCTATTGTCAGGAGGAAGGTATAGATTATGATGAAACTTATGCTCTTGTTGTCAGGTTAGAGGCTATACGCCTACTTCTTGCTTATGCATCTATGATGAAATTTAAACTATATCAAATGGATGTAAAGAGTGCATTTTTAAATGGTTTTATTAAAGAAGAAGTGTATGTAGAGCAACCCCTGGATTTGAAGATTTTAATAATCCTAATCATATTTTCAAATTAAAGAAAGCATTATATGGGTTAAAACAAGCTCCTAGATCTTGGTATGAAAGATTAAGTAGTTTCCTAACTGCAAATGATTTTTCAAGAGGAAAAATTGATTCTACACTGTTCATTAAGAAAGTAAAAGAACATATCTTATTGGTCCAGGTATATGTTGATGATATAATTTTTGGATCAACTGATAATTCGTTATGTGTAGAATTTGCTAAGATTATGCGAGGAGAGTTTGAAATGTCTATGATGGGAGAATTGACATTCTTCCTTGGACTACAAATCAAGCAACTTAAAGATGGCATTTTCATCTCTCAAACCAAATACTCGCAAGGAGATTCTCAAAAAATTTGGTATGGACACCTCAAAAGAAGCCAACACACCCATGGGAACTTCATGCTATTTAGACAAGGATGAATCGGGTTTGTAAGTTAATCAAACTATGTATAGAGGTATGATAGGATCACTATTATACTTAACTACTAGTAGACACTGATATTATGCATTTTGTCTGTGTGTGTGCTAGATTTCGGGCTTGTCCTAAAGAATCTCACCTAATTGCAGTAAAACATATTTTAAAATACTTAAAAGGAACTACTGGGTTTGGCTTGTGGTATCCGTCGATGCTTGTATTAGTTTATTAGGATATTCTGATGCTTGATTATGGTGGATGTAAAATTGATAGGAAAAGCACTAGTGGGACATGTCATTTGTTAGGTTCATCATTAATATCTTGGCATTCCAAGAAACAGGCATGTATTGCTTTATCTACCACTTGAAGTTGAATATATCGCAGCTGGTAGTTGTTGTGCTCAAATTCTATGGATGAAACAACAATTAGAAGATTATAGCATATATTTAAATGACATTCCATTAATGTGTGATAATACGAGTGCAATCAATCTAACTAAGAATCCGAGTAATGCACTCTAGGACTAAACATATTGAGATTAAACATCACTTTTTAAGAGATCATATCAGCAAAGGAAACTGCAAAATAGAGTATGTAGACACTAAACGTCAATTAGCAGATATATTTACTAAGCCTCTACCCAAGGATAGATTCTATAATCTTAGAAGAGACTTAGGGATATTAGAAATAACTTAAAATCTGCTTAATTTGACTGTTTCTGGATGATTGTTATGTTAAAATTCGTGGTGTAGCATGTTCATAGGTTATTATGCATATAAATCTCAAAAACTTGATATAGCCTCCGGAATAATCGATTCATCGGAAGTGATAATCGATTATTTTTCCTCAAAACGTCCAAAACAGGGTATTCTCCTCTCGGAATAATCGATTATTTCGTGAAATAATCGATTAAATGCCTCAGATAATCGATTATTTGCTAGAAATAATCGATTAAAGTCATGTCGATATAGAGATAATTGATTATTTTGAGATATAATCGATTAAATGCGACCAGATCTTGCCTCCTAGCCGTTGCCAACGGATATTTTGCCATGGAATCTCTTCTATATGACCGTTGGAAGTATTTTCCCTTTATATATAGAGACCTCTAGTTCAATTATACTCACTTCTAACTCTTGCAATCAAGTTTTTCTTGCAATCTATACTCTCTTTGCCTCATTATTCCCTCACTTGTCTCCAAATCTTCTTCATACTTCATCTATTCTTTCAAATGGCCTCATCCTCTCCAAGTGTGTAGTTTAGAGAATAGATTTGATGCACACTTTAATGATCATGATAGTGAAGAATTTTAAATTCTGTTATGTATTTTCTTTTGTTATTGTCTTGATGTTGTAATGGCTGAATGATTATGAAATAAAATATGATGCTTCTTTCATGCTATGATTAAGGGGGAGCTTTCTCTAAATTATGCATATTTTGAGGGGGAGATCTAATGTTTGTTCTTTCAGAGTTCGTTTTGATTATAATCAAAATAGGGGGAGAAAAATTTAAAGCCTATATTAAATTTTAAATTTTATCTGGTATGTTTAATGTGTTTGTTAGTATGACGGATAAAACAGGTTATTACAAGGACTTTAAAAAGATAATTTTGATCATCATCAAAAAGGGGGAGATTGTTGAACATTCAAGGACTTGATGTTGCAAATAATGATCATGAAGAATGTTGATTTTGATGATGATCCAAGATCTTAAAGACTTAGAGTATTGAAGATTGAAGATTGATCATTTTTGTATTGTAATAACTCTGTTTTAGTTTGATTGAGTCTGTAATTATAGAATCTAAGATAGCCGGTACATAGTCCGTAACTTAGAAGCTTCAAAAAGCTCAAATTTATCATTCAAGCTCGGCTTTAATCGATTAAATAGGTAAATAATCGATTAAAACAGTGAGAAAACCATTTTCTGTACAAACTCATTGCTTTAATCGATTAAACGACAAAATAATCGATTATTCCGTACAGTTCGTACGAGATAATCGATTATTTCACCAAATAATCGATTAAACCAAAGAGTATTGGGTTCGACGTATTTGGCTCTGTTTTAATCGATTATTACTCCAAATAATCGATTATTCCGATCTGTTTCGATTTTAAACTTCAAACAAACCCTATTTTTGAAAACCCAATTACCAAGAACCCTAGTTTCGAAATCCCCAAATCCTAAACCCTAATTTCCCTACTTAAACTCTCCTTTGGCACTAAAAAAAAAGAACAACATTTTCCATACAAAAGTTAAGTGCTTGTGAGTGCCGGAGAAGCTGTTTGTTGCAAGGAAAGGGGGCTTTCGAACCTGGTGTGGGCTAGAAGTGATAAGAATCACTAAGTGGAGTTCTTAGTGGATTGTGTGTTGTGCCGTCTCTAGGGAAAGCTGTTCATCATCTCTTGTGGATTTCAAGAGAGGTGTTTTCTTATCTTTATCTTTTCATTGTAATTTGTTTGTAACAACTTTGATCATAGTGACAGTGTTAATCCTCTGTTGAGTGATTAGCAACTGGACGTAGGGTCTTTTGATCCGAACCAGTATAAATCTCCTGTGTAAGATTTCTATCCCTTCTCTATTTACATTTACACAATTTTTAATCGGTAAAATTTGGGGAAAATTTTGAAAACCTAATTTTTATTATGAAACCAATTCACCCCCCCCTCTTGGTTTTTGTCTGACCACGCGACCATTCCGCTGCGCGATTCTATCAAGGGCCTTGAGCCCACCAGTGTGATCGGAAACCACCACTCAAGGTGATAACCTTCCTCTTTTGGCAACAAGACTGACTATGGCCTTAGTGCCAAGCATGGTCGGACGGCTGGAGAGTGGGGACCCTATAATGGGGGCACCTTGGGGGCCTTAGCCTGGTGAGAACAGTTAGAACCAACCCTCGCCAATGCACTTTTCTGCAGGAAAACCCTCGTGATAAAAACGAATCTTCGCATGCTCGGGGATGACTGAATTGTGTGTGCATATGTTTGTTGCATTTGTCTGTTGCATAGCATAAACAAACAACAAAACAAAAATCACAAAAAATATTTTCGCAAATAAACCCCCTTATCTCGGACAGTCTGCCTTTTAGCTAGTCTGGTTTCAGGTTCTTTGTAAGCTAAGTAGCCACGCAGTTCCGACAGAAGAGATAAGGGACGCTAAATATTCTTTTCGCATAAAGCCATATTTTATCTCGGACAGTCTGCCTTTTAGCTAGCCTGGTTTCAGGTTCTTTGTAAGCTAAGTAGCCACGCAGTTCCGACAGAAGAGATAAAAGCCTATAAAATAAACAAATAAACATCAAATAAAAATAAATAAAAAATCCGTTCCCATAAATAAGACCTGGTCCAAAAATGTTACACTCATAAAACATTCATATAGGTAGTTTATTCTTCAAAAAATATATACAATTACCATACATCATGTAGGAAAACATGATAAATAGGAAAATAAACACTCACATTCAAATAAGCATCATGTTCATAAAACATGCATTCTGGTTTTAGAAATGGAGGGAACTAGTAGACAACCAAAGAAGGTGGATATTCCCCGTTTCCATACTGAGAGGTTGGAACGGCTAAGCGTGGCAATGCCATCAGAGGTCCGCGCCGACTTTGAAAAATCCTATGGATGGATTTTAGACCTGCTGAAGATCTGTGTCGATCAGGTGTTCCTCAGGGCACTAATCCACTTTTGGAATTCCAATCTGCGATGTTTCGAATTTCCGCAGTTCGACATGGTGCCTACCCTAGAGGAGTATGAGACCATGTTGAAATGGCCCAAATCAGTTGGGGTCCATGTCCGCCACGAGGCATACACTCCTGCGGCACCAGTCGCTGCCCTTATTCAATTACCATTCCGGCAGAGTACCCTGATAAAGAAAGGGAACGCCCAGGGTTGGAAAATATCGATGTTAGAAGACCACCTGTCCTACCTGGCTGAAAGGGCAGAATGGGTCGCCTTCAACAAAACCCTTCAACAAAACCCTGGCACTTATCATCTTTGGAACAATCTTGTTCCTCTTCCACTTCGACACAGTAGATCAGGCCGTCATGGACGCCTTCTTCGCCTGGGACGTGAACTCAAAGAGTCCCCTACCTGCAATCCTTGCCGACACCTTGCTCTCGGTGGAATTCTGCCACCGGAAGCAAGGAAAAATACTCCGCTGCTGCTCTTCATTACTATTTGTGTGGAGCACCACGCACCTTTACGCCTCCAGTCACATGGGGATATTCCCCGATCCTTTAAGAAGTTTCTCCAAGATCCCCCTCCAACGACGCCTGACTTCAGAATGGAGGGACGAGTGGGAACAAAAGGATGCCAACAATTTATCCTGGGTCTGCCCTTGGTTCCGACCCGGCCCAGTTCTCATCAGATGTGGGGACTATCCGAACGTACCCTTGATAGGACTCAGGGGTTGCATATCCTACTCACCTAGAGTAGCTATGAGACAGCTCATGAGGACTCAAACTACCATCTCTCGAGGGGAACTCGGAGGACTGTGTTTCTTTGGAGACCCATGCACAATCGCCAACTCACTAGCCGTGACAAAGGCATGGGAGAGGCCAGTCTATATGGGGGACAGAGAGCTAGGAAAAGCTCGGGTGGCTGCCACCAGTGACTATGAGGCGTGGAGAAAGAGAAGAGGGATGGCTCAACCATCCACCACACCCACTACAAGCGCCAATAATGAAGGGCTGCAGGCTCAAATTGATGCCTTGACCCAGAGGATAGAAATCATGGGAGCCCAGATGAGGGCCCTTGAAGAGAGAGAACAAGCATCTATCCTCACAATAGACGGTCTGCAAAGGCAAGGCAAGAAAAAGGATCATGAAATAGAGCGCCTCAAGGACCAGTGTGATGAATCCAATGAACAAGCTATCCGAGCATCCAAAACTGCCAGAATCAGTTCGGATAGCCAACTCCAGGAGATAACCGCCAAGTCAGCACGCCTTGAGGCCGAATCAGCAAAGCAGGCTCAAACGATCAAGGAGTTGTCGCAAGAGCTCGCCAAGACTCGGTTAGATATCCGCCAAGAGCGAGAGGCCAACCGGAGACTCAACAAAAGTCTCACTGAGTTACGCCACAAAGAAAAAGACGGGCTAGCTCAGTACGACCAAGTACTACAAGAGAAAGACCGAGCCATTGCGAAGCTCGATGAACTACAAGCCTTGGTTGTTCATCAAGAGGCGAAGATCAAGGAGGCTCAGCAGTATAGCGAAGATATGAGCCAGGCGGTCCGCAAGCAAATCAAAGCACTTGCCCGCCACGTTCGGGAAGCCGAGAGAGAACTACAGAGGGATCAAGACCCGCCTGTGGGTTTCTTTAAGGTTTTCCGTTTTTGCCAAAAGTTGTTTCGCAGTATAGAATAGGGGAATGTACACCTTCTGTCGAATAAATAAAATCTTCTTCTTTACTCAATGACTGTCTACTTGCATGCATAAGCATTCACTTGCATATTTAATTTCCCCTCCTTCATGCTTAATAAATAAGATAATAAAAAGGAAGGATTAACTAACATGTCCTCCAAATCGGAAGAATGGAGAGAAAGCCACTCCTAATAAAGCTTACCCCAACGGTCGACTCGCAACAAGAGGAAAATAAGCCTCGGTCGTTGGTCCTCAAGAATAAAGAAGAGGGGACAAGGACACCAGTGCAATTATTTATGCCACGTCCTTTCCCCTACGAAACGAATAAAGCTATACCGTGGAGATATGAAGAATCTTCACCAATAAAAGAAGAAATAACAAATATAGTCGGCATTGGGGACATGACTAGAAGTGGAAGAGTCTACTCCCCCAAGGACACACAGGAAGATGTCCTACAAAATAAAGGAAAAAGTAAAAAGACCAAAGAAGAAAAAGAAAATAAGGAATCCAAGGAGGAGACAGAGGAATTACTCCAGTTCATAAGGCAAAGTGAGTATTCCATTATAGACCAGCTCAATCGCACACCTGCAAAGATAACATTATTATCCCTAATAATGAGCTCGAAATCGCACAGAAACGTCCTGCTGAAGGTCTTGAGTGAAGCGCATGTACCTCATACAATATCCCAAGAAAAGGTTGAGAGGATCGTTGGTCACATCACGGCAAGCGATCACTTCACCTTCACAGAGGAAGAACTCCCCCTGGGGGGGTCAAACCACAACAAGCCCTTGCATATCTCGGTTAAATGCAAGGAGTACCTCATCGCCAAAGTTCTTGTGGATAACGGGTCATCCTTGAACATGATGCCCAAGTGCACACTAGACAAGCTGACTATCCAAGGAACCCGTCTGCGCCCAAGCAGTACCATCGTTCGAGCCTTCGACGGATCTAAACGGGAAGTAGTGGGAGAAATTAATTTGCCAATCCAAGTTGGACCCACTATCTTCGACGTCGATTTCCATGTCATGGATATTACTCCGAGCATATAGGCTGTCTCCTCGGCGAGCCTTGGATTCATGACGCTAAGGCAGGTACCTTCAACGCTCCACCAGAAAGTCAAGTTCATAGTGGACGACAAATTGGTCACGGTCCAGGCAGAAGACGATATCCTGATCAGTGGACCGTCCACCCAGCCTTATGTGGATGCGGCTGAAGAGGCCCTTGAAACATCTTTTCAAGCGCTCGAAATTGCCAGCATAGAGCAACTTCCCAGAAACACGAAGGTAGCCCGCATGATGTTGAAACATGGTTACCATCCTGGCCAAGGACTGGGGGCAGATTCCCAAGGCATGAGGGAACCTCCAGAATTCGAAGACAATCCTTGCAAGTATGGCCTAGGATATGACCCTACTAAGGGCCGAGCGAAAAGCAGAAAAGGGAAGTCTCCCCTCCACCACCCTTGACGAGTTCAACATGGCCATCGGGTTCGTTCGGCCCGAGGACACAACGACCCAGGAATACTGTGAGGCCATCTACTCCCGGCCCACCAACCTCACTGCCGCCGAAATGTGGCACGAGCTCACAGGAGCCACCACGCTACCCACGCTGATGAGGGGCTCTGCGCTTCCCCCAGCACTCCGCATCTGCCACAAGCTGCTGGCAGGGACCATTCACGGGAGGAAAGAGAGTCAGGGTAAGGTATCCCTCCCTGACCTCTTCGTACTTTATTGCATGAGCCAGAAGCGGCGCTGCAACCCCGGCTACTTCTTCCTGAGAGCCCTCAAGGACTTCGGGAACAGATCAGCGGGGGCCGTCCTCATGGCTCCTCTCATCACTCCCCTGGCAGAAAGATGGGGGTGCCCTGGCCAGGAAGAGCTGGCCTCCAACTTACGACCCGAGTCCATCAACGGGTCAGTCCTGGTCAGCATGGGAATGCTGATATGCCGAGGGACCCAGTTGGCCCTCCATCCCACACTGGATTTTGCGTTGGACCTCCAGGGGCTCGTGGTGATGCAAGATCTTCCCACACCTCCCGACTTCCAACAGCAACAGCAACAACAACAACCATCATCGTACACGGACGATTTCGCTCGCCTGAACCGCAACATGAATGATTTGCGCCAGCAACTCGACCAAATGACCGTGAGGCAAGAAGCCTACAACACCCGGCAGGAGGAGATGTACCAGCACCAGCAAGTGATGCGGCAGGAATGGACAACATTCCAACAGGAATACCGCGACGAAGTCCGGGAGCAAGCGGACTTCCGATATCACTTCTACCAGCAATTCCCCGAATCATCTCCAGAGGATAGCCCTTAGGGATTGTACTTGCCAAAATAAAAAGTGGTTGTAATAAAATTTCCTTATAAATAAAATTTTATTTCATGCATCCCCTTGCCACCTTTTGCAAGAGCCAGCGTAACAAAAAAAGCTTAAAAAGGAAAAAGGCATACGCTCAATAAGAAAAGCCAAAATCCAAAATCGCGAGAAAAAAGAGATAAAAACCACAAGAAAAAGGCTGGATTAAGACAAGCCATCACCTCAACCAACAAAATTTCGACTGCCAAGCAAGAGTCGAACAAAAACAAAGACCCATCCGACCAGCCAGCAAGAATCGGATGATCACCACCAAAAGTCAAAAACAAAGGATCCCCAGCAACCAACAAAGTTGGATGAAACACAAAATCCCCGGCACAGTCCGGACAACCATTCAAAGAGGTCCAAGTACATCTACCAACACATAAATCACTCCCCAGAGAGTCAGCGCATGGGCCACCTGAACAGTAAGCTGCCACTACCACCCTGATGGGGGGTTCATACCCATCCAGTTCCACACAACGGACTGTACCACCCTGATGGGGGGTTCATACCCATCCAGTCCCGCACAACGGACTGTTACTACCAGCTTGATGGGGGGTTCATACCCATCCAGTCCCACACAACGGACTGCAACTACCAGCCTGATGGGGGGTTCATACCCATCAACCGAAGGATCGGCTACCGCCAGAAGGAACATCCTAAGGCTTTACCACGTGTCCACCGAAGGGATCGGCTACCGTCAGAAGGAGTATCCCGGAAGTGCACGAATACACACTTTTCCCCAGAAGATCAGCCGTCACAAAGATGGAGCATCTGAAGGGCAACCGGGCAAGAGGGTCAACTCCTTTACCTTCTTGTCAATCTGTCTGGCACAACAGGCCAACAGTCGACTAGTCAGGTAAAGGGGGGGCAGCTGTAGACCCCAAATCTTGCCCGGCCTCCAAATAAAGATTAAAAGACCTCCTATTCGAAGATGGACGAAGCCTAAAAAGGCACTAGGAGAGACTATTAGGCCCCCATACTAGGATAGGAGGGATTTTTCTGTACAAAAAAATAAGTTTTCTCGCCTTTTTGGGACTAGACTGCCGTCTCGAAATCGAGACCGCCGTCTCGCCTCAGGCAAGTGGCGAGACCGCCATCTCGTTTGACGAGACGGCGGTCTCGCCACCTGCAAATGGCGAGACAACGGTCTCGCTTTCCTAGAGGGTGGTCTCGCCACCTGCGAAGGTCGAGACGGCGGTCTCGTTTGTCGAGACGGCGGTCTCGCCATTTTGGCAGGGCAAGACGGCGGTCTCGACCCTGTCAGATGAGACGGCGGTCTCGACCTGTCAGGCGCGAAAACCTATAAATAGGGGCCTCCCCCCCTCATTTCGACACACAACACAGCTTTCTCTCCTCCTTCTCTCTAGGATTTCTCTCTCTAGAATCCCTCCGACGCATTTTCGGAGCTTCTGAGTGTCTTTAGAGTGAGTTTTCGAGCGATCCGAGAGGTTTTCTGGCGCTGTAGAGCGAAGGGCTGCCAAAACGCACCCAATTTATTGAGAAATTAATAGTGAAAGCTTGCTTCGAAGGTCTCTACTTTCTCCTTCACCTTTTTACTGCTTTATTTAAATTACGCAATAGATAGGGCCATGTAGTCGTAATATTTTAATTCCGCAAATAAAAGGGCAAAAGCATATTTTCTGGTTTATTTATCAATAAAATAGCTGGCCTGTCATAGGGAACCCGAAAGGGGCGTCGTAAAGGGACTAATACTCCCTTTACACGTAACTAACTCCAGTACCCAACTCTGGTTCTAATGACTGTCACCGCCGTCCGTTCCGACGTCCTGGGACATCTCAAACGTTAATGCGAGCGGTCGCGAAAAGATGGTTGAGACTCGCGTTTTTTGTTAAAAATATGTTCATTGCTTCCGAAGCGCTCAACACTGAACTATCCTCTAATAGAAGCAAGATTTTCGAAAAGGGTTCTTTTGGAGTCGCCACCAATGTTTTAACCATAAACATTGGAAAAGGAGAAAAAGGCATTGATTTTAATAAAAACCAAACTTGGCCATTATAACCAGAGTCGGGTAAGGGAGTTAGTTATGTGTGGGGAAGGTATTAGCACCCCACAACGCCCCTTTCAGGTTCCCTATGACGGATTAATTCATTTAAGTAAAGATTACAAGAGATTACGCTATTACCCTATTTTATTCGTACAGTATTTAAATATGGCTATCTACATGGTTTTATCTACATTACATACAGAAAGCAGTAAATAAAGCAATAAAAGGGAAGAGAATTGAGAAAAACCTCTGAAGCAAGCTTTATATTATAAGTCTTTTATACAGAGGACACTTTGCTGCAATCCTTCACTCTACAACGACTCTCCTCTCGAATAAACTCGACTCGATTAAAATTTTCTACCCTCACCTGGTATGAGTTCGCATTTTGCTAAACTCTTGTGGGTACTTACTTCCGAGGTGCTCAACACTGAACTATCCTCTAATAGAAGCAAGTCTTTGCACCCGTTTTTAGTAATGCTTCTGGTGAGTATTTTTACTCTACCCGATGCATTTTGCTGAGTTTTTGATGAGTACCTACCCCACCCGGTACGAATCTGCATTTTTGCTAGATTCTGATGAGTACTTACCCTCATCTGGTACAGACCTTATTTTTAAGGTTTTGGTGGGTACCTACCCCCACCCGGTACTGTAGACCCCTAATTTTGCCCGGCCTCTCAAAATAAAAGCTAGAGGAACTTCGCCCGAAGATGGAGTTCATCCGGCTTCCCAAAACGAGAAGGACCTCCCACAACAAAAGACGGAGTTCACTCATTCACACAATAAAGGCCAAAAGAGACTTCCTACACAAAGACAAAAGCTTGCCCGGCATCTTAATGAAGGACAAGAAGACTTCCTATATGAAGATAAAGCTTCAACGGACACACATCGGCATCAATCTATGTCCGAAAAAGGAAAGGAAAGCTTCCCGGGGTCCCAGAACGCGAAGACTGGACAAAACAGGCCGAGACCACCGTCCCAGAGTTGGGACGGCCGTTCCAACTGCCATTTTACCAGTGGGACGTGCGTCCCAAACTTGGGACTGCCGTCCCAAACCCCAGGGGGTCTCAGCCTTCGTTAATTTGCATTTGGGACGGCCGTCCCAACCCAGACTGGCCGTCCCAGATTGGTACAACGTGAAAAACGCGTTTGGGACGGCCGTCCCAACCCAGACGGCCGTCCCAAAGTTCCAAGCAACGAAAAATGCTATAAATAGGAGCCTCATTTGTCTCATTTCACACACCTCAGACACCAGAGAATTCCTGGACTTGTCTTCTTCTCTCCCTCTCTCGAATGATCTTTCTGATTGCCTTTAATAGGTAACAATCAGTTAAGGAATTTGTATTCCGGCATTCGATTCTTCTAGAAATTTTAGTCGAGTCGAGTCTGTAATCGAGAGGAGAGTTGCTGTAGAGCGAAGGACTGCCGAAACGCGTCCTTTTTGTAAAAGACTTATAATATAAAGCTTGCTACGGAGGTTTTTTCTCAATTCTCTTCTCCTTTACTACTTTATTTACTTCGTATGCAATGTAGATAAATCATGTAGATAGCCATATTTATTAAATAAATAAAATAAGGGTAATCGCGTAATTTCTTGTAATCTGGACTTAAATG
Organism: Sphenostylis stenocarpa; assembly: GCA_963425845.1. Taxonomy (NCBI): domain Eukaryota; kingdom Viridiplantae; phylum Streptophyta; class Magnoliopsida; order Fabales; family Fabaceae; genus Sphenostylis; species Sphenostylis stenocarpa. The sequence goes on from OY731408.1 coordinate 4,058,329, forward strand.
AATTAATCCGTCATAGGGAACCCGAAAGGGGCGTTGTGGGGTGCTAATACCTTCCCCACACGTAACTAACTCCCTTACCCGACTCCGGTTATAATGGCCAAGTTTGGTTTTTATCGAAATCAATGCCTTTTTCTCCTTTTCCAATGTTTATGGTCAAAACATTGGTGGCGACTCCAAAAGAACCCTTTTCGAAAACTTTGCTTCTATTAGAGGATTGTTCAGCGTTGAGCGCCTCGAAGCAATGAACATATTTTTAACAAAAACGCGAGTCTCGCCCATCTTTTCGCGACCGCTCGCAGAACGTTCGAGACGTCCCCGGACGTCGGAACGGACGGCGGCGACAGATGGCGACTCCACTGGGGAAGTCCGAGAGTTGATCCCATTTAGTGACGGATAAATTCAAACTAAGTAAAGATTTGAAATTACGCCTTTACCCTTCTGTATGTTTATTGTATGGCTTTAAATAACTGTTGTATGATTATTTCTGCAATTGTTTGAAATATAAATTGCACACAAAAACCCTTGCACACAACGAGTCCCTCTATACCCGGGGGCAAGAGTGATTACCTATAGGGAGTGGGTGGCGGATACGATCGGTTAGTTGGCACACGGGGCTACTACCGTTGTCGGAAAACCACCAACTCAAGGTGATAACTCTCTTCTTTTGATCTAAGGGTGTTGACACGGAGTTCCGTGCATGACCCAAGGATTGAGAGTTGAGAGGTCCCTATAATGGGGGCACCTTGGGGACCTTTGGCCTGGTGAGAACAGTTAGAACCACCTAAACCAAGCACGTTTCTGCAGGAAAACCCTACCTCGTGATTAAATAAGCGTGGCTCTGCTCGTGGATGTATGAATTGTGTGTGCATTTGTTTGCTGCATTTGTATTGATGCATTAGCATAGGGTAATCATACAACAACAAAAAAAGTGAAAAACCCTAAAAATCATAAAAAGAGAAAAGTTAAAAACCTTTATCTCTGGACAGTCTTCGCTTAAGCTGGCCTGGTTTCAGTGTTCTTTGTAAGCTAAGTAGCCACGTTGGACCGACGTAAGAGATAAAGGGTCAAAAAATATAAAAACAAGTTAAAATCATAAAAATACCTTTGTTATAAAATAAAAAATTATTAGC